>BSBN01001567.1:16000000-16600000 GCA_027924645.1 Cunninghamia lanceolata | reverse complement strand
AAGAGGACCCTCAAGACAGGCAGTTTGCAAAAAAAGATGAAACAGGGCAAATGGGTACAATTGACAGTGAAGGGCAAATGGCCATGGAAAACCCTGATGATCAGCAAACAGCAGTAGAAGCAGAAGTAAAAGCAAAAACCTTCTTCCATCCCTCTAATCAAGAGGATGTTGAAATTTCAAAAGAACAACAAATGATAGAAGAAATTGAAAACCTAAAGAGACTACTCTGGGGGAAGAATTTGATTATTATTGACCTCAAGAAGGTCAGAATAGAGGTAGAAATGGAACAAAAACAAATCATTAAAAATCTACAAACAGAACTCCAAAGAAAAAACAAGATCATCTAGGAGAAAGAAGCAGAATTAGAGGCCCAGAGAATTGAGAAAAAAGCGGAATTGGAGGCCCAAAAAATTGAGGTAGTCAAACTGTTGGAAGAAAAAGAGAAAGAAGTAGTACATAGTGTTTCTGAGCTCACCAGGGCTAGAGACAATAGCCTCACAATAATGGCAGCATTGGTTGAGAAACTATATAGCTAAGATAGACAGTTAACTTGGGCCAACAACAAACTAGATGACCAGGAGGAATATGTTCAAGAGTTGGCTGGACCAAGGGCAACCAATGAACAGGAAATCCAAACAGATGCATATGTGGTTCCAATCCCCATTGACATTCCTAAAGACCTGTTCCATTGGGAGAAGAAGTGTAGAGAATATGAGGCTTCCAAGCCTATGTTGCAATTACAAAGGGCAGTCATTGCCAAAACAAAAAGAATAGCAACTCTGGAAGGCAAAATCATTGAAATGGCCTCCCTTTCTTCAGAAATTCTATCATGTAGGCCTCCAAGTGCCATCTATTCTATGTTCTTACAAGAAAGAGTACTACAGAGGAAACTCTCTTTAGTCCTATTTGACCTGGTTGAGGATACAGAGACAGCAGAAGAATTCATGACAACAAATACAAGGAGTAATGATGAGGACAAGATTTTCCTATGTGAATTATACTTGCATGGTTTCTATGTTAATGACATAACCTTAGTTCTTAATCATTTTGTGGGAGAATGCCTGCTTAAAGCATTTATGTCCCCAATGAGAAATCATCAGATCTAGAATGAATGAATGGAAGATCATCTCAAGAAAGATATGGAAACATATCTTTTCATCAGGAAGGAATGTCCCAATCCCAATGCTTTTAAGATCCAATTCAGGTCCCTTATCTATCACCCTAAGAGTAAGAACAAAATTTTGCCATTCTACCTAAAAAATTTGCAAGAGTGCTCCATCGATTTTGGTCTTTTCATGATTAGTTCAGCAAATCCAGTACTTGCCATAGCAAAGAAAAGATGGAATATTTTGACCTTGGAGCAAAAAATGAGAGAGGTGGTCACCCCTGCAAACTTAAGATTATTCATGAGAAAAACAAAGTTGATATCCAAAATGATGGATAACCATAAGCAGGAATGGATAGGTGGACAATGTAGGCCCCCTCTAATAATTGAGCCACTTCCTATCTAGGCTGAGCAAATAGAAGATGAGAAATTACAGGACTAGTTGAAGCAGGTTGATCAATACAGAGGCAATGGTGATACCAACCACACAACTTGGACCACCTATGCATAGGATTATAGCTTGACTGACAAGCTACTTCACCAGAATAAATCCAGATTGTGAGAAGCAGGAGGACCTGCCAAACCTTAGGTATGGGAGGATGATGAGTGTCAAGTTGCACCCATGAAATACACCTTTTTACCTCTCTTTTTCTCCTTCCTGATCCCATCTTTCTTAATGTCTGCACCCAAATAAGCTAGCAAGATAGTTCTAGTTAATGATTAATTGAGATAGATTACTTAAGATCATAATTTCTAATTAAGTGACTAATTTGCATGGAATTGATGGAAAAATACAGAAACTTCTCTCTTTTTGAATCAATAGGTGTAGATGCCAGGAACAACAATTTTGTACATCTCCAGAGATAGTCTTCAATGATCTCTGGAGACAATACCAAAATACCACAACACCAAAAGTTTTGAAGGAAAGAGAAAGCCTCTCCGGAGCTGAACAAAGAAGACCACAATGGTATCTTCGGAGCTACAGACATCTCTGGAGCTACAAACATCTCTGGAGCTACAAACATATCTCCGGAGCTGTAGATAGGGACAGATATCTTTGGCACCTCCTAAGAGCAGGGCATATTTCCAGCATAAGCTGGCGACCAGGCACTCTCAGCAGTGATCACAATACCCCTCATTTCACTCAAATCATCACCTGAGTGGTGAAGGGTCATCTTTAGTTAAACTGCTGGAGTTTTTATCTTTATAAAGTTTTTGCCTGAGTTACAGATAGAACTGATTCAATACCTATATTTTCAGGGCCTCGCTGCCCAAATGTATTAAGACTCAAACTTAGAATTCTGAGTGGACTTCTGTTCCACTTAGTATACTTTTATTCCATGATTATTTTTCATAGTTAGATAGCTAGTGTAATAAAAAGATGGATGTCATCTCATAGAAGAACTGGTAGATAAGATAAGTGATATGTCATCACTCATTTTCATATATATTGATAGAAACAACAGAAGAAATATACAATGATTTTGTTATTCTAATTAGGGGTAATCTCAGTTCTATAATATCAATATTTTTCATGAATGCAAAGTGAATGGGATTGGATTGAGTTTAGTTGAGATCTTCTTCTTTTGTGCTGATTCTCCACTATAGCCTTCAGCCCCAAGGGTGTGGAGCAAGGGCCCACTCTCACCACCAAGGCAGAAGGCTAGTACTAGTGCTTTATTACTTTAGATTTTGCTGTGAAAAGTATTTACTGATTTTAACAGATAGATGCATGTTACTATTTTTAAGATTGCTTTAAGTAACTTCCTATTTAATTCTATTTCAGCATTCTTTAAATTCATTTAGTAAGTAGACATATTAATCTTTTCAAATTAGTAGAAGCTGTTAATATTAGCTAGGAAAACTAGTAACTGTAGAATCCCTAGTTGCAGACAACCGAGGACACAGCCCCTGGATTATTGACATATGAAAATATATTAAATGATGAGGTACAGCGACACCTTGTCAACACTATTCTATTTGGATTGGCCTCGGTTGTTGAAGCTAGATGGTGGAGGGAACTTCTAAAGAACTATGAGAGGGTTTCAGGTCAGAGCATTAATTTTGAGAAAAGTCATATCTATTTCCTGAACACTCAAGAAGATCTTCAGTAGAAAATAAGTAGAGTCTTGGGATGCTTGAGTGAAAGGCTTCCAACCACTTATCTGGGCCTTCCCGTCACCACCACTAAGGTTGCTATGGATTTCTGGAAAGGGTTGGTGGAAAGAATTCAGATAAAGTTGGCTAGATGGAAGGGTGCCCTCTTGAGTCAGGCAGGGAAATTCCAACTTCTCAAGGCCTCTCTTCAAGGGATGCCCAATTACACATTAAGTCTCTTTAAAGTCCCTAAGAACATGGATGATAAGATAGAATAGATGCAAAAAATATTTCTTTGGTCTAGGGTGGAAGAGAAAAAAGGAATTGCTCTTATGGGTTAGGAGAAGGTGTGTACCTCCAGATGGCAAGGGGGATTGGGCCTAAGAAGAATTCATTTGATGAAAAGGGCTCTCTTATCTAAGATTGGGTAGAACCTTATTCAAGGTAGCTCTGATTGGGGGGAAATAATGATGGCCAAGTATCTCAATGGAGGACAGGGTCGAAGACTTCTTTCGGAGGTAAGTCTCCCTAAAGGCTCAGTTATATGGAATGGGACTATCAAAACTTAGGGCCTTCTTCGACAAGGTTTAAGATGGAGGATTGGCGATGGTAGGGATGTTGATTTTTGGAAGGATAGATGGTTGAAGGATAAACCTCTAATGGATATGGAGTATGGTAGGGTTGTGGGTAGGGTTAGCGAGGCCCTTGGCTTCAATGTTGCAGACTACATAAAGACTTGTGGGGGTATTCAGGTTTGGAAGATGGTTTCTACTTATGCTTAGGATGGCTGTGAGACGATGGTGGCTTCTCAACTCTAAAGAGATCTCAAAGATTACAAACTCTCTCTCTTTCCCAAGAGAGATAAGATGGTTTGGGAATAGGATAACAAGGGCTTGTTTACTGTCAAAAGCACCTATAGACTGCTATTAGACCCAAGAGAGGCTGGAGTGTGGAAAAAGATCTAGATCCCTAAACTTCTTCCAAAGGTTAACTTCTTTTGGTGGACCCTAATGCATAATAAAGTCCTAACTCTGGACAACCTAAAGAAAAGAGGATTTCAAATGCCAATCAGATGCATCCTTTATGGAGTAGAGGAGTCGTTGGATCATCTCTTTCTTCACTATAGTTTTTCCTGGGAGGTTTGGGGTTTAACCTGTCAAAAGCTGAACCTAAGATAGTCCTTGAATGTTAACATAGAGATGGTGGTTGGGGAATTGAAGCCTCCTTTTAGCCTAGTGTTATCGATCTCTAAAGAAATCTAGACTCAAATTCCCCCTCACGTTGTCTGGAGTCTGTGGAAGGAAAGTAATAATAGAATCTTCAGAGAAAAGAATAGAACTCCTTTGGAATTTTTTCAGTGTTTTTCCAAATTGTTAGCAAGAAACAATAATTCTTGCAAGTTTAAAGCTGCGGATAGACCCTCGGGGAGAGAAGAATAGAGTTTGATAAAAAAAATTGGTACATTGACTCTAATTCTTGTCAGGTGGACAATTCTAGAAGGTTAGCCAGAGTGAAGACCAAATGGGCTTTACCACAACAAGGGTGGTTTAAGCTCAACTTTGATGGTACGGCCAAGGGAAACCCGGGTATCGCAAGTGGTGGAGGCATTATAAGAATGGACACGGGGGTTGGTTTTGCTACCTTCTCAGGGGGCATTGGTATTAAGATCAATAACGAAGCGGAAGCTATGGCTATGATCTGGGGAATTAAGCTTGCTATCTCCATAAATATCAAAAGACTACATGTCAAAGGTGATTCTCAGTTAATTGTTAATGTTGCCCTGGGTTTGTCTCAGATCAGGTGGAATTTGGAGGATATTATGGGTGACATCAGGATACTTCTTAATGGTTTGGAGGAGTATAAGGTTACTCATATTTACAGAGAAGGAAATGCGATGGCCGATGCCTTGGCTAACATAGGTAGCGGCAAAGGGGGGTGGCGGTGCTAGAGGAACATGTCCAGCTTGCCTCAAGAGATCTACAATTTAATTTTGCAGGATGGAAATAGCCATGAAGTATAAGTGGCTTGTGTTTTTGGTTACCCTCTGGTGTTTCTAGGACAAGGGAGTGGCCGAAGTTCTCTCTTCTGATCTTTTGAATAGTGGTTACAACTTCATGGAAGGTGGGATCAACGGTTCAAATTTTCAAATTGTTCTTGGCGAGATAGGAAAGGTCTTAGATCATTGGTGGTCTATCAGATTGACCAAGCCCAGATGGAGTGGTATGATTACCTACATGGTAGATAGGTAGGATGGGGATGATGATTGGACAATTAGTAGTGATGTGGCTAGGCCACGGCCTAGTAGACAGCCACTAACTAATAAGAGCCAAAGGAGATAGGTCCATGTGGATCTTGAGATAGACACCACCAGTCGTACTATTAGGAGGTTGATGGGAAAGTCTGGTTGGCATGATAATAGGTGCAAGGACATTGGTATTGGTGGAGATCTAGAGACTAGATTTTACTACTTAAAAGGGATGAATCATGGATTTGTGGTAGGGATACGAAGGATAGATGGGACTGCTAACTTCATGGTGAATTATGGTTGGGCAAAGTCAGTGGTTGGCGTCGACTATCTTCACATGAGGTGGTGACTAAATCCCCCCAAGGAGATGTATCTAGGTGGTAAGTATGTGGCGTATCGCATCAATTATTACGCTACCATAATTACCCCTTCATAGCGGAATTACCATTTTAATGGGTTTCTTTCTAATTTCAAGACTACTGGTTGTAAGCATTGCTATTTTGAATGCTACCAATCCAGTGGCTTCTGTAATTTATAGTGTGAAGAAATGGGAGGAGATATTGTGAACATTGAACCTAGCTCGGTGGAGGAATTTAAGCAAGACCCCATCGTGTGGCATATTATACAGGAAGGAGAGGTGGTGCCCTTCTTGGAAGGAATGGCAGGCCATGATGAAAATTTGTCATGATAGTTTGCTAAAACATGGGACGAGGAAACCAGAAAGGTTAGAACTGGTGCTATCAGTTTCCAAGTGTCGAAAGAGGTGATAGGGCAAGCCACTAGGTTACCTATGAAAGGTAAGAAGCACTCGAGGAGAAGCATAGTCCCTAATCTAGAGCACATGAATCTTTTCTTTCGTGAAGGTGAGAAGCCTGTGAAACTCCATGGAGGGTTTGAGAGGGAGAAGTTGTCAGAGCCACGGGGACACATTTGTCTGATGTTAATGAAATTTTTCACATTAGAGGGAAGATTTCAGGTATATTACCAGTACCACTTTTCTCTTCTTAATCATTTCAGAAATAAAATTGAGATTAGCTTTCCTTTCTTTTTGTTGTCTTCTTTAGACAGTTCCATTAAGTCTGTTAGGGAACTCAAGGCCAAGAATGTTGCCTACCCGTTAATACCCATACACTAAGGTCTTATTATGAGGCTGTATCAATTCCACCTTGCTCTATGCCCACCAAAACCTATCAAAGTCAAAATTCTTGAGGACACACAGTTGAGCATTTCCCTCAGGGATAAAGGCAAAGTGAAGGTTTGTATGGGGACCCCTAAAATCTCTAAAGGTGGCTCTTGTGTTGGAGAAGATAACCCTCTTGGGACCCCTACTACTGCTAGGAATAAGAAGCAAAAGCATACCACTCCGGTGATTGAAAAGAAGACTGCCAAAAGAGATAGGGTGGAGGTGGAGGAAACAGAGACTACCCTGAAGAAAAAATTGAAGGAAGGTAAAGGTGTTGCTGCTATGGATGCTCCTGTGAAGATTGTTGAGATTGATCCTAGGATAGATCCTATGGGTAGTAGTGAAGGCGGTGAGGCTGTCAATCCAAGGATTCGTTAGTCCAAACGGATCACTGGTAAGCCATTGGTGAACCCACAGGGGGTGGAAGTTTCTGATAATTTAGAGTTTTTGGAGGAGACTATGGAGGAAGGCGGGGATGAAACCCCCATAGAATCTATCCATGAGGTTGAGGGCACCAGTTATTTTGCCTCTATGAATGAGTCCAGTGCTGAAGGTTTGGGTGACACTGTGAGGGTTACTGTTGTTCAAGACACCATGAAGGCTACTGTGGATCAAGACAAAAAGGGGATTTGCACCTTGTGTGACAAGAATGCTGAGGATATCCAGTGTCTCCAAATGAAAATGGAAACCATGCAAAAGAATTGGAAGGCTATGGCAGAGTTTGCGGCCAAAGCTCTGCACTAGGTTGCTTCCATCTTTGTTGTGGTTAAAGATCTAGATGAAAAGGTTAAGCAGGTGAGAATCTATAGTTTGGGAGGTTACAAGGAGATGGTCGAGTTCCTTGCTAAGTTTGGGGTGACTGATAGCCCATAGTTCTTTGTTTCTGCTATTTTTTTGTCGTCGTTGTTGCTTTTGTGGTTTTTGATTAGTTGTTTTTTGGTCTTCTGTTCTAGTGATGTTAATCTGTTGTTTCTAGCTCATTAATGGCTTGATGCCCGAGCAGATGTTTTGTTCAAGGGATTTGGACCCTCATTTCTAGATGAACTAATCAAAAACATATTGGTTGTGTTGGAAAAAGAGTTGACTACCATTAAGGATACTCTTAATAAGATTATCCAAGTCAGAAAATGCATGATTCAGAATAGTGCCATTGGAATTAAGATCCTAACTAAGAAGTTGGAAGAAAATGCTGAAGGCCTAGAATCTCTCAGTATGGAAGGTAAAGCTCTGAAAGAAAGACCTAGTACTAGAACAAGGAGCAATAGGAAAAAGAGCTATGATGAAAAGAAAAAAGAATTTCAAGACTTTGTGCATCTGCATGAAAGTTTTTATCAATTGGAGATAGAAGCTACTAAAATTCTAAAAAGCTTTAGGGTCTAGTGGTTGTTGTTTTGTTTTTTGCATTGTCTAGTTTTATTTGTAGTTTGGCTACTATCTTGTTGTTGTTTTGTTGACGTTTAATGGTTGTAATGGGTTTTAGGGTCCCTTAAAAACTTGTTTTACTCTTTTTAATACAAAACATATCATCATGAGTATTATCGACTTAGAAAAATAATACAAATAAAAGTACTAAATTATCAACACTTAAACAATCAAATTTAATATAGAGCAATTATTTGATTTTCAAATCACTAAACAACTATTATTACTTTCCATTTCACATACCATATCAATTGTATTATTATTAATCAAAATAAATAGTAATTTATTGAATTAAGCTTCTCACCACTTAGATCACATGTACTTAGCAAGGAAGAGAAGGAAAATACTTTTTGTGTGGAGAATCCTTAAAGCTAAAAGGGAAAAAATATTGGAATAAATTTCATAAAAATGTGATCCACTTTATGTAATTCTATTTTAGAGAGCTTAGAGAGAATTTCATAGAGCTTGGACTACATGTATGCAAAAATAATATGTTTGATATGAAATAGCTCTATGTCTTTTTCGTCCATCTACCTATTTATGTTATTTGTCTATCAATGTGTATGTGTATGTAGTAGATTAAATACATATAA
Organism: Cunninghamia lanceolata; assembly: GCA_027924645.1. Lineage (NCBI taxonomy): Eukaryota > Viridiplantae > Streptophyta > Pinopsida > Cupressales > Cupressaceae > Cunninghamia > Cunninghamia lanceolata. The sequence continues at coordinate 16,591,355 of BSBN01001567.1, read as the reverse complement.
AAATTTAATATTAGTTATGACTATTGAAATAGTTATATCTTTTATTTCCATTGAATTTTTTGAAAAAAAAAAAAAAAACTTACTCAAATAAAAATTACAGCATAATATAAGTCTTAAGTAGCTATAAAATTAACTAATAAAAAACTCTTAGAACTCTAAACTATATAAATCCCAAATATTGATTTTATTTTATTTACTCTAAAAAATGTTTTATTTTAATAATGTTAAAATTATTTTAATCACTTTAAAAGATTATAAAGTAACTAAAATAAAATAACTTTTAGAAAAATAAAAATAAAAATTACTCAATCCATAAAAGTCTAAAAATAGTTCAATGGGTCAAATAACAATGGTTGCATTGCAACAAGAGTCCCTACCAAATGTTGATAGAACAAGGCATGGTAGGAGGACTTATGTTGGTTCATTGATGTAAGGATGTTGACAAAGTTTTCAAGGTCTGGTTTAGCCCAAAGGATAGAGGAAATCCAATACATAAACAAACAATTGAGAAAATTATCACAATTGTGTTGTTATTCAAGCCAAAGAATATTCCATTTCAGTGGCAAAATCTCCATACACAAACCTTTAAGAAATTAATCTTACCTCATTACAGTTATTTGAGTATTGAATTTATGGATTTTTTACATTACATTCTTAAGTTCATTGATATTGTCACTTTCATTAAAAAATTGTCCACATTCAAATATGTAGCTTCATAATACTTCCAATAGCACCAAAAAAGACATTTTTAGTTCACATCCATGTTCAATAATTAATATCAAGTGTAAGAGTTTTCAATTGATCTAATTGGAAATTAACCCTTGGTGACAATATTCTTAATTAATATTCTTAATTGGAAGGGAAAACATGTAAAATAGAATTATAACCACCAAAAAAAATCAAAAAATGAGAAGTGAACACAATTCTTATAAATCTTCATATTTCAATTACAAGGAAAATGAAATTTGGTCTCAACTCAAAAGGCAATATTATTACAACCAAACAAGAAAAGATGATAGGTCACAATGGACAAAAAAAGCTAAGAAACATTTAAAGCATGAAGGCCTCTAAAAATATTAAAAGCAATGCATAGCATTTTAGTGGAAACAAAAGTAAAAATATAATTAACAATAATTATTATAGCATGTGAGTGTAAAATTGAAAACTACTCTTGACCTATGCAACTATGAATGATTGTATAGCTAAAATAGAGATTCATGTTATGGAAAAAATAATCTATTAGCTTCTTAGAGAGAGCCTATGTGGTTGAGAAGGTGGCATGAAATTTTCATGGTATGTGCCATGAAAACTACTCTTGCTCTATGCAACTATGAATGACTATAGCTAAAAGAGAGATTCCATTCAATAGCTCACAACTTTGTAAAAGAGGCTCAATTCTTATTTATGAAATCATATCTCTTATATTACTTAACAAATTACAAGATAATTACATAGATTCATTGCAATGAGATGTCCCTAGCCACACAACCAATCTCTCTTTTTACACTTGAAGGCAAAGAATCAACAAAAAATCTAATTACATCCAATCTAGATGTATCATGTTCAACTTAATATGTGCTAGGTATCAAAATCCCTTAGCGCATCAATGTGGAAATGACTCTCAAAGTATATAGACTATTTGAAACTATTGTGACAAAGAAAACTCATTACTCATAGCAGATGCTTTTACAATCATACCTTCTAGTATAAGCTTGTGGGTACTAGTTGAGAGCTCCTTCAAGTTTACAAGGACTATGGCATGTGCCAACAGTTTGGTAAGTTGTTCTGACAGAGGTGTCAAAACTCCCATACTTATATCTAGTAGTCTTTAAATTGCTAGGCTTTACACACAAGAAGTGTTGAGCATAAGTCATGTATCCATAAATATGTTTCTTCATTTTATCCACCATTTCCAAATTTACATGAAAAGTAAAATTTATTGAATCTAATAAGTCACAAAGACATGGCAGGGAAAAAATTTCTTAAATAAAAGCAATATGCATTAGTGTCATGATAAAGTAGGGAACTAGTCAAACTTGAACTTATGCATAGGAAGGGAAAAGTTTTGCAAAGTTGAAAGGACAAATCACTTCACTATCACTCATAGAGGGAAGCTCCCTCAACAAGATTAAGTCCACTATTGCAAGATCCTAGAAGACATAAAGTTATATATCACTGTAGGTGAAATAGTTGTCCTATGAAGTGCAGTTATATCTGTCAAGCTTACAATTGTGGGTATATTGAATTTAGAGCATACTCCCACTTGCAACAAAGCTTGTTGCTACTGCATTTGGTGAAACTAAAGATAGGGTACCAAATCAAGAGACATTCCTCCCAGGGAAAGAAATTTTCCTCATGGAGATATCATCTACACAATATTTACAAAGCAATTCTTAAGTTTTTTTCTTAAAAAGCATAGAAAGTGTTCAAAAGGAAAATAAAATAAAATTTTCCCCAAATCTTATCAATGATGGGGTTATTACCTCTTTGGTAAAGAAGTTGTTAATGTTCAAATCCATCATGTGATTAATAGCTACTAGTTTCATTAATAAGAACTGTCACCATGTAAAACAAACCATAATTTAGAAAAATGTTTCAAAAAGATCCAATTCTTTGAAAACTACATATAGAATCTCCATGTAAAATCAATCACTTGATGATGATTATTATTAGGAGTGTATTGTTAGTGTATCAAATTGCAATGTCCTTCTTGGATCTACTACATAGTTTGATTGGGTTTGGAGGTTTTGGGCCTCTCTAAGAATTTCTAAGTTTTTGAAATACCAATATAAGAGAGTATTTTTCATCTTCTACATTATTAGAGTGCATATTTTATAGGGATTGAACATACCTCTACTTGTCTTTTAAAAGATTGTACATAGTTAGTGATTTCATCAAGCATGACAACTTTTTCTATAACCTAAAATGGATACAAACCAAGGAAAACATTACTAAATAACTAAAAAATCCATATATTTTTTTATAAGCATTACAAAAACACTAATATACAAACCTGTTGAAAGGGAATACATTGTCAAAAGTTACTTTAGACATGCATTACTATTTTTAAAAAGTTAATTTCAAGTGATAGCTACTATATTGGATAACAAAAAGGAGCGAAGAAGGGCACACGATAAAATGTGGAATATAAAGAAAAGTCATACAACTTACTTCATTACAACTGGCACCAAATCCTACAAATGTTTTGAACATCCTCTCACTAATCTTTTCTCTTCTTACTTGTACACAAAAACCTTTGAAATCTTAGAAAAAGCTTACAAATCTCAATCATTATACATATGGGCATACATTCACAATAGGAGAAATCTATGCAAAATGTGGAAGCATAGACATGACATGTGAATTGCTTGATTGAATGCATACCAATAGCCAAGCTAATTTCAGTGCATTGTAGTTGTAACCCATTCAATATGAGATATATTCCTATGATATGCATGCATTGATAGGTGGCTCACACTTGGCTAATAGTTGGCTGGCCTACAACCCTCCACAAAACCTTGATAATACCCATCTATAACTTGCAATGAAGTGTTCCCTACAAGAGTGTAAGAATTAATAATCGCAACTTGGTCCAAAGAGTGGAGAAGAAAAGTCGCATTCAAGATTCTTGCCACAACAACCATGTCACATATCTACATTGTTCAATCCAACAAAATATAAATGACACCCTTGGTACTGATTCAAGGACATCTGACTTAATAAAGGATGATGTTATATCTTGTATACTGATGAACTGGCAAATCAATGCTAATCACAAGAATGGGTAACTAAGAGAGAACATACCCTAGTTTGCATTTGATTAAAACCACAATGTAATGCAAATAAATAAAGCACCCAACTTACCTAATGTGGGTTTTTCTCTGAGCTCATACTTCATATGCAACTCCCTAGACAACATTGCATCCTCTATATCCTGCGAATGCAACAACATGACATCAATTTCTAGCGTTTCTCTCTACACTAGTTGGGTTTCCTTTGGTGTCTCTAGATTGGGCCCCTTGGCTTTGAAGGGGCAATGACTAGGTTGGCATTAGCAACTGCCTTGATATGCGTGTATGCAAATTGTGGAAGCATAGACAAGGCACATGAATTGTTTTATAGAGTGCCACATGGTGACTTGCACACATATCTTGCAAATAACCTCAAACCCATGCCATGTTTTCTGCCCTAGGCAACATTTGCAATGCACTAAACTTTTTCCTCGCCATTTTTTGATTGGGCAGGATATTTTAGCCCCTCCTTGCAAATGCAATAATCAATAAACCTAGCCAAAAAATGTTGACCAATCAAAAAACATAAAAGTAGCTTTGAAAAATCAAAAACATTACAAAACATTATGAAAGAAGGAAAAATTCTTCTCCAACAATGTTTTCGAGAAGTAATAGAAAATTCATTAAAGTGAAAACATTAGCTCCCAGCCTTATAAGCAGGGACTGAAATAAAAGTGTCTAAACTTTGGTCAAAACTTATATTAGAGTTAATGGTATATTTAAGTTTTATTTTAAAATTCTAAGTATTATTAGAGTTAAAGTTAACTAAATACGAATACAAATTGATTGCTTATTACAAAACCTAGAAATTAGTTTTCAATGTGCCCTCCTTGTGAAATTTGAGCCACTGAGTGAATGCCATTTACAATGCTTAAAAAACAAAACAAAAACAACTCTAAGCCAAAAATTAGAAAATAAGAACCCCTAGCGAATTCTTGTGTACTGATTTTCTCATTGCTCAAGGTTTTCCTCCTTGTAATTAATGGTATATGTACTAAGCGTTTGTCTTCAAATATGGGCTTCCACTTGATTATGTTGTTGTAGGATTGATTTTTGCTGGGAAACAGTTGGAAGATGGACTAACTATTGCAGATTATAATATTCAGAAGGAATCAACTCCACACCTTGTGTTGAGGTTTATGGGAGGTATTTTCATCGAGGGGAATAACCCTACTGGAAAAGAGATAGAGATTGATATTGAACCCACTGATACTATCAACTAGATAAAAAGCAGGTTGAGAAAAAGGAAGGAATACAACCTATTCAGAAAAGGTAGGATATTTATCCAAAATGTTGTTGCTATTTTATTATAAGTTGGTTTTTTTTCTTTTGCCTGAACTTATTCTAAGTTTTATGTTTGAAAGTGGTAGTAAATTGTATTTTTTTGTCTTCATGAGGAAGAAAATTATTTGTATTTAGGTATCTTAATTTTGTTGGAAGAGTACATAATGATGTTATATGGCACTTACTGACATTCCTATTGATAGTACTACTTAACCTACAAATCACAAAACACCTACTGTGTAAATAGAACATAAACAACCATTTCTAAACACTGTGTATATCATCAAAGTCCATAACACCTGATCACAAATATTATGGTCACAATATTGCATATTAGGAAGGGGAAAAACATCTGAACATGTATAGATTCAATTTCTAGTTATCTAACGGGTAACCGTAAAATAATGAAGGTTGATTTCAAACATGAATGAATGCATTCCCATCCCTTACTGTGTCTGGATTTATAAACAAACAATATTCAGAAAAAGTTGTTTGCAAAGACAAGAACCTAGCATACCTTACTCTATGATGTATTGGTGATTGCTCGAAGACAGATGACATGAGCAAATAATTCCAGAAACTTAAAGTTGGAAATTAGGATTTCCATGCAACTGGAAAGAACAAAATGTCAGGATCATGAAATGGTTAGGTCATTACTCCATGCAATTTACAATAATCTAGGAAGTAAGCTCTTCTATGAATCTCCAGATTGATTCCACTGAAATTTGACCTAAAACAAAATTTATAGAAAAAAAGAATAGATGGAGCATTTAAAGCATATTTTAGATACAAGAAATGCAAAATACTACAGAAAAAAGTTTAGAATCCTGGTACAATTAATATAATAAAGATCCAAAATAGATAGGTATTGCTTTCAGCAGATCATATGAGAAATTAAACAAGACTAATTTCCAAGTTAATTTGCTGTCATGGTTGTCCTTTATTCCTAAGAACCCTTCAATGCAATTGTCATTGTGATTCTAATATGTTTGAAACATTTGGTCATGATATGGCATGGTTAACTACATAGGGTATCTATAGTCACTTCTGAAATTCTTTTGACAGTGTAGAAAGAAATTTGTGAGACAATCTTTTGTGGATGAAGACAATGTCTTAGATGAAGCTTTAATCTAGGAAGTTACTCCTAGTTTAGTCAATGAATACACATCTCTGAGTGGTTTTCGTTGTGCTTTAGGGTTCACCTTACCTTATAGTTGTTGACATTGTGATATTTCCTGACTTGTATTCTATTGATATAGAACTGGCTTATCCCTATTGTGGATTTTATTTCCACCTCTTCAACTCAATTCACCCACTCGATATCTTATATAGTAGTGCTCTCCATACCTACAATAATGAATAACAAAGTTCCTAGAATGTTCGTTTTTCTTGGAGTTGGACACTATTAAAATTTGGTTTTACAAACATTTCAGAAAAACAAAGGGGCAGCATGACAAAATAGTATTATTCCTCAATACTTTGTAGAGAGACTGATATGATACATTTTATGGAAATGATGCTCAAGAGCTTTATCTATAACATTACAGACCTAATATAACTGCACTAACAAAATTCTTATGGAAAATGATGCTCAAGAGCTTTATCTATAACATTACAGACCTAATATAACTGCACTAACAAAAATTCTTATGGAAAATGATGCTCAAGATCTTTATCTATAACATTACAGACCTAATATAACTGAACTAACAAAAATCAAGGGCACCATGCTACTTAATTATAATAATTTGCTGGCACAACAAGCTATTAAATTTGACAGTGCCACAGTTCTTAGTAATAACTGACTGCAACCTAAATAAGAACAATCAATAGAGGAGAAATTTGAAAGCAAACTTAAGTAGTTGCAGCAAGGACTTCTCAAGCTTGTTGCTAATTCCATTGTTGTGGAATCATTGTTTTCTTTAGCCAAAGGACTTGCATCTCCTTCAATTCTTAGGCAAACGCTGAATTCATAATGTGATGCCCATTAAGCAACCTCTTATCTTTAAATTGGGCTGACATTATCTCAATAAAGAACTTATGACATCCCTATTTAAATAGAGATGCTTGCAAGCATATTAAAAATATTTCCATTATTCAAATGAGTAAAATTGTTTTAACTGACAGAAAACAAATCGAATTGCTTGATATAGGATACCTTGTTTCTGTTAAGACTGAAAGCACAACTCAATTGCAGAAAGAAAGAAGTAAAAACAGCGCACAGATGTAATTAGAAAGCAAACAGAAAATAAGACACCAGATTTATCGTGGTTCACCAAACTTGGCTACATCCACACTGAGTAGAGGAATTGTTATTGATAATGAATTGTGTTTTACAATGAGATATCAAGCATATATAATGCTTCATTATGCATCACAAGAGGAATGTGAAAGGACAAGCAATTGGCGGGAAAAATAATGTGTCCGTTGGTCTTTATTTCCTTACAATCTCCCACTTGAAGGTCAACGGATGCTGCAACTCGCCAATCATTCCCCTGCTCTAAACTTCTGATTACTTCTTCTTAACCAAACCAAGAGAAGTCCTAGCACATTCGAACTTCTCTTTGGAAACAACCTTGGTGAAAATGTCTGCCGGATTGACCTTTGTGTCAATTTTTGCAACTTGTAACTTGCCCTCTTCAACTACATGATGAATGAAATGAGCATGTATATCGATATGCTTAGAACAGCACTGAGATGAATGATTATGAGCCATAAAAATGGCGCTGCGACTATCACAAAATATAACATAGTCACTTTGTTGACATTTCAAATCACCAAACAATTGCTGTAACCAAATCATCTCCCTAGCACCTTCGGAAAGAGCCATGTACTTAGCTTCGGCAGAAGAAAGAGCAACAGAATGTTGCAGCCTTGAGACCCAACTAATGGCAGCTCCAGCAAACATGAAAACATAGCCAGTAGTAGATCTTCGTTTATCTAAATCTCCGGCAAGATTAGAATCAATAAAACCTTGCAGCTGTACCTTATTGCCACCAAAACACAAAGCATAATCAGAAGTACCTTTAAGATACCTTAATATCCATTTAACAGCTTCCCAATGAGGCTTACCGGGATTGCTCATGAACCTGCTCACAACTCCCACTACATGAGCAATATCAAAACGAGTGGAGATCATAGCATACATAATGCTACCAACAGCTGATGTATAAGGAACACCTTGCATAAACTCTTTATCCTCTTGTGTTTTTGGACACAAATCATAAGATAAACGAAAATGGGCAGCAAGAGGAGTAGAAACAACCTTTGCATCAGCCATACCAAATCTGTCTACAACCTTGTCAATGTATGCCTTTTGTGACAACATGATCTCTTTCTTTTGTCTATCCCTAGTGATGGTTATTCCAAGAATCTTCTTGGCTGGGCCTAAGTCTTTCATAGCAAATCTCTTAGCTAATTGAGACTTTAATTCAGAAACAATCCTCATACTTGTACCGGCTACCAACATGTCATCAACGTAGAGCAAGAGAATGACAAACTCACCATTAGGAAGTCGCTTATAGTAGACACAAGGATCTGATTCACACCTCAAGAAGTTATGCTCAGTCATAAAGCGATCAAACTTGAGATACCATTGGCATGGGGCTTGCTTGAGCCCATACAAGCTGCGCTTCAATCTGTAATAAAGATGTTCCAGTCCTTGTTTTTTAAATCCTTCCGGCTGTTCCATGTACAGTTCTTCATCAACATCACCATGTAAAAAAGTTGTCTTGACATCCAACTAATCAAGTTCAAGATCCCAAACTGCAACCAAACCCAAAACTGCCCGGATTGTGGTCATTCTCACAACTGGTGAGAAAATCTCATTAAAATATATGCCTTTCTGTTGATTATACCCTTTGACAACCATTCTAGCGCGATAGCGCTTGTTGCCCCCATCTTCCTCTTTCAACTTGTATATCCAACGGTTCTTTAAGGGTCTTCGATTAGGTGGAAATGGCAATAAATTCCAAGTGTTATTAGCCTGCAAAGAAGTCATTTCATCTTGCATTGCCTCTTGCCATTCGAAGAATCAATTGCCTTGCAAGCCTGTTTATAGGTAGCTGGTTCAGGTTGATCAGAAATCAATAATTCTGGCTGTGCCTCCTCTGAATACAACAATTCATAATCTGAGAATTTGGAAGGATGTCTCCTCTCCTGGGTAGACCTCCTTAACTGAGAAACCTCCTGTTGCGAATTTGAGTCCTCCAAATTCATGTTCTGCAACTGACTTTGAACATTTTCTATTTGATTTTGCAAATTGGCCTCACAGCTCTGACTCTGCACACTTCCCTAGTGCACAGTCCCCTGTGCCTGCACATTTCCTTGTGCAATCTCTCCCATATGTTGCCTTTGCATATCTCCTGAAGGCATTGAAACTTCACCTTGTTCATGCGATGGAGAATGCCCTCCTATCTGGTGCGTGGAAGGCAGGTTCGTGCGATTTTGACCAAGTGGTTCATCATATAGGGGCAGCATAATATCTCTGTTCTGTAGTGATTGAAATCGCTGTTGTGTGGGAGTAGAGGAAGGCTGCGGTAAAAAGGAGGGAGGCATCGTTTGAGCTAATGATGATGGCATTTCATGAGTAGAGGAAACCCCAAACGGTTGTGAGTTTAGAGTGGGATGTGTTAGACTAGGCAGCGATGTGACTATAGAAGGCTGCGGTGTTCTTTGAGGCAGCGAACTTGTTTGAGGAGGCAGTGTCTGTTTTGGTGAGGACAGTGATCCATACAAAGGCATCGAATTCATGGTTGAGGGCAGCGACTTACCCAAAGGAGGTTGCATGGAATGTGCCAAAGGCATTGGATTTAAAAGGAGCTGTGTTTGAAACTAGGTTTGACCATCTATATGCTGTGTGGGAGTATGAGGCAGCGTTCTATATTGTATAGGCTACGTTTGTCCAAAGTTGGCAACATTAACAGGTTGCACACAAATATGTGAAGGGATGCTAGAATCCAAGGACTGTGAACATGTAGTCAGAGGCTGAGAAAAAAAAACACCATTGTCAAACAAATCAACTAATAAATAATCTTTTGAACATGTGTTTTCTTTGTGCAAACCTGGGAAAACTTTTTTGTTGAAGACGACATCCCGACTGTGAGTGACCTTTTTGGTGACGGGATCCCATAACCTGAATCCATACTGATCCTCGCCATACCCAACAAAGATACACTTCTGCGACTTGGGATCCAATTTGGATCATTTCTCAGGAGGAATAAGAGCAAACGCTTCACATCCGAACACCCGTAGATGACTATAAGAAATACGCTTGCCCATCCACCTTTCCTCGGGAATGTCAAGATTTAACCGAGATGAGGGAGCTCGATTAATGAGGTAAACCGCTGTGTTGCAAGCTTCTGCCCAGAACTCTTTTCCCAGTCCAACATTGGAAAGCATACACCGTGCTTTTTCCAAAATCATTCTATTTAGCCTCTCCGCAACCCCATTTTCTTGCGGTGTATAAAGAATAATTTTGATTCTCTGAATACCATTGTCAGCACAAAAACTATCAAACTCTAGTGAACAAAATTCGCTGCCATTGTTAGTTTGCAAACACATGATATTATGCCCACTCTGATTTTCAACTAGAGCTTTAAAAATTTTGAACTTGCTGAACACTTCAGATTTTTTATTAAGCATAAAAATCCAAACTTTCCTAGTGCAATCATCAAGGAAAGTTAAAAAATAATTAGCACCTCCAAGAGAAGTTACCTCAGTTGGGCCAAAAACATCTAAATAAACCAGCTCCAAAGGTGAGGTGTTCTTCTCATGACCCATCTTTATGAAGCTGATCTGCTTCTGCTTGTCGTAGAGACAATGTTGGCAAAAATCTAAATCCACGGATTTCAACCCCGGTAGTTGTTCTCTTTTGATCATGACTTCAAGACCTTTTCTACTCATATGTCCAAGCCGTTGGTGCCACAGCTTGGTTTTGCTGTCCGTCACTGTCATAGCAGCTCCCACTTGAGAGTCATTCTCAAAAACATATAAACTGCCCTCTCTATTTCCTTTGGCAATTTGCATGACACCTTTAGTAACCTTCCATGAATCTAGATAGAAGGTAGTATTGCAGCCTTGTGAGAACAATTGGGTTATAGAAATCAGATTCTTTTTCAGTTTTGGGACATGCCTAACATCTTGCAAAAGCCATTTGCTTCCATTCTTGGATTGTAGGAGAATATCACCTTTACCAATGATGTCCAATGAATTGTTATCCCCCAAGTAGACCTTCCCGAACTTTCCTCCTTGATAATTAGTGAAGGCATCCGTGCAAGAGGTGGCATGAAAGGATGCACCTGAATCTAGAACCCGAATCTGAAGTGGTTTCACTTATGGACAAAACCAAAATATTATCACCCTTATCATAAACAACATTGACCTTGCTGTTTTTAACCTTCTCTTGCGCCTTCTTATAGGAATAACAATTTTTCTTGGTGTGACCGGGCTTACCGCAGAACCAACAGTCACCAACTCTACCTCTGGATTTTGACCTCTTCGCTGATTTTGATCTTCTTCTGTTATTGTCTTTGCCTCTATTCTGAGGCCTTCCTCTACTAACAGCGGTTAAGGCTTCACCGGAAGATATTTCTTGGTTCTTTCTACGCATATCTTCACTAAGGAGTGTAGCTGCTACGTCATCAAACACCAATTTTGTTTTGGCTGAAGCTGAAGTACTTATGGCCATCACGACACCTTCCCAGCTGTTGGGCAATGAGCATAGCAGCAAGATTGCTTTAATTTCATCTTCCAACTTTATCTCCACCGAAGTCAGTTGGGTAAGTAAGGTATTAAACTCATTCAAATGGTTTGACATGATTCCGCCTTCTTTCATTTTCAGGTTATAAAGCTTTTCAAAATAAAAACTTTATTGGATGCTGAAGCCATCTCATACATCTTACAAAGTTTATCCCACAACTCCTTCGAAGTCTTCTCCGCTGAAACATTAAACAACACATTGCTAGACAGCAAGAGGAAAATCGTAGCTCTTGCCTTCTTATCCATCTTGTCCCACTCTTCATCCGTCATTGAGCTTGGCTTCTTTGCTGACCCTTCAAGCGCGAGTGAGAGGTCTTGTTTTATCAGCAAAGACTCCATATGTACTTTCCACAGTCCAAAATTCTGACCGGAGAACTTCTCAATCTTTGGTTCTTCCATGGCTCGAAAATCCAACACCGATTTTCGCAATCAGCTATACTATCACCGTACAGCTTTGATACCAATTGTTATGACTGAAAGCACAACTCAATTGCAGAAAGAAAGAAGTAAAAACAGCGCAAAGATGTAATTAGAAAGCAAACAGAAAATAAAACACTAGATTTATCGTGGTTCACCAAACTTGGCTAGATCCACACTGAGCAGAGGAATTGTTATTGATAATGAATTGTGTTTTACAATGAGATATCAAGCATATATAATGCTTCATTATGCATCACAAGAGGAATGTGAAAGGACAAGCAATTGGCGGGAAAAATAATGTGTCCGTTGGTCTTCATTTCCTTACAGTTTCAATAATGGAATCAAAGAAATAAAATCTTTGAGGAACATTAGGTAGAAGATCATTCCAATCAATAACATATAAGGAACATGTTATGATGGTTAGTTTTCAACACTCATTTATAACCTTTTAGCAAGTTTCATGTTGAATTCTTGCAACCAATTGCAATCAATACTTCTGATTTTTAAAAATGACAGTTCATGTTGAATACTTAGCCTCCAGATGTGTCCTCATATTTTGTTTCATTTAGGACAGTTAGAAGAAGTACTTGGATCTTCCTGATTCTGGTACATTGAAGACACGAGGAAAAATAATTATGTCAAACAAATCTTAATTTGCACTCTGCAGCATTGTTCTTGTTTTGACATATATTTGCAGATTAGCACATTCTCATATAGTTACATTGCTAATTACACTCTACATCATTGTCCTTGTTTTGACATATATTTGCAGATTAGCACATTCTCAGATAGTTACATTGCATCATTAGCAACAAGGTCCGGATTGATAACTACAATAAGTCAGGTCGATCCTGACTTTTTCGTAGGCAACCATTAGATCAAGGTCAATTTTTAGTCTTCTGGTAAGATTTGGCATCATGTGTAGCCTGCATCAGAAAATTGACTGCATTTTCATTACCAGAAGTTGTGGGCTCATTAGCCCAAACATCATCTTTGAAGGAAAAAGGAAGGGCCTCCTTGGGCCCCCTCTAGGCACAACCATATGTGACAAAGCAAAAAAAGAGAAAACCTAGCACCAAAACATCTGGCCGGAAATAACCAATCACCAGGATCAAAAACGCAGTTGCGTGCATAAAAAAAACCACCAAAGAAAATATCAAAAAGAGCTGAAAGCTCCACAGCCATAAGATGGAAGGCTCGGCCCAAAGGGAGCCCAACAAGTGGCTGCTACGAGGGCCAGCCAAGCTGTGGCTGCCTCCTACACGCAACCAAACTCAAACCCTCTCCTGCCCACCTACAAGCTCCACCATAGCCCGTCCTTATCTAGCCTTTGAGGATTTTCATTGAAAAAAAAAAAGATCACATATTTTTTTTGGTAATTTATTATTGAATATTTATTTATAATATTTTATTTGAAGATGAATTATTAATTTTTTATTGGTAATAACATAAATTTATACTTATAAATTTTACTATAACATGTTTCTTTTTGCATAGATATCATTTTTTTCCTAATGAACAAGGACAATGACAATGATGTAGAGTGCAAATTAAGATTTTTTTTGACATAGTTAAAGTAGGATAGTTATAAGTACTTTGATCTTCCTTATTCTAGTACATTGTCCATTCCAGTAGAAACTAATGCTTCTTCTAGTATACAGGTGTTACTCAATGAAGGGATGTCCTCATCTCTCAGTCATATTAAGGGATCTATTAGGCATCAGGAAGATGATAATGTTGATTCTAGATTAATTGTAGTATCTCCTATTTTGGTAGAGGTTCCTATTGAAGATTTAGTAGATTATGTTATGATAGAAGCTTTTCTAGCCCTAGGTGGAAAGGATGATTTGAAGAAGAAAGCTCCACCTTTGTTAGGTCTTCAGCAAAAAATTCTCAAAATGTTTGGATTAGATAAGCTCTCCAAAGTAGGGAGAAAAAGAGATCAGGAAAAGGTGAAGATGATAGAGGAATCACTAGTGGAATTGAGTGTCATTTAGACATGAGACACTCTTCAATTCCACAAAAATAATAGTGATTGCATGGAATTCTACAGTTTTGGGTGGCACCCCTCATCAAAAGGCTATTCAAGATCTTATCTGAGAACACAAACTTGATATTATCTTTCTTCAAAAAGCTAAGCTTTAGGTGGAGGAAATGACTATCCTATCTTCTAAATTTTGAAAAGGTAGTCAATGTCAGTGTATTGGGACTCCAGGATTTGCTAAAGGGCTGGCTTGCTTATGGGATCCTCATTAGCTTACTCCATCTTGTTGGATAGTGAGAAAACACTCCTTATCATTGATGGGCACCTACTTTGATTTAGGCAGCTCCATTTTCCTCACTAATGTGTAAGCTCCCATTGATTTTTAGGGTAAGGTTCTTCTTTGGTCCCATATTAGGTTTGTTCATTCTATGGTCCCTTCTACTCCTTGGATTCTAGTTGGTGATTTTAATGTTATTCTTAGCCTTGATGAGAAACATGGGGGCTCTAGTCGACTAGACCCCTCTTCTTATTTGTTTAGGGATAATTTATCTCTTCTTAATTTGGTGGATGTTAAACCAAGAGTTGGTACTTTTACTTGGAGTAATAGAAGATGCGTGAGTGCGTCCATTTCTAAACACCTTGACAGATTTTTAGTCTCTGAATGTTGGGTTGGTGATAATTAGGTTTCCTCTTCTGACATTTCCAATGGAAGGGATTAGATCATTGACTTATCAAATTTTCTTCCTCTTTATTTTCCCTTCCTAAAAATCCTTCTTCCAAGTTTCAATTAATGTAGCTTAGAGATCTAGATATTCATGATTGCATGGCCACATGGTGGTTGGAGAGAAGCCTACATTTGGTACTACTACATATTCTTTCTTCAAGAGACTTTAGTTTGTTAAGATCAAGCTCAAGCAGTGGAACAAATGTTCTTTTGGAAATGTATTTTGGAAAAAGCCTTAGTTTCAATAAAAAATGGACAATATCACTTTCCAGATTAAGGAACATGGAATGACCAAGGAGCATCTTCTTGAGGAGTCCTTGTGTTCCAAAGAGATTAATAAATGGGAACTCCTAGAGGAGATATTCTAGAAGCAAAAATCAAGAATAGATTGGCTTTAGGATGGAGACAAGAACACATCTTTCTTCCACAATTCAATCAAGGATAGTAGAAGTGGTAATGTAATATCATCTATCTTCTCTCAATGAGATCAGCTTTCCTCTTTCCAAGTTATTACCAAAGAATCTATCATGCATTTTTCCTCTTTGTTCATAGAAAGTGGTCTAGTGCTTTCAAGGATTAATAGTTCATCTTGGACTATATATTCCCCCATTGTTTTTTGAGAATATGAATAATTTTCTCATAGGGTCAATTTCTATTGATGAGCTTGAGAGTTGGTGTTTTAGATGAAGAAAGGTAAATCCCCTAGTCCTTATTCTCCCTATTGATTTTTTTAGGAATTTTGGGATACTCTGACGCTTGATCTTTTGGAGGTTGTTTGAGAATCCTAGGCCAATAAGCAGATTCTCAAGGCTATTAATTCTACCTTCCTAGCCTCAACTCCTAAAAAATGAGGCTAATTCATTTGATTTGTTTCATCCTGTTGCAACACTTCATAATATGCCCTTAAAAATTTAAAATTTTTGGAGACCCTTCTTTTGGATTTCAAATTTGTACTTTTTGCATACTTGATTGATGTTTAATGTCACATTTATCCCCAATATCTCTAGGTTGCATGAATAAATGTTAAAAGTTGAGTGTCATAAGGGGTTTATTTGGTATTCTAAGGAGGCATTTTAAAAAAAAAAAATTTAAGTCTAATGTTTTGCAACCTAAAGTGCAATACTCTTCAAATCTCTAAACAATTTCACCATGGTATGTTGTAAACTACTTGAAATCTCTAGCACCTAGAATGGTCTTAATTTCATCCCACCATTGAATCCCTGAAAACCCAAGTTGTTTTCCTGTAAATTTGCTCAAGAGTCCAAACTTGGTAGGTATTCCATTAATGGTACTCATGTAGGTTGGATCAAAACCCCGAACTAGTTGAAATTCTACATCTTTTGTATTCCTCACTCGATTCCAACACTCCAACTCCTACAACCCTCTATCTTCCATCCACGCTTGCAGCTATATATTCCTTGAGCTATTTGAAGGTAGTTTTCATCACTTTCTAGGTTTTTATCTTCTTCTTCCTTCCATTTTTTGTTGTTTTCCATTCATTGCTAGGGTTTTTGTGTTCTTGCTTTTATGTTAGTCTAGGAGTGTGGAATCACTATGGAATTTTATTGCTTTCCCATTATTTGCACTCAATTGTTTATCTTTGCTTGTTGGCATGGAAGATTTGATTGTAATTTATTTTACTAGCTAGTGTTTAGGGCATCTTCATCTCTAGTTTATCTCTGCCTTCAGCCTTATTTCCTCCTACCATGACCTAATTTCTGGGTATTTAATGAGTTAACAATTTCAATGAGTTCAAGCACTTAGAAATCAAAACCATAGATTGAAAACCCATTTTTTCTTAATGGTAGAACTTTTGCATCATTAAATCTTAGTTTAAACTAATCTTAGGTCCTTTCATAAAATGTTTTAGTTTTGCAAGTTTTCACATTTCCATTTCCATATGCAATTTGCAATTTCTTACAAAATGTAAGCATGTGCCAATGTCTAGATTTAGAAACCCAAAAACATTTGAAATTTGCAAATTTATGCCAACTACACATGGAGTTGAAACTCTAATTGCAGTCTAGACTCTCAAAAGTTTTTATAGTTTGCAAAAGCATGCACAAGGCAAACTATTCTAAACTCTGACTAGCATTCACAATTTGTTTGCAATTTACATTTTTTCACAAATTACAATTGGAGTTTGAAGTCTAGTTGCAATTCAAAAACCCAAAAGTTTTTTCAATTTACAACCATCTGCAAAATGCATGTGAACTTTGACTAAGGCAGCCACACTTTACTTGGATCTTGGAACTCTTTGCTAACTACAAGCCAGGCCTAAATTTTGAATTATAATGTGCAATCTGGGGCCAAAGTCCAAAATGTAGCAAAACATTAAAATACTCCTTTTGAAGGTTTTAACTCCTATAAATTGTAACTTTGATCATTTTAATAATTGGAAATCACAAATTGAGTATAATTGTATATTTTAGAACACATTATGGGTTAATTGATCAAAGTTTTAAAAGAACATTTACTAAATATGCAAAATGAATAATTAACTTAAGTTAATAATTTCCAAGGCCACTTTAAGTAGGAATGACCTCACTCGCTAAGATAAATTATGAGTAAAAAGGGGTTGTAACATCTAATTTCATGTTAGACTAGGTAAATTTCATAGACACAAACTTAGGTCATGTAAGATTAGAAGATTTTCATACAAGGATGGCTAGAGATGAGGCCCAAATGTCAACCAAGGCTGAGAATTTAAGGACAAGTGGGTTAGTGCAAGCATCAAGTTTTCCCATCACATTGTAGTCTGCCGATCTAGTTATGAATTGTTCCTATCAATACAACCCAGTCACAAGGGAAATCGGGACTCCAAAGGGTAATGTAATATTGTTTATCCAACTAGAGTATATCAAGGAGATCTTTGATATACCTACCAAGGATGCACATGTGAACATTACTATGGAATCAACCCAAGAATATTATGAAATTTTTTTGGATAAATGTCTTGGGAAAATTAATAGAGATTGTCCATTAGAAAGCCTAAGGCTACACTCTCAAGGCTACCTAAGAAATTGTTCAGGAGTGATTTTATAGAAGTGATTAATGATTACATAACTTTGCTAAGTAGAGTCACTAGCTAGGACAATGCAAAGGAGTTATATACTTGGATGTATAGATATATTGTGAATATTTTGGTTGGCAAAAAGTTCATTGCTTGACCAACTTTGATAAGTGACACCCTGCATGACCAATTGACAAATGTGACACAATCCAAGAAATGTTACATGACTTCATATTGAGTGTATGCCCTTGCAAGGATAGAGTAGTTTTCAAGACTACAAATGGAGGGAGTTATGATGGCTGGCCAACAAAAGGTCTATGAATAGTACCCACAGTTAAAAGTCAAGGTAGTTGCTCAGAATTTTGTTAGAGTTAATGATG
This sequence comes from Cunninghamia lanceolata, assembly GCA_027924645.1. Taxonomy (NCBI): domain Eukaryota; kingdom Viridiplantae; phylum Streptophyta; class Pinopsida; order Cupressales; family Cupressaceae; genus Cunninghamia; species Cunninghamia lanceolata. Next base: position 16,573,000 of record BSBN01001567.1, on the reverse strand, counting down.
CCTTTGTATTTTATATAATTAGATTATTAGAAGGTGATTTTGGATAAATAATTTCATATGAATCTAGGACAAACTTTGACAAGTATGGTTGTTGGTTCATTTAATTCCCAACCTTTTCTTATATCAGAGTTGGGACTTTTGAAAAGGCTCCATATAAGTTGCCTTGATATGTCAGTGATAAGTTAGTGCTATTGGAATTATGCAAACAACTTTCTAAGGTACATAAATTTTGTTTAGAGAAGAAAGTGAGGGGACCTCAGTATCGCATAATGATAAACTAACATCAATGTTTAATCAGGCAAGCTTCTAAGACTATTGAGATAGAGATGGCATAGTAGAACTTGAGGGTAAGTGCAAGAAGATGGGGGGCCAAAAAGGGGTCTTAAGTGGCCACTTTTTTCTGAAATCAAGAAATGCTAGCCTTGGATGAGAAATTGAGCATAGTTACACTCAAAATTTGGAGATGCAACCAAAACAATGTTTGTAGTGCTCCAACTCTACTTTCTAAACTACTATTTTTTTTTAAATGGTATAGATTAAGGGATTGAAAAGAGGGAGCCACAGAAATTGGTGTTGTTTCTGTCAAGAAAACATAACATAGCATGTTTTGTGGCTCCCTCAAAAGGTTAACTTTTTTTGGTATTTTTAAAATCGCTTCAGTGAGAAATTAGCTAACAACATGTAGTTTATGCCCAATTTTTCTAATAATTTTTTGATGAATATTTGATTTTTTATGAATTTCTAAAGTGGACACATCCTAAAAAACATAATTTTGGCCATGCTACCCCTATAAATTTTTGAAAACTAATTGAAAATATTTTTTTTTAATATGTGTAGAATGGAGTCTAGTTTCTAAATATGTAATTTTTTTGAAATTTTAATGAATGGTTAATTTACAATGAAAAAAAGACCAAATAGTGGTTTTTGCCCAAAAATGGACACACAAACAAAAGAAATTAAAGATGAAAGGCTTAACATTGTCAAAATGTGAAAAAAATTACATCGTTAAATAGCTAAGAGAAAGCCTAACATTACCTGGGTGTTCGATTTGTTTGACCTTGAAACACGTGCAAATCTGAGGGTTAGCACGAACAAAATTATGTGAAATCATGTAGAATTTGCCAAAACACGTCTATAGATGTTGAAAAGGCACTCCAAGCCTTTGGGTTGGAAATCCAAAGCAAATCCCAAGCCTAAGGGTTAGGATTCCCAAAACATAATATAATGCGAGCACGTTATAATGCGCTCACGTTATATTGTGTTTTTTTCCTTTTTTTCATGTTTGCCGGTGTTTTCCCAATTCGACATAATGCAAGCACGTTAAGTTTCATAAGTATGTTTCATGGATGTATATATGTATGCTTGTAGGTATGTATGCATGCTTGTATGTATGTACATGTATCTATGTATGTGTGTGTATGTATGTATGTATGTATGTATGCATGCATGTATGTATGTATGTAATTGTTTTGGGTTTAGGGTATATAAGGACCTAAGCGTATATAGTTTTGAGGGTTAAGGGTTGAGGGATTAGGGCTTAAGTAATAGGTAGAGGATAGAGGGTAGAGATTAGAGGGTTGACGGTTACAGTGGAGGGTTAATATTCAAGTTGTTGAGTGTATAAGCTTAAGTGTGTAAGGCACATGGATTAAGGTTTAGGATATTGGGTTTAGGGTTTACGATATGGATTGAGGGTATATAAGGCATAGGGTGACTTGGGTTGAGAGCACATATGGTTTAGGTTTAATTTAACTATAGGGTTGAGGCATAATATTCAGGGTTTAGGATATAAGGGTGAGGTTATATGGTCTAGGGATGAGGGTTTGTGGGTGTAGGCTTCAGGGTTTAAGGTATAGGGTTGATGATTGAGGGATTAGGGCTTAAGTATATGGTTGAGGGTATAGGATTGAGGGTTTAGGGATAGGTTTTAGGGTTTAAGGTTTAAGGGTAAGGGATTAGGGTTTAAGGGATAGTGTCTTGGGTTGAGGGTTTAGGAATAGGGATAGCATTTAGGGTTTAGGGATGAGGGATTAGGGTTGAGGGTTGAGGGATTAAGGTTTAAGGTATAGTGCTGAGGGTTGAGTGTTTAGGGATAGGGTTTAAGGTTTAAGGTTGAGGTATTAGGGTTTAGAGTTGAGAGATTAGGGTTTAAGGAATAGTGTTGAGGTTTGAGGGTTTAGGGTTGAGGGATTAGGGTTTAGGGTTGATGGATTAGGGTTTAAGGAATAGTGTTGAGGGTTTAGGAATAGGGTTTAGGGTTGAGGGATTAGGGTTTAGGGTTGACGGATTAGGGTTTAATGTTGAGAGTTGAGGGTTGAGGGTTGAGGTTTTAGGGATAGGGTTGATGGTCAAGGGATTAGGGTTAAAGTAGAGTGTCGAGGGTAGAGGGATTAGGGATAGGGTTTAGGGTTGAAGGTTTAATGATTGAGGGTTAAGGCTTTAGGGATGAGGGTTAAGGGGTTGGGGTTTAAGATATAGTGTTAAGCGTTGAGGGTTTAGGGATATGTTTTAGGGTTTAAGTTTTAAGGGTTAAGGGTTGCGGGATAGGGTTTAGGGTTTAGGGATAGGGATTAGGGTTTAAGGTATAGTGTTGAGGGTTGAGGGTTTAGGAATAGGGATAACGTTTAGGGTTTAGGGATGAGGGATTAGGGTTGAGGGTTGAGGGTTGAGGGATTAGGGTTGAGGGTTGAGGGATTAGGGTTTAAGGTATAGTGTCAAGGGTTGAGGTTTTAGTGATAGGGTTTAGGATTGATGGTTGAGGGATTAGGTTTTAGGGTTGATGGATTAGGGTTTAAGGTATAGTGTTGAGGATTGAGGGTTTAGGGATAGGGTTTAGTGTTGAGGGATTAGGGTTTAGGGTTGACAGATTAGGGTTTAATGTTGAGAGTTGAGGGTTGAGGGTCAAGGGTTTAGGGATAGGGTTGATGGTCAAGGGATTAGGGTTAGAGTGTCAAGGGTAGAGGGATTAGGGAGAGGGTTTAGAGTTGAAGGTTTAAGGATTGAGGGTTGAAGTTTTAGGGATGAGGGTTTAAGGCTTAAGATATAGTGTCGAGTGTTGAGGGTGTAGGGATAGGTTTAATTTTTAAGGGTTAAGGGTTGAGGGATAGGGATTAGGGTTTAAGGTATAGTGTTGAGGGTTTAGGGGTAGGGTTTAGGGTTGAGGGATTAGGGTTTAGGGTTGACAGATTAGGGTTTAATGTTAAGAGTTGAGGGTTGAGGGTTTAGGGATAGGGTTGATGGTCAAGGGATTAGGGTTAAAGTAGAGTGTCAAGGGTAGAGGGATTAGGGATAGGGTTTAGAGTTGAAGGTTTAACGATTTAGGGTTGAGTCTTTAGGGATGAGGGTTAAGGGATTAGGGTTTAAGATATAGTGTCGAGTGTCAAGGGTGTAGGGATAGGTTTTAGGGTTCAAGTTTTAAGGGTTAAGGGTTGAGGGACAGGGATTATGTTTTAAGGTATAGTGTCGAGGGTTGAGGGTTTAGGAATAGTGATAGTGTTTAGGGTGGAGGCATTAGGGATAGGGTTTAGGATTTAAGGTTTAAGTGTTGAGGGTTGAGGATTTAGGGATAGGGTTTATGGTTTAGGGATAACGAATAAGGGTTTAGGGATTAGGGTACCATAAATTATAAAATTAGGGATTAGGGTTTATGGTTTAGGGATTAGGGTTTATGGTTAATGGATTAAGGTTTAGGGTTTAGGGATGTACAATTAAGGGGTACCATAAATAAACTAGAATTTAGGCAGGGTTGGGAAAATTTTGTGAATCATCATGGGCTGGAGATTGGAGATTTCATTGTGTTCAAGTACATATCCAAGTCTTATTTTAAGGTTAAGATATTTCAAAGAACAAGGTGTGTGAAAAATATCAATGCTCTTCAGCTTATGAATACCAACATTGATACAGATAAAAAATTCCCTTCTTCTAACAGAGGATGCAGTTCAAGTCAACCAATGGGTAGTAAGTTGCTCATTGAATTGGTTTCTTATGAAGAAAACAATGATGTTGTTGAAGCAATGGAAGAAAATCAAAATTATAAGTCTAATTTAATTTATTTCAACTTTTAAAGTAGGCATTTGAATTGTAGCTTTACCAGGAGGATTGGTATAACAAAAACTTAATTCTGTTACGGGCCTTTCTTTGAAGAACCCTGGACATTATGGACCCTATCATCTAGAAAAGCACATGACAGTGAACTCTACCCCACCTTTCAAATCAGATAAACCTTTTTATTCAATGAAAATGATGTCAAGGAATGTAAACTGACCATGCATACTAGTAAGATCAAATTCTCTACCTTTTATTCTTAATACTCTTACTTTATTAAGAGAAGAGTGTCAAAAAGAATGGGTTTAATTGTAAGCTAACATAAGGCAAAGTAGTTTTGTTATTACATTTTTTTGAGGGATCTCTAACAGTCTAATCCAATGCAGTCTTCTATAGTATGAACATGTCTGCATTTGTGTGAATGCTAAGCTTTAATAGTAGAGTATTAAATCTAAAGTAGAGTTGGTTTAGGGATAGGGTTGATGGTCAAGGGATTAGGGTTAAAGTAGAGTGTCGAGGGTAGAGGGATTAGGGATAGGTTTTAGGTTTGAAGGTTTAATGATTGAGGGTTGAGGCTTTAGGGCTGAGGGTTAAGGGATTGGGGTTTAAGATATAGTGTTGAGTGTCGAGGGTTTAGGGATAGGTTTTAGGGTTTAATTTTTAAGGGTTAAGGGTTGAGGGATATGGTTTAGGGTTTAGGGATAAGGGATTAGGGTTTAAGGTATAATGTTGAGGGTTGAGGGTTTAGGAATAGGGATAGATCTTAGGGTAGAGGCATTAGGGATAGGGTTTAGGGTTGAAGCTTTAAAGATTGAGGGTTGAGGCTTTAGGGCTTAGGGTTAAGGGATTATGGTTTAATGTATAGTGTCAAGGGTAGAGCATTCATGGATAGGGTATAGGGTTTATGGATAGGTAGAGAAGTGATGGGAAACAAAGGTGAGAGATAGAGAGGTGAGGAGAAAGATATAAGAAAATGAGAGAGGCTTTAGGCATAGGGTTTAGGGATAGGGTATAGGGTTGAGGGATTAGGGATTAGGGTATAGTGTTGAGGGTTTAGGGATAGGGTTTAGGGTTGAGGGATTAGGGTTAAGGGTTAAGTGATTAGGGTTTGACGTTGAGGGTTGAGGGTTGAGGGTTTAGGGATAGGGTTGAGGGTCGAGGGATTAGGGTTAATGTAGAGTGTCTAGGGTATAGGGATTAGGGATAGGGTTGGAGGGTTTAGGGATAATGGATTAGGGTTTAAGGTATAGTATCGAGCCCGTTGAGAGTTTAGGAATAGGGATAGTGTTTAGGGTTTAGGGATGAGGGATTAGGGTTGAGGGTTGAGGGATTAGGGTTGAGGGTTGAGGGATTAGGGTTTAGGGATAGGGTTTAGGGTTTAGGGTTGAGGGATTAGGGTTTAAGGTATAGTGTTGAGGGTTTAGGGATAGGGTTTAGGGTTGAGGGATTAGAGTTAAGGGTTGAGGGATTAGGGTTTGACATTGAGGGTTGAGGGTTGAGGTTTTAGGGTTGAGGGTTTAGGGATAGGGTTGAGGGTCAAAGGATTAGGGTTAAAGTAGAGTGTCGAGGGTATAGAGATTAGAGATAGGGTTGGAGGGGTTAGGGATAAGGGATTAGGGTTTAAGATATAGTATCAAGCCCATTGAGGGTTTAGGAATAGGGATAGCATTTAGGGTTTAGGGATGAGGGATTAGGGTTTAGGGTTGAGGGATTAGGGTATAGGGATAGGGTTGAGGGATTAGGGTTTAAGGTATAGTGTTAAGGGTTTATGGATAGAGTTTAGGGTTGAGGGATTAGAGTTAAGGGTTGAGGGATTAGGGTTTGATGTTGAGGGTTGAGGGTTGAGGTTTTAGGGTTTAGGGTTTAGGGATAGGGTTAAGGGTCGAGGGATCAGAGTTAAGAGTTGAGGGTTGAGGTTTTAGGGTTGAGGGTTTAGGGAAAGGGTTGAGGGTTGAGGGATTAGAGTCAAGGGTTGAGGGATTAGGGTTTGACATTGAGGATTTAGGGATAGGGTTGAGGGTTAATGGATTAAAATTAAAGTAGAGTGTTAAGGGTATAGGGATTAGGGATAGGATTGGAGGGTTTAGGGATAAGGGATTAGGGTTTAATGTTTAGGGATGGGGTTTAGGGTTTAGGGTTGAGGGATTAGGTAATGTATAAAATATAGGTGTCTCTAGGTGTCCTAGTTTTTAACTGGATAATAGGTGTCTCTAATTGTGTCTTAGGTATATACGATATGTCAACTAGGTAGATAGAGACTAGAAAAAAGGTATTTAATCTAATCTAGATGTCTTAGGTAGATACTATATATCAACGACCTATCTAGAGACTAGAGTAAGGTATAATCTAGAATGATCTAGGTGTCTTCTAGGTAGGTGTCTTAGGTAGGTTCTATATGTCAACTAGCTCTACCATAATAGGTGTCTTAGATAGAACTATAATCTAGGTGTCTAGTTGACTTAGGTCTAGACTATAATAAGGTATAAAGACTAGGTGTCTTAGGTCTACTATGTCTATAAAATCTAGATACATACTATACAATAGGTGTCTTAGGTGTCCTATGTCTGCTAGAATACATGTGTCTTGGGCCTTAGGTGAGGCCACATGAGCTTCCACCTTCACATGGTTGGCCTTGTCAATATAGAATATTTATAATTCTTGAAGCTAAGGGAAGCTCTTTTTCTTAATAGGAAAACTTTATCGACTTCAGTTGCACTAATGGTGCATGGCACCCAGGTTGTCATACCTCCAAGAGGGGTCAAAAAGTGAAATTTTGTTTTGATTGAATCAATTGTATGTAATAAGGTCTTCTAAGACTATTTCATATGTTTTTGAGTTAGTTTGAGTCATTTGAGGTCAATTTGAGTCTTTGAGTCTTGTCGCAAAAAAGTGTCAATGTTGTCAAGTTGCACAAAGCATCTTTTGCATTTTTGGTGTCATACTCCTGATGCGACCAAACTGACATTTGCAATGCATCCGGATGGGTACATTTAGGCTAGGCATGGTCTTGTTTTTCACCCAAACATGTTGAAATAGTCCGCGCTACATTGTACCGACGATATCCCCGAAGAGTCCAAAATGCAAAAAGACAACAATTTTTGACAAGATGTTACTCATAAACTATGTCACTTAGAAACATTCCATCTTAGGTAACGCGATCACGTAGGGTTCCTCTACAATAACCTCTCTCAGTTTTTTATATCTCTAAGGTGATTTCCTGTGGTGAAAGGTTTTCTGCTGCCCTAAAAATCGTCAGAAGGAGGTAGTGTAAAGTTGCAAAGGGGTGTAACTTTCATCCTACTCTTGATGCGACCAAATTGACTATTCCAACACATCTGGATGGGTACTTTTAGGCTAGACATGGTCCTATTTTTCACCCAAACATTTCGAAACAGTCTAAGCTACATTGTACCGACGATATCCCTGAAGAGTCCAAAGTGCAAAAAGGTAGCAATCTTTGATGAGATGTTACTCGAACATTCCATCTAAGACAACGCGATCATGTAGGGTTCCTCTACAATAACCTCTCTCAGTTTTTTATATCTCTGAGGCATTTTCCCATGGTGAAAGGTTTTCTGCTGCCCCAAAAAACATCAGGAGGTAGTGTAAAAGTTGCAAAGGGGTGTAACTATCATCCTACTCATGATGCGACCAAACTGACTATTCAAACATATCCAAATGGGTACGTTTACACTAGGCATGGTCCTTTTTTCACCCAAACATGTCGAAACAGTCTGAGCTACATTGTACCGATGATATCCCTGAATAGTCCAAAGTGCAAAAAGGCAGCAATCTTTGACGAGATGTTAGTCAAAAACTATGTCACTTAGAGATATTCTATCTAAGGTAACATAATCATGTAGTGTCCCTCTATAGTAACCTCTCTCAATTTTTTATATCTTTGAGTAATTTGCCCATGGTGAAAGGTTTTCTGCTGCCCCCAAAATTGTCAGAAGGAGGCAGTGTAAAGTTGTAAAGGGGTGTAACTTTTTTCCTGCTCTTGATGTGACCAAACTAACTATTCCAACACACCCGAATGGGTATGTTTAGGCTACACATGGTCCTATTTTTCACCCAAACATGCCGAAACAGTATGAGCTACATTGTACCGACGATATCCCTGAAGAGTCCAAAGTGCAAAAAGGTAGCAACCTTTGATGAGATGTTACTCAGAAATTGCATCACTTAGAGACATTTCATCTAAGGGAACATGATCATGTGGAGTCCCTCTACAATAACCTCTCTCAGTTTTTTATATCTTTGAGGCATTTTCCCATGGTGAAAGGTTTTCTGCTCCCCCCAAAATCATTAGGAGGCAGTGTAAAGTTGCAAAGGGGTGTAACTTTCGTCTTGCTCCTGATGCGACCAAACTGACTATTCCAACGTGTCTGAATGGGTACATTTAGGCTAGGCATGGTCCTATTTTTCACCCAAACATGTCGAAACAGTCTAAGCTACATTGTACCGACGATATCCTTGAAGAGTCCAAAGTGTAAAAATGCAGCAATCTTTGATGAGATGTTACTCGAAAACTATGTCACTTAGAGACATTTCATTTGATGCAACATGATCACGTAGGGTCCCTCTACAATAACCTCTCTAGGTTTTTTATATCTCTGAGGAATTTGCCTGTGGTGAAAGGTTTTCTGCTGCCCCAAAAATCGTCAGGAGGCAGTGTAAAGTTGCAAAGGGGTGTAACTTTTGTTCTTCTCCTCGTGTGGCCAAAATGACAGTTCCAACGCATTTGGATGGGTACATTTAGGCTAGGCATGGTCTTGTTTTACACCCAAACATGCCAAAATAGTCTGAGCTACATTGTACCGGCAATATCCCTGAAGAGTCCAAAGCGTAAAAAGATAGCAATCTTTGATGAGCTGTTACTCAGAAACCATGTCAGTTAGATACATTCCATCTAAGGCAACACAATCACGTAGGGTCCCTCTACAATAACCACTCTCATTTTTTTATATCTCTAAGGCGTTTACCTGTGGTGAAAGGTTTTCTGCTGCCCCAAAAATCGTTAGGAGGCAGTGTAAAGTTGCAAAGGGGTGTAACTTTTGTTCTTCTCCTCATGTAGCCAAACTGACAATTCCAACATGTCTGGATGGGTACCTTTAGGCTAGGCATGGTCCTGTTTCACACCCAAACATGCCAAAATAGTCTGAGCTACAAACACTAACTAGTCTTTAATCTCCAAACACTACAAATACCATGTTATCTTGCATAAAGCTGTCTTTTAGCCTTTTATAAAGGCATGCCCATCAAATTCAACCACATAGAGATAACTGTTTGTATTCTAAATTCCTTTTAAATGCTGACCTTCCAATCCTTTTTCCTGCCCTCATCAATTAAATGTGACCTTCGATTATGATATGGCACTTGGGCTTATGAGAGTTTACTAGAGAGGCTGGTTGAGTTAGGTTGAAGGGCCGGTAAACTAATGACTTAAAGACCCTTTAGTAGGTTGACTTAAGTGATAGTAACCTATGATTATAAGTCAATATTAAATTAAAACAAAAGTGCACTTTACACATGACAGACAATTGAGGCTTTTAAAGTCTTAAGAAAAGTAGATTCTTTTTAGGGTTTAATGCCCAATATGCAAACCCTAACTATCAATAAGAAAGACTTAAACATTCTAACTTTCATCAAGAGATATCTAGGACATTTCAGAGACCTGAGGGACATCAGAAGAAAGACATTAGAGTATGACACTTATCATACGCTTAGGGTTCTAAGACATGAACAACTTCACATTCGAATCAAACTCATGGCTCCCCTTGATAAATATAACTCTCCTTGATGATGACATTGAATTATGATTATGAAAGCTTGTGTCTTCTTTGACTTCTTATTATATGAACAAAACCACATCCACCATGAACATGAACCTTGCATCATATCAACCTTCCAAGATAGACCTTACCATGAAAACCATATTCACAACAAAACCTTGCATGAACAAAACCACATCCACCATGAACATGAACCTTGCATCATATGAACCATGTTTGTCTTGTGCAACATCAACATGAACTGAGAGACCTTATCATGAAAACCATATTCACAACATCATACACCTCATGACCATCACCTACCTTGAATCACTATATCACCTTATCAACATCATGGCATCAACCTTGACATCAATGACAAACAACCTTGACCCTTTGAATTCAATGACAACCTTGAACCTTGATTGTTGATGACTTATGGAAGCCTATAGCCCCAATGTTATGTTGCATACTAAAATTAGGTAAGACTCAATGTACACTCATAACCTCACCTTATATGCAATAGAAATTACATTTAATAACCACAATGGTCATCAGGTGCTCATAAGTATATGATTTTGACTATCTTATTCAAAACATCAAACATACTCTTTGAATCTCAATATGGTATAATAACAAGAAATTAAGAAATATTTTCAATTGGCCAACTCATAAAGAATATGGATTAGCATACTCATTTGAATATTTTCAATTGAACAACTCATAAAGAATATGAATACTTTCTATTCAACATGATGATTCATTTTTATTTTAAATACAACTTTTATCTTTTAGCTCCAGAATGAGGTTTAGGTGATACTTGAATAACAATAGCTGGCTTATTGGATCAACACATATCCTATGTAATACAATTGGACTTTAATTATTTGAAGTAACTATCTACAAATATCCATTCAAATGTGGACTTATAATGCAAATATGGACACCATCAATAAAAAATATTTGTATTAACCAAATATCCATATAGGCATACATCAATACCTGTCGATATAAGTATAACATATATAAAAAATAGCCATATAGGCTTACAAGAATGCCATATAGGCATACAATGTCAACTATATGCAATACAAAATATATGTCCACAAATGACATATATGCATACAACAAAGGAACACAATAAAAAGTCATTCCCCTCTATTTGGTGAAGAGAATAGATCACGGACAGCCTTTGATCTTCTAGGGGATGGAGACACGTATGTGGGTGGTCTACCACAAACTTGAGGGCTGCTCCTCATACTTAGTTGTTCATGGATCTATAGTTGTTACAATAAAAAGTATAGACATTAATATATAGAAATTACATGTTATAAAAAATGAAACATTTAACAAAATAATCACTTACTGCTACCATATAATCTATCTCCTCATTTGCCTTAGTAGCAAGATTAGGTTGTGGTGATGTCATGTCCTATAGAAACTATCCATATAGAAATTAAACTTTAAATCAATAATCTTTTTTTTTTCAAAAATAAACAACTATAACAATGAATGTAAATTGAAATTTACTATTCTACCTCATACCCCCATCAATGGCATGGAGCTATGAATCGTAGAGGACACACCATGCTCCATTTCCCTATGAACATCGGGAGGTGTCTCTACACCTGCATCATCTGGAAATAAAACAACATTATTCAATTACAAAAACTATAATAGTGATACAAATCATGGCTCCTAACATACACAAACGTTCACCTAAACATGAAAGTACATACGATAAAGCACACAAGTCACATACAAAAATCTAATAAGTACAATTCATTCATTAAACTATTTATTTTATTACCTCCGTGAAGCTTTGAAGTCCACCACCACTGGTAGGTGTTGCCGTGAAATCTCCAATATTAACCTATTCAACATCCAAAATCAGATAGTAGAATACCATTCATATAATGATGCTATTCACATGTAATATTTATAATTGTTTACTAGTTACATACCCCGACAGTAGATGATGTAGTGTAATATGCAAGTGGAGAACCACTGAAAACTGCATCAATGCTATGACCCTAAAATTTTATTAAAATCATCAAACTAAATTAGTTAATCTTGCATTTCAAAAATGAAATTTAATAAATTAAATTCAATGAACTTGCTAAGATTTACCTGAGTATCAAGGCCAAAAGTCTCAATCAGGAGGGCATCTGTCATCACCATCTGTTCAGTTGTAGATGTAGCCTATGCACCTGCATCATGACTATCCATGGAGTCATAACCACATGCTGACCCACAAGCTCGACAAGTATGGGGTGGAACCGTACTCGAACTCTCCCCCGGCCCATGCTGTGCTGCAGGACTAGCATGTTGTATGATGCTCTGGGTCAAGGCACTAATGGACTAAAGTGTCTCAACCTCAACACTCTCCTTCACAATAGAAGGGATAGAAACGTGCTCATGGGCTGCTCTGGCAAGTGCTCATCTTGCTGGCTGTTGTGGGTGAACATGTACCCTTGGTCTATCTTGTGTTGACCCCCCACATCTACTCTGGAACTCCTGCATATCAAAATAATTTGGCACTTTATTTTTGACAAATTCGCAGTAGAGTTTCCTCAAAAAATATTGCAGGACCTCATTATTGTTGCATGGAGGATGGTCAAAAACCATCCACCACCTCCGCACAAAATTATCCCTTATTGCTTGGTTGTTGCACCAATGGATAGGGAACCTCTTGCATGTAAGGGGTAGAGGTTCATTTGTTCATGGGTTTGTGAAAATAGAACACAAGTCTAGTTTTGTAATTTGTTCATTTTTAACTTATTCATATAACAACTTCTCTGCATAATACTCTCTAAATTCTCTCCTCTTTTCTATCCAACTAGTGATTTGCTTGCTAATTGAATGTACATTTGATAACATAGATTCAAGGGATTCAGCAAGCGTGGATCTATGCAAGGTTGAAGTTATAGGTTCTTTCAACCTTGCAATTATGTCCTCAATTTGTTTCTTATTGTTTTTAATTTGCCCCATTATATTTTCTTGTGTTCCAAGGGCATATTTAGGAGTAAATAGAGGTGTTTGTGGTTGGAATTCTTCTTCAGTAGGTATTTGTTGTTCAGGTGATGGAGGATTTTGTGGATTTTCAGGAGGAGGAGGAGGAAGTGCATTATCAACTCCTATAAATTTAAGAAATTTACATCAAAAACTATTTTAACCTACCTATTTAGCAACAAATTCACACAAGAAAGCAAATAAAACTTACTTCTTCGATTTCCCCGACATCGTGGTGGCATCTTGATGATGAATCAGTGAGAAATAGTTGACAATTAGATGTTAGATAACACGAGAACGCTCTTTTCTCTCTTCAAGTAGCGGGTATCTTGCAAATTGCTATCAAATAATGAAATGGAACGCTACATTTTTTTTATATATAACAGAACATAACGCGCTTGCGTTATAACGTGAGCATGTTATGGTTTGGTGTAGGCTTGGCAACACCAAGCCATAATGCGCTCATGTTAAGTCTAATTTTTTTTTAAAGTTGGCCACTTTTTGGCCGCCCAGCTTTTTGCACCTGCCCTTGAAATTATATGAAACTAGGCCTTGTTTTAATCCCAAGACTACTATTGATGGATTAAAATACATTTACAAACATAAAGGTAGATTAGAAGACTTTTTGGCAAGCTGTGATGATGAATATGAGGTTTGGAGAAGGGAGAACACAAGGCTCACTACCCTTCAATTGAAATTATATTATATAATAGTTATGCCAAATGTAATAAAGGATGATGGGAATGTTTTGGACTCAACATATGAAATGAAGCAAATTGCTTCTAAGATGTTGGTTAGAATTGATTGGGGACAGAAGGAAATAAATAATGTGGAACAAAGGATTACAAATTTTTTGAAGAGGACAATGAATTGGCTAAATAGAATGAGGATCAAACATGGGTTGCCCACTAAAAAACTCAAAGTGTTGAGTCTTATTCAAGATCATTTAGAAATTGCATCATCCTCTACACCCAAGTCTCCTTCACACCAAGTCCCTACACTCCAAGTTCCTCTACCTCATGCTTTACCTCCTCCTCCTCCTTCAATACACTTTCAAGCCAACTCTTGCCAGATTGTGCAAGAGAAAGAAGATGGAATAATAATAATCTCCTCCCCAAAGAGAATCCAACCTCATAGAGGGAAATCTACTACTTCTCTTAAGAAAATTCTTTCCTATGGGAGTGAATTATCTGTTGGAAACAAGGCAGATAACTGAGAGGGGGGTGAATCAGTTATCTGAAATTTTCTTTTACTTTATTTTCTTTTGTTAACTTAATAATCAGTGCAACATCAAATTATATAAGCATATGTGATCATAAGAGTAGAAATAAAATCAACACACATAACACAAAGATTTTTACGTGGAAAACCCTGTTAAGGGAAAAATCATGGGGTGACTAACCCAAGATTGTATTCTCTGTTAAAAGAATAAAGGAGTACAAAATGGCACTTGCTAATTAGGGCTCACTACCCAAGCACACTACTCACAAGAGGCTCACTGCCTAAAAGAGACTCTCTGTCTACAAAACTTACAGAAGGTAATCTAGTGTTTGAACTGATGAGAGGCATCTACAAATGCAAGAGTTCAGTTCTAGTTAGGCTCAATACACTGATCTGATGCACTTCATTCTTCCTCTGTTTTAGTGCTATGGCTTTGTCACATACCAGACTTGAATTGCTACTTTCACACTTATTCCTGCTTTTCTTCACACTTTATTTTATCCCTGCTTCACCACACACACTTACATAATGGAATCCATCTGGTATATATATCTGTATAAAGGATTTCTATCAACTTACTAGTCAGCATCAAGAACACTGCAAGTAATTACTCTGTTGGTTGAATCCATGCTTGATTTGTGATGTGTATCAAAAACATAGATAGAGAAGTCATTAATCATGTCGGCCAACAATGTATGATCCAAGAAATTATTTGATCAACATCATTTACTCATCCAGATTGAATTCTAACACTCTGCCGGTCAGTTCTTCCTCTGTCTGCTCTGCCTAACTGGAACCCAATACTTAGATGCTCATATCTTTTCCATGCTTTACTACCGGAGGCTAAATCTTTGGAATACAGTAGTCATGATACCCTTCTTGACTTTCCCAAATCTACAACTTACTGAGTTACACCATCTAAGAGATCTGGACCTGATTGTCGGACCTTGTTAAATACTTTGTTCTTGTTCACTGGATCAAAACAATCTTCAATTTGACTTCCGGTATAGGCATACTATGTACTGCGGATGTGTGGGACAGACTTTGTTTCCATCAATGACAACACTCATTAAGCCACACAGTGTCTCTTGTCAACATTATCTTCTTCTTCTTTAGAGAGAAATCCAACCATTTCACCTCCTCCTCCACATCACCCTCTAGGATAGGATTTTCAAAAAGATGAACAATGGCTAGTGGGGAAACGTGATATAGAAATTGAGCAATAGATTAGGTAGCAGAATGTATTGGTTGAGTAGCAAATTGAGAATGAATCAAAGCAAGAAACAAAACAAAAGGTTGAATATGAAGTTGTTCAAGAAAAGAAGGTTGAAATAGAAAATAAACAACCATAAATGGAGCAACAAAAAGAATAACAAATTGATAAAGAACATCATCAAGAAGAAAAAATTAGGAAAAATGAACAATAGCAAGGAGCATAATGTGAAACAACTTATAGAGAACAAAAATAGGAAGACAATACTTTTGAAGGGTTCAACTAGATTATCAAAATTAAGAAGAGAGTATTGCAGCAACCTATATATGACTATGCAGAATTATCATTCATCATTTCTAGGCCACACCCTCCAAATAAAGCTAGAGTTTGATTGACAATTAACATATATGCACAAGGATCCTAGAAAGCCTAGATTTTTACTCCCATGAAAGGTTTAGTGGAGACTCAACTACAACCATTTGACTTCACAGTCACTATAATTTCATTAAGGAAGCCTTCTCAGGAACAAGGAAAGAAAATTGCTAAATCTTCAGTGGAATGGATGGTTTAGAAAATGGAGAAAGATAAAGCAACTAAGTAGGACCTTAGAGACAAAGTTTCCCATTTGATTGCTTAAATTGAGAATCTAGTAGGAATCATTGACCCCATTGCTACATCTTTGGCTCCTTTTTCAATAATAGGTATAAGTTCAGGGATGCCACTAGTTAATGAAGTAAAATGTATTGTTACAACTACTAGGAATTGGAGAAATGAATTACTAAAACTTGGGCATTAAATTAAACAACTAAGAAAATGGTAAATGAATGTAGGAGGTACATGCAATAAGATAAGATATAATGAAGATGATGGAAGAAAGTATTGATCAATAAATGAATGATATCAATTATGATCTTCCCTATCTCATAGAGTTAGCTAAGGTAGTTCCTCAAATTTTGATTAATGAAAGTATTATAAATGGAAAAAATGTGTTTGTACATAAAACTTTGGTTGTATCTTACAATTTTAGAAAGGGAGTTCTCTAAGGATGTAAGAATATATTTTGGTCATCATATGATCTTATAAATCTTACATTGAAATAAATCAATGATTTTGCAAACATAATCGAATGCAAGTTGTACATGATGAACAAAATTATTTTAATTCTAGATAGGATGTAAATTCATAGTTTGATTGTGTGTTGAAAGTAGAGTCACCAGTGGGGGAAATTTTGATTCAACTTCAATCACTAGATTAATGAGAATGTGGGTTACTTGTGAGGATTTTGAGAAGAAAGAGCCAAAATACAAGTAGGTTCATGATCTTATTTTTGAGAATTTCATTTAAGTGGATTTTAGATTGCGCTCTTTTCCTTTTTTTCATGTTTGTCAGTGTTTTCCCAGTTCAACATAACGCAAGCGTGTTAAGTTTCATAAGTATGTTTCATGGATGTATATATGTATGCTTGTAGGTATGTATGCATGCTTGTATGTATATAAATCTATGTATGTAATTGTTTTGGGTTTAAGGTATATAAGGACCAGAGCCTGTATAGTTTTGAGGGTTAAGGGTTGAGGGATTAGGGCTTAAGTAATAGGTAGAGGATAGAGGGTAGAGATTAGAGGGTTGAGGGTTACAGTTGAGGGTTAATATTCAGGGTGTTGAGTGTATAAGCTTAAGTGTGTAAGGTGCGGGGATTAAGGTTTAGGATATTGTGTTTAGGGTTTATGATATGGATTAAGGGTATATAAGGCATAGGGTGACTTGGGTTGAGAGAACGTATGGTTTAGGTTTAATTTAAGTATAGGGTTGAGGCACAATATTCAGGATTTAGGATATAAGGGTGAGGTTATATGGTTTAGGGATGAGGGTTTGTGGGTGTAGGCTTCAGGGTTTAAGGTATAGGGTTGATGATTGAGGGATTAGGGCTTAAGTATATGGTTGAGGGTATAGGGTTGAGGGTTTAGGGATATGTTTTAGGGTTTAAGGTTTAAGGGTAAGGGATTAGGGTTTAAGGTATAGTGTCTTGGGTTGAGGGTTTAGGGATAGGGATAGCATTTAGGGTTTAGGGATGAGGGATTAGGGTTGAGGGTTGAGGGATTAAGGTTTAAGGTATAGTGCTGAGGGTTGAGTGTTTAGGGATAGGGTTTAGGGTTTAAGGTTGAGGGATTAGGGTTTAGAGTTGAGGGATTAGGGTTTAAGGAATAGTGTTGAGGGTTTACGGTTTAGGGATAGGGTTTAGGGTTGAGGGATTAGGGTTTAGGGTTGATGGATTAGGGTTTAAGGAATAGTGTTGAGGGTTGAGGGTTTAGGAATAGGATTTAGGGTTGAGGGATTAGGGTTGACAGATTAGGGTTTAATGTTGAGAGTTGAGGGTTGAGGGTTTAGGGATAAGGTTGATGGTTAAGGGATTAGAGTTAAAGTAGAGCGTCGAGGGTAGAGGGATTAGGGATAGGGTTTAGGGTTGAAGGTTTAACAATTGAGGGTTGAGGCTTTAGGGCTGAGGGTTAAGGGATTGGGGTTTAAGATATAGTGTTAAGTGTTGAGGGTTTAGGGATATGTTTTAGGGTTTAAGTTTTAAGGGTTAAGGGTTGTGGGACAAGGTTTAGGGTTTAGGGATAAGGGATTAGGGTTTAAGGTATAGTGTCGAGGGTTGAGGGTTTAGGAATAGGGATAGCATTTAGGGTTTAGGGATGAGGGATTAGGGTTGAGGGTTGAGGGATTAGGGTTGAGGGTTGAGGGATTAGAGTTTAAGGTATAGTGTCGAGGGTTGAGGGTTTAGTAATAGGGTTTAGGGTTGATGGTTGAGGGATTAGGTTTTAGGGTTGATGGATTAGGGTTTAAGGTATAGTGTTGAGGGTTGAGGGTTTAGGGATAGGGTTTCGTGTTGAGGGATTAGGGTTTAGGGTTGACGGATTAGGGTTTAATGTTGAGAGTTAAGGGTTGAGGGTTGAGAGTTTAGGGATAGGGTTGATGGTCAAGGGATTAGGGTTAGAGTGTCAAGGGTAGAGGGATTAGGGATAGGGTTTAGGGTTGAAGGTTTAAGGATTGAGAGGTGAAGCTTTAGGGATGAGGGTTTAAGGCTTAAGATATAGTGTCGAGTGTTGAGGGTGTAGGGATAGGTTTAAGTTTTAAGGGTTAAGGGTTAAGGGATAGGGATTAGGGTTTAAGGTATAGTGTTGAGGGTTGAGGGTTTAGGGGTAGAGTTTAGGGTTAACGAATTAGGGTTTAATGTTGAGAGTTGAGGGTTGAAGGTTTAGGGATAGGGTTGATGGTCAAGGGATTAGGGTTAAAGTAGAGTGTCGAGGGTAGAGGGATTAGGGATAGGGTTTAGGGTTGAAGGTTTAAGGATTTAGGGTTGAGTCTTTAGGGATGAGGGTTAAGGGATTAGGGTTTAAGATATAGTGTTGAGTGTTGATGGTGTAGGGATAGGTTTTAGGGTTCAAGTTTTAAGGGTTAAGGGTTGAGGGATAGGGATTAGGGTTTAGGGATAAAGGATTAGGGTTTAAGGTATAGTGTTGAGGGTTTAGGGTTTAGGAATAGGGATAGTGTTTAGGGTGGAGGCATTAGGGATATGGTTTAGGATTTAAGGTTTAAGTGTTGAGGGTTGAGGATTTAGGGATAGGTTTTATGGTTTAGGGATAAGGGATTAGGGTTTAGGGATTAGGGTACCATAAATTATAAAATTAGGGATTAGGGTTTATGGTTTATGGATTAGGGATTAGGGTTTATGGTTAATGGATTAGTGTTTAGGGTTTAGGGATGTACAATTAAGGGGTACCATAAATAAACTAGAATTTAGGCAGGGTTGGGAAAATTTTGTGAATCATCATGGGCTAGAGATTGGAGATTTCATTGTGTTCAAGTACATATCTAAGTCATATTTTAAGGTTAAGATATTTCAAAGAACAAGGTGTGTGAAAAATATCAATGCTCTTCAGCTTATGAATACCAACATTGATACAGATAAAAAATGCCCTTGTTGTAATAGAGGATGCAGTTCAAGTCAACCAATGGGCAACAAGTTGCTGATTGAATTGGTTTCTTATGAAGAAAACAATGATGTTGTTGAAGCAATGGAAGAAAATAAAAATTGTAAGTCTAATTTAATTTATTTCAACTTTCAAAGTAGGCATTTGAATTGTAGCTTTATCAAGAGGATTGGTATAACAAAAACTTAATTCTGTTATAGGCCTTTCTTTGAAGAACCCTGGACATTATGGACCCTATCATCTAGAAAAGCACATGACAGTGAACTCTGCCCCACCTTTCAAATCAGATAAACATTTTTATTCAATGAAAATTTTGTGAATCATCATGGGCTAGAGATTGGAGATTTTGAGGTGTTCAAGTACATATCCAAGTCATATTTTAAGGTTAAGATATTTCAAAGAATAGGGTGTGTGAAAAATATCAATGCTCTTCAGCTTATGAATAGCAACATTGATATAGATAAAAAATGCCCTTCTTCTAACAGAGGATGTAGTTTAAGTCAACCAATGGGCAACAAGTTGCTGATTGAATTGGTTTCTGATGAAGAAAACAATGATGTTGTTGAAGCAATGGAAGAAAATCAAAATTGTAAGTCTAATTTAATTTATTTCAACTTTCAAAGTAGGCATTTGAATTGTAGCTTTACTAGGAGGCTTGGTATAACAAAAACTTAATTATATTATAGGCCTTTCTTTGAAGAACCCTAGACATTATGGACCCTATCATCTAGAAAAGCACATGACAGTGAACTCTGCCCCACCTTTCAAATCAAATAAGCCTTTTTATTCAATGAAAATGAAGTCATGGAATGTAAACTGACCATGCATACTAGTAAGATCAAATTCTCTGCCTTCTATTCTTATTACGCTTACTTTATTAAGAGAAGAGTGTCAAAAAGAATGGGTTTAATTGTAAGCTAACATAAGGCAAAGTAGTTTTGTTATTACATTTTTTTGAGGGATCTCTAATAGTCTATTATAATGCAGTCTTCTATAGTATGAACATGTCTGCATTTGTGTGAATGCTAAGCTTTAATAGTAGAGTATTAAATCAATGCAATAGTAGAGTATTAAATCTAAAGTAGAGTTGATTTAGGGATAGGGTTCATGGTCAAGGGATTAGGGTTAAAGTAGAGTGTCGAGGGTAGAGGGATTAGGGATAGGGTTTACATTTGAAGGTTCAATGATTGAGGGTTGAGGCTTTAGGGCTGAGGGTTAAGGGATTGGGGTTTAAGATATAGTCTTGAGTGTCGAGGGTTTAGGGATAGGTTTTAGGGTTTAATTTTTAAGGGTTAAGGGTTGAGGGATAGGGTTTAGGGTTTAGGGATAAGGGATTAGGGTTTAAAGTATAGTGTCAAGGATTGAGGGTTTAGGAATAGGGATAGAGCTTAGGGTAGAGGCATTAGGGATAGGGTTTAGGGTTGAACGTTTAAAGATTGAGGGTTGAGGATTTAGGGCTTAGGGTTAAGGGATTATGGTTTAACGTATAGTGTTAAGGGTAGAGGGTTAATGGATAGGGTTTAGGGTTTATGGATAGGTAGAGAGGTGAGGGGAAACAAAGGTGAGAGATAGAGAGGTGAGGGGAAAGATATAAGAAAATGAGAGAGGATTTAGGCATAGGGTTTAGGGATAGGGTTTAGGGTTGAGGGATTAGGGTTTAGGGTATAGTGTTGAGGGTTTAGGGATAGGGTTTAGGGTTGAGGGATTAGGGTTAAGGGTTGAGCGATTAGGGTTTGACGTTGAGGGTTTAGGGATAGGATTGAGGGTCGAGGGATTAGGGTTAAAGTAGAGTGTTGAGGGTATAGGGATTAGGGATAGGGTTGGAGGGTTTAAGGATAACATATTAGGGTTTAAGGTATAGTATCAAGCCCATTGAGAGTTTAGGAATAGGGATAGCGTTTAGTGTTTAAGGATGAGGGATTAGGGTTGAGGGTTGAGGGATTAGGGTTTAGGAATAGGGTTTAGGGTTGAGGGTTGATGGATTAGGGTTTAAGGTATAGTGTTGAGGGTTTAGGGTTGAGGGATTAGAGTTAAGGGTTGAGGGATTAGAGTTTGACATTGAGGGTTGAGGGTTGAGGTTTTAGGGTTGAGGGTTTAGGGATAGGGTTGGAGGGTTTAGGGATAAGGGATTAGGGTTTAAGGTATCGTATTAAGCCCATTGAGGGTTTAGGAATAGGGATAGTATCTAGGGTTTAGGGATGAGGGATTAGGGTTTAGGGTTGATGGATTAGCGTTTAGGGATAGGGTTTATGGTTTAGGGTTGAGGGATTAGAGTTTAAGGTATAGTGTTAAGGGTTTAGGGATAGGGTTTAGGGTTGAGGGATTAGAGTTAAGGGTTGAGGGACTAGGGTTTGACGTTAAGGGTTGAGGGTTGAGGTTTTAGGGTTGAGGGTTGAGGGATTAGAGTTAATGGTTGAGGGATTAGGGTTTAATGTTGAGGGTTGAGGGTTGAGGTTTTAGGGTTGAGGGTTTAGGGTTTAGGGATAGGGTTGAGGGTCGAGGGATTAGAGTTAAGGGTTGAGGGATTAGGGTGTGAGGGTAAAATGGTGATCAATCAAATGAATAATAGATGACCCAAACATCAACAGAATAGTGAAACAAAGAAGATTCAAGTAAACAAAGCAATGAACAAACACAGCAAACCTCTTCCGTTTCGAAACTTCTGTTGTTCGCCTATCACGAATCATCCTTTCGCAGATGAGATGAGCCCTCAGAGAGTGTAATCTTTAAAAGCTGTTTGAGGAAGTCGATGGTGAACGGCTATGGTGTGATATGCAATGAAGGTGAGCTCCAATGCAACAATGGTGATCTCAAGCTTGTAGATGACAAGTGGGTACCAAAGGCGCGCTGGTGATATTTCTGTAGAGTAACGATGTCAAAAGCCTGGATGAATAGAATGAAGGGATGAAGCTTCATTTATAGACTTGGAAGAATAGGAAATCAACGGTTGAGGGGAGATATGCAGATCGACGGTTGAGGATGGTTGAGGAATGTGTAACCAGTGGAAATGCGACAAGTGTCCCAGCTCCATCATGAAAGTGGGGATGTGACAAAACTGATTGGAGAGTTAACTCCATTGACTGGTCTATTAATAGAATTGACTGATCAGTTAGAAGAGTGGATTATGGGATTGACTGAATTGATTGACCAGTGAACTGGGTTGATTGAGGAGTCAATAGAATAGATTGACCAGTGAACTCAAATGACTAATTAGTTAATAGATTTGATTGATTAGTTAACTAACTTCTGATTTGAGAAGAAATAGGCCATGTGGGTGAGAGAAAAATAGGTAATTAAATATTAAATATATTTAATTACATGTGCAACTTGATGATGTGGACAAGGTGAGGTGGAAAAGGTGAGGTGTAAAGGTGATGTGGATTTTTAGAATTTAGAACTTAGGATAGAGGAATTTGGATTAATTAAATAATTTATGATTATTTAATCATGTAGGACATTTAGAAGAATTTTAATTAAATAAATAGAATTTATTTAATTATGGAACAGTGAATTGATTAAATAAATTTGGAATATTTATTTAATTAATAGAAGAATGGAATAAACATTTAGAATATTTATTTAGGATGATTCGTGTCATTTTTAGGCGTATACATAGGGTTTGACATTGAGGGTTGAGGTTTTAGGGTTGAGGGTTTATGGATAGGGTTGAGGATTGAGGGATTAGGGTTAAGGTAGAGTGTCAAGGGTATAGGGATTAGGGATAGGATTGGAGGGTTTAGGGATAATGGATTAGGGTTTAATGTTTAGGGATGGGGTTTAGGGTTTAGGGTTGAGGGATTAGGTAATGTATAAAATATAGGCGTCTTTAGGTGTCTTGGTTTCTAACTAGATAATAGGTGTCTCTAATTGTGTCTTAGGTATATACGATATGACAACTAGGTAGATAGAGACTACAAAAAAGGTATTTAATCTAATCTAGGTGTCTTAGGTAGATACTATATAGCAACGACCTATCTAGAGACTAGAATAAGGTATAATCTATAATGATCTAGGTGCCTTCTAGGTAGGTGTCTTAGGTAGGTACTATATGTCAACTAGGTCTACCATAATAGGTGTCTTAGGTAGGACTATAATCTAGGTGTCTAGTTGACTTAGATCTAGACTATAATAAGGTATAAAGACTAGGTGTCTTAGGTCTACTATATCTATAAAATCTAGATACATACTATACAATAGGTGTCTTAGGTGTCCTCTGTCTACTAGAATACATGTGTCTTAGGTCTTAGGTGAGGCCACATGAGCTTCCAACTTCATGCGGTTGGCCTTGTCAGTATAGAATATTTATATTTCTTGAAGCTAAGGGAAGCTCTTTTTCTTAATAGGAAAGCTTTATCGACTTCAGTTGCACTAATGGTGCATGGGCACACAGGTTGTCATGCCTCTAAGAGGGGTCAAAAAGTGAAATTTTGTTTTGATTGAGTCAATTGTATGTAATAAGGTCTTCTAAGACTATTTCATATGTTTTTGAGTCAATTTGAGTCATTTGGGGTTAGTTTGAGTCTTTGAGTCTTGTCACAAAAAAGTGTCAATGTTGTCAAGTTGCACAAAGCAACTTTTGCATTTTTGGTGTCATGCTCCTGATGCGACCAAACTCACATTTCTAATGTGTCTGGATGGGTACGTTTAGGCTAGGCATGATCCTGTTTTTCACCCAAACATGCTGAAACAGTCTGAGCTACATTATACCGATGATATCCCTGAAGAGTCCAAAGTGCAAAAAGATAGCAATTTTTGACGTGCTATTACTCAAAAATTGTCACTTAGAAACATTCCATCTGAGGTAACATGATCACGTAGGGTTCCTCTACAATAACCTCTCTCAATTTTTTATATCTCTGAGGTGTTTTCCCATGGTGAAAGGTTTTTTGTTGCCCTAAAAATCGTCAGAAGGAGGTAGTGTAAAGTTGCATAGGGGTGTAACTTTTGTCCTGCTCTTGATGAGACCAAACTAATTATTCCAACACATCTGGATGGGTACATTTAGGCTAGGTATGGTCCTATTTTTCACGCAAACATTCTGAAATAGTCTGATTTACATTGTACCAACGATATCCCTGAAGAGTTTAAAGTGTAAAAAGGCAGTAATCTTTGACGAGATGTTACTTGAAAACTATCACTTAGGAACATTCCATCTAAGAAAACACAATCATGTAGGGTTTCTCTACAATAACCTCTCTCAGTTTCTTATATCTTTGAGGTGTTTTCCCATGGTGAAAGGTTTTCTGCTGCCCAAAAAAATATCAGGAGGTAGTGTAAAGTTGCAAAGGGGTGTAACTTTCATCCTGCTCCTGTTGCGACCAAACTGACTATTCAAACAAATCTAGATGGGTACGTTTACGCTAGGCATGGTCCTATTTTTCACCAAAACATGCCGAAACAGTCTGAGCTACATTGTACCGATGATATCCCTGAAGAGTCTAAAGTGTAAAAAGGAAGCAATCTTTGACGAGATGTTAGTCAGAAATTGTGTCACTTAGAGATATTCTGTCTAAGGCAACGTGATCACGTAGTGTCCCTCTATAGTAACCTCTCTCAGTTTTTTATATCTTTGAGGAATTTGCCCATGGTGAAAGGTTTTCTGCTGCCCCAAAAATTGTCAGAAGTAGGTAGTGTAAAGTTGCAAAGGGATGTAACTTTTGTCCTGCTCTTGATGCAACCAAACTGACTGTTCCAACACATCCGGATGGGTATGTTTAGGCTACACATGGTCCTTTTTTTCACCCAAACATGCTGAAATAGTATAAGCTACATTGTACTGACGATATCCCTAAAGAGTCCAAAGTGCAAAAAGGTTGCAATCTTTGACGAGATGTTACTCAGAAACTACGTCACTTAGAGACATTTCGTCTAAGGCAACGCAATCATGTGGGGTCCCTCTACAATAACCTCTCTTATTTTTTTATATCTTTGAGGTATTTTCCCATGGTGAAAGGTTTTCTGCTGCCCTAAAAATCGTTAGGAGGCAGTGTAAAGTTGCAAAGGGGTGTAACTTTCGTCCCGCTCTTGATGCGACTAAACTGACTATTCCAACATGTCTAGATGGGTACATTTAGGCTAGGTATGGTCCTATTTTTCACCCAAACATGCTGAAACAATCCGAGCTACATTGTACCGACGATATCCTTGAAGAGTCCAAAGTGCAAAAATGCAGCAATCTTTGAAAATATGTTACTCAAAAAATATGTCACTTAGAGACATTCTGTTTAAGGCAACACGATCATGTAGGGTCCCTCTACAATAACCTCTCTAGGTTTTTTATATCTTTGAGGCATTTGCCCGTGGTGAAAGGTTTTCTGCTGCCCCAAAAATCGTCAGAAGGAGGCAGTGTAAAGTTGCAAAGGGGTGTAACTTTTGTTTTTCTCCTTGTGTGGCCAAACTAACAGTTCCAACGCATTTGGATGGGTATGTTTAGGCTAGGCATGGTCCTATTTTACACCCAAACATGCCGAAGTAGTCTAAGCTACATTGTACCAACGATATCCCTGGAGAGTCCAAAGTGAAAAAAGGTAGCAATCTTTGATGAGCTATTACTCAGAAACCATGTCACTTAGATACATTCTGCTTGAGGCAATGTGATCACGTAGGGTCCCTCTACAATAACCACTCTCATTTTTTTATATCTCTGAGGCATTTGCCCGTGGTGAAAGGTTTTTTGCTGCCCCAAAAATTGTTAGGAGGTAGTGTAAAGTTGCAAAGGGGTGTAACTTTTATTCTTCTCCTTGTGTAGCCAAACCAACAATTCCAACGCATCTGGATGGGTACCTTTAGCTAGGCATGGTCCTGTTTCACACCCAAACATGCCAAAATAGTCTGAGCTACAAGCACTAACTAGTATTCAATCTTCAAACACTACAAATACCATGATATCCTACATAAAGCTATCTTTTAGCCTTTTATAAAGGCGTGCCCATCAAATTCAACCACATAGAGATGACTATTTGTATTCCAAATTCCTTTTAAATACTGACCTTCCAATCCTTTTTCCTACCCTCATATCAATTAAATATGACCTTCGATTATGATATCGCGCTCGGGCTTATGAGAGTTTACTAGAGAGGCAGGTTGAGTTAGGTTGAAGGGCTGGTGAACTAATGACTTAAAGACCCTTTAGTAGGTTGACTTAAGTGATAGTAACCTGTGATTATAAGTCAATATTAAATCAAAACAAAAGTACACTTTAAACATGACAGGCAATTGAGGCTTTTAAAGTCTTAAGAAAAGTAGATTCTTTTTAGGGTTTAATGCCCAATATGCAAACCCTAACTATCAATAAGAAAGACTTAAACATTCTAACTTTCATCAAGAGATATCTAGGACATTTCAGAGACCTCAGGAACATCAGAAGAAAGACATTAGAGTATGACACTTATCATAGGCTTAGGGTTCTAAGACATGAACAACTTCACATTTGAATCAAACTCATGGCTCCCCTTAATAAATATAACTCTCCTTAATGATGACATTGAATTATCATTATGAAAGCTTGTGTCTTCTCTAACTTCTTATTGTATGAACAAAACCACATCCACCATGAACATGAACCTTGCATCATATCAACCTTCCAAGATAGACCTTATCATGAAAACCATATTCACAACAAAACCTTGCATGAACAAAACCACATCCACCATGAACATGAACCTTGCATCATATGAACCATGTTTGTCTTGTGTAACATCAGCATGAACTGAGAGACCTTATCATGAAAACCATATTCACAACATCATGCACCTCATGACCATCACCTACCTTGAATCACTGTATCACCTTATCAACATCATGGCATCAACCTTGACATCAATGACAAACAACCTTGACCCTTTGACTTCAATGACAACCTTGAACCTTGATTGTTGATGACTTATGGAAGCCTATAGCCCCAATGTTATGTTGCATACTAAAATTAGGTAAGACTCAATGTACTCTCATAACCTCACCTTATATGCAAGCAGAATTACATTTAATAACCACAATGGTCATCAGGTGCTCATAAGCATATGATTTTGACTATCTTATTCAAAACAACAAACATACTCTTTGAATCTCAATATGGTATAATAACAAGAAATTAAGAAATATTTTCAATTGACCAACTCATAAAGAATATGGATTAGCATACTCATTTGAATATTTTCAATTGAGCAACTCATAAAGAATATGAATATTTTCTATCCAACATGATGATTCATTTTTATTTTAAATATAACTTTTATCTTTTAGTTCCAAAATGAGGTTTAGGTGATACTTGAATAACAATCGCTGGCTTATTGGATCAACAAACATCCTATGTAATACAATTGGACTTTAATTATTTGAAGTAACCATCTACAAATATCCATTCAAACGTGGATTTATAATGCAAATATGGACGCCATCAATAAAAAATATTTGTATTAACCAAATATCCATATAGGCATACATCAATATCTGTCGATATAAGTATAACATATATACAAAATAGCCATATAGGCTTACCATGTAGGCATACAATGTCAACTATATGCAATACAAAATATATGTCCACAAATGCCATATAGGCATACAACAAAGGAACACAATAAAAAGTCATTCTCCTCTATCCGGTGAAGAGAATAGATCACAGGCAGCCTTGGATCTTCTAGGGGATGGAGATGCGTATGTGGGTGGTCTACCACAAACCCGAGGGCTGCTCCTCATATTTAGTTATTTATGGATATGTAGTTTTTACAACAAAAAGTATAGACATTAATATATAGAAATTACATGTTATAAAAAATGAAACATTTAGCAAAATAATCACTTACCACTACCATATAGTCTATCTCCTCACTTGCCTTAGTAGCAAGATTAGGTTGTGGTGATGTCATGTCCTATAGAAATCATCCAGATAGAAATTAAACTTCAAATCAATAATCTTTTGATTTTTCAAAAATAAACAACTATAACAATGAATGTAAATTGAAATTTACTATTCTACCTCATACCCCCGTCAATGGCATGGAGCTATGAATCATAGAGGACACACCATGCTCCATTTCCCTATGAACATCAGGAGGTGTCTCCACAGCCTGCATCATCTGGAAATAAAATAACATTATTCAATTACAAAAACTATAATAGTGATGCAAATCATGGCTCCTAACATACACAAACGTTCACCTAAACATGAAAGTACTCATGGGTTTCTCTGGCGAGTGCTCATCTTGTTGGCTATTGTGGGTCAACATGTGCCCCTAGTCTATCTTGTGTTGACCCCCCACCTCTACCTTGGAACTCCCGCATATCAAAATAATTTGGCACTTTATTTTTGACAAACTCGTACTAGAGTTTCCTCAAAAAATATTGTAGGATCTCATTATTGTTGCATGGAGGATGGTCAAAAACTATCCACCACCTCTACACAAAATTGTCCCTTATCACTTGTTTGTTGCACCAATGGATAGGGAACCTCTTGCATGTAAGGGGTAGAGGTTCATTTGTTCATGGGTTTGTGAAAATAGAACACAAGTCCAATTTTGTAATTTGTTCATTTTTAACTTGTTGATATGACAACTTGTCTGCATAATACTCTCTAAATTCTCTCCTCTTTTCTGTCCAACTAGTGATTTGCTTGCTAATTGAATCTACATTTGATAACATAGATTCAAGGGATTGAGCAAGCGTGGATCTATGCAAGGTTGAAGTTGTAGGTTCTTTCAACCTTGCAATTATGTCCTCAATTTGTTTCTTATTATTTTCAATTTTCCCCATTATATTTTCTTGTGTTCTAGGGGTATATTCGGGAATAAATGGAGGTGTTTGTTGTTGGGATTCTTCTTCAACAGGTATTTGTTGTTCAGGTGATGGAGGATTTTGTGGATTTTTAGGAGGAGGGGGTGCATTATCAACTCCTATAAATTTAAGAAATTTACATCAAAAACTATTTTAACCTACCTATTTGGCAACAAATTCACACAAGAAAGCAAATAAAACTTACTTATTCGATTTCCCTGATGTCGTGGTGGCATTTTGATGATGAATCGGTGAGAAATAGCTAACGATTGGATGTTAGATAACACGAGAATGCTCTTTTGTCTCTTCAAGCCACGGGTATCTTGCAAATTGGTGTCAAATAATGAAATGGAACGCTACATTTGTTTTTATATATAACAGAACATAACACACTTGCATTATAACATGAGTGCGTTATGGCTCGGTGTAGGCTTGGCAACACCAAGCCATAATGCGCTCACGTTGTGTCTAATTTTTTTAACAGTTGGCCACTTTTTGGCCCACCAACTTTTTGCACCCGCCCTTGAAATTATATGAAACTAAGCCTTGTTTTAATCCCAAGACTACTATTGATGGATTAAAATACATTTACAAACATAAAGGTAGATTAGAAGACTTTTTGGCAAGCTGTGGTGATGAATATGATGTTTGGAGAAGGGAGAACACAAGGCTTACTACCCTTCAATTGAAATTATATTATATAATAGTTATGCCAAATGTAATAAAGGATGATGGGAATGTTTTGGACTCAACATATGAAATGAAGAAAATTGCTTCTAAGCCATTGGTTAGAATTGATTGGGGACAAAAGGAAATAAATAATGTGGAACAAAGGATTACAATTTTTTTGAAGAGGACAATGAATTGGCTAAATAGAATGAGGATCAAACATGAGTTGCCCACCAAAAAACTCAAAGTGTTGAGTCTTATTCAAGATCATTTAGAAATTACATCATCCTCTGCACCCAAGTCTCCTTCACCCCAAGTCCCTACACTCCAAGTTCCTCTACCTCATGCTTTGCCTCCTCCTCCTCCTTCAATAAACTTTCAAGCCAACTCTTGCTAGATTGTGCAAGAGCAAGAAGATGGAATAATAATAATCTCCTCCCTAAAGAGAATCCAACCTCATAGAGTGAAATCTACTACTCTTAAGAAAATTCTTTCCTATGGGAGTGAATTATCTATTAGAAATAAGGCAGATAATTGAGAGGGGGGGTGAATTTGTTATCTCAAAATTTCTTTTACTTTATTTTCTTTTGTTAACTTAATAATCAGTGCAACATCAAATTATATAAGCATATGTGATCATAAGAGCAGAAATAAAATCAACACACATAACACAAATATTTTTACGTGGAAAACCCTGTTAAGGGAAAAACCACGGGGTGGCCAACCCAAGATTGTATTCTCTGTTAAAAGAATAAAGGAGTACAAAATGGCACTTTCCAATTAGGGCTCACTGCCCGAGCACACTACTCACAAGAGGCTCACTGCCTACAAGAGACTCACTGTCTATAAAACTTACAGAAGGTAATCTAGTTTTTGAACTGATGAGAGGCATCTACAAATGCAAGATTTCAGTTCTGGTTAGGCTCAATACACTAATCTGATGCACTTTATTCTTCCTCTATTTTAGTGTTGTTGCTTTGTCACATACCGGACTTGAAGTGTTGCTTTCACACTTATTCCTGCTTTTCTTTGCACTTTATTTTTTCCCTGCTTCACCACACACACTTACATACTAGAATCCATCTGGTATATATATCCGCATAAAGGATTTCTATCAACTTTCTAGTCGACATCAAGAACACTACAAGTAATTACTCTATTAGCTAAATCCATGCTTGATTTGTGATGCGTATCAAAAACATAGATAGAGAAGTCATTAATCATGTCGGCCAACAATGTATGATCCCACAAATTATTTGATCAACATCATTTACTCATCTAGATTGAAGTCTGACACTCTGCCGGTCAGTTCTTCCTCTATCTGCTCTGCCTGACTGGAACCCAATACTTAGATGCTCATATCTTTTCCATGCTTTACTACCGGAGGCTAAATCTTTGGAATACAGTAGTCATGATACCCTTCTTGACTTTCCCAAGTCTGTAGCTTACTGAGTTACACCATCTGAGAGATCCGGACCTGATTGTTAAACCTTGTTACATACTCTATTCTTGTTCACTAGATCAAAACAATCTTCAATCTGACTTCCGATATAGGCATACTATGTACTGCGGATGTGTGGGATAGACTTTGTTTCTATCAATGACAACACTCATGAAGCCACATAGTGTCTCTTGCCAACAATCTCCCCCTTTCGTATTGATGGCAACACTTAGTGAAAAATGGCTAAGTGTCACAGTAACTCCCCCTTGGATGATGCTCTGTCTTTTACACTATTTTATCGTAGCTTCCCCTTATCTAGATTCCACATTTGTCACTACTCCTCACTCCCCCTTTGACATCAATGGCAAAGGGCAGAATTTGCATACCAAAATTTTGCAAAAATTAACCCATACATGGCCACATAAGTATATGTATATGTTATACTTACATACACTTAAATATATCCACAAAAGTGGCCTTCAACTATACAAACTCTATGGCCCAGCTCTACTTCATCCTATCCAGAATGGAGATGTGACCACTCAACAAAAATGCATATGCTTCTGCCCTTTTTAAATCTGTCGGATCACTAGTCTGGGATGTGGTATGGGCATCTGTCAAGGCCTCATGCATTGCCTCTAACTTAAGGATAATTATCCTTCTGAGTTCACTCATCCTATTTATTATATCCTTATTTTCTTTGTTCAGCCTCTTTATTTCATTTATGATGACAATCGCTTAGCATTCTTGATTTATTAAAGAGGTAATGAGGGGATCAAAATTCTGAGATAAACTTGATAGTTTACCTTCTTGTTCTTTCACTTTCTTCTCAATGTCCTCTGTTACTTTGGGCCAAGATAAACAAAATTTGTATATATCCCCACCATCTTTAAGAGCATTTTCAAGGCTCTTTATTCCAATATCTAGGGTCCTCCTGTTGTTAGTAATCAGTCCTTGCACCTCGAGAATCTTTTTCCCAAAAACTCCTTCCAGACCTTTGCTTCTGTCAATTTCTCTAAAGATTCAAAATGAGTGCTAATAGAATTAACTAAAGATTTCAAGTTACTTGATGGAGAGGCCAAAGGATCCTTTTGGAAGGATGGCATGATCTTCTCCAACATCCCGGATGCAATCTCTAACAATTCACAGTCCTCCATGTGAGATTTCAAGAGTTTTTCTTTAGCCTTGGCTTGGGTAAAAGATGCCATCTTCATCACCTATACTAGAGAGAGAGTATCTAGATTTAGGGGCCCTTGAAATAGCTCTAGTTCATCTAATTCCACCACCTCTTTGTCTAAGAAGTTCTTCACTGTCTCTGTAGTGTCTCTTGCTAGAGATTGAGTCTTCTTTGAAATATCAGAAGAGTCATCATTTGTCTTATCTGCTTGTTCTTCTTCTTTTCCCTTAACCTCTTCTTCTTGAGTCTTCTTCTCCTCTCTTCTACTTTCTCCTTCAGCTTCAAAGACTGGAATGTTTGTCACACCTGCAGTGGGATCCGAGGGAGAGATTGCACTTGTGTTTGCTACCTCAAGAACTTCCTCTTCTAGAACTAAGGAGTCTAAGTTCTCAGAGATTTCTTCATTTATTTTCTTTAGTCCTTCGACATCCTTGCAAGAAGTTTCTTCATTTATTGCATTTAATCCTTCAACATCCATGGTAGAAGGTTCTTCATCTATTTCTTCTACAATGGGAAGATTGAATCTCTTCAAGGCATTCCAGAGGATATCTTTTGTTTCACTTGGTACTTGGTCTATTTCTCCAAGCATGAGTTTATTCATTCTTCCCTTACTCCGGAACTCATCCTTACAATCTTTGAAAATCATGTTCATTTGGTTTGGAGTGATGGAAGGATAAAGATGAATTGCTATCTACTCCTGAATCTCTAAGTCTTTTGCCTTTGCATTATCTTTTCTCAGCTCAAGTACTTCTTCTAGACTCTTAGGAATTAGTGATATTATTTCAATGAAGGCTTTATTGTAAATGTTCAAGTACCTGGCAGTAGCTTCTTCCAAAATTCTCTTGTCAACATCACTATATTCATTCACCGACTATAGGTTTCCATCCACAGTGACTGCCTTGATGATGCCATCAATGGAAAGAGTGGGATTTTCTACAAATTCCCATGCCTTCTCTTCCTCCTTTTTGCTAGCAGAGAACTTCCCGGATGTTCTCTTTTTCTTTAATTCCTAGATTTCTTCATCTGATTCTATTTCCTCATTATCTTTATGGCTTGTATACTTCCTTGAGGCTTTGGTCTTCATCCTCTTTTCTCCTTTTCCAGATGTCTTGACTTCCAGTTTGGTAGACTTTGAGCTCTTGGAAGTGACAGGAGCAGAACTCTTGGAGGATCTGGTCCTAGAGGAGGTTTGTGCAGGGGCACTTTCTTCCTTTGCTTACTCTCTTTCTTTTCTGTCTTCTCCATTTTCTTTCTGTTAGCATCAAGAGCCTCCTTTGATATGCCAAATCTTTTGGCAAATTCCTCTACTTCCCTTCTTACTTTCCTCTTTATCTCTGGTTGTCTTAACTCAACATGTATTTTTACACTTAGTTCTTGAAAGGTTCCAAACCTTTCTGCCTCAGGATCCTTAGGCTAGCTCAACAAGTGTTGAATATGTAGCTCCAAGATTTTCTCATCGACCTCGTATCCCATAGGCATTATCCACACTGTTCTGGGCTCAACTGTCTCCATTAGGCATTGATCAGTGTCAACCATGAAGTATACTGTATCCTTGTATTTCTCAACTATGGATTGAGGTATTCTCTCTCTAGCTTAGACTATGCTTTGGAAGTTCTTAAAGTAACCCCAGAGAGCTGTGCTCTGAGCTTTAGCATCACCAAGTCCATACATATAATCTCTAATCTGGATTACAACTGGTTTATCATTTTGTGAAACCCAACCACTAGATCTAGGTAGCTCATTCATATAGTAGAAGAATAGACACAGTATTAGACAACCATATTGGAAGGAATTCTTCTTATCCTTTTTGATCTTCTGTAGGTTTTCTAATAGTTGATTTAGGAGAAGATCACACAGGTCATAATTTGTATCTTCTCTCAACATCTGACATGCTGCATATTTTACAGTCCCAGACATAGAATTCTCCTTGCTAGAATGATGGATCTTGTACCCAATTATCATTGAGGCAAACTTGACATCTAGATCTATGATGTCATCTATGGTCATTGCTCTTTTGTCAAACTTAGATCTGGTGGCTTCAGTTACTGTCTGGTTCTTGACAGATTTAAGTGCAGGTAACCCACCGGAAGAATGCAGAGTCACTGCCCTAATGGCATCTTTTGTTATCTCGAAGGGTCTCATTAACCACATGAAATTATCATGCATCCTGCTTAGGACATATTGGACCCAATTATCTTATACAAAATAGGGAAAATTTATGTAGTGTCTGCAGTGTTTATCCTGGAGGGCCTTGAATTGAGGTTTGAGTTCAAAACTCTCATCTATTAGCTATTTGTGATAGATGTCCATTAATTTTGAGTCTCCAAATTCCTCAATGTTAGCATGGATATAGACCCTAACATCTTCTACATGCAATACCCCATGCAGAATGCTAGAAAATGCTCCTAAAGAATCAACTTCTAGAGATTTATAGGGGTGTTTCTTGAATTTAGGACGCAGCCTATCAGCGATCTTTACAACCATTGGAGTAGCTATCTTGCAAAAGATTCAGAGAGAGATTTTCAGAATGGAAATACCTTTTTACGCTTTTAGGGTTTGAAATAGGAGCTGGAACAATTCACTGGTTGAATTTGATTTTCTAGTTGATCTTGAGTGAATTGTAGAAACTTTGTTGCAAAGATCTTCTTTTCTTCTTCTCAAATGCAATTGTGCAAATAATGAGTGAATGACCCCTTTTGTCCTTGCGCAAACCCTAATTTCATTTTGTAGTAACACACAACATAAGTTATCTGGTTGCCTTGTTTTGAGAGAGATCTTCTCGAATCATTGTACTAAACTTAGAATCATTGTTAGTGAGGATTGAAAATGTATCTTCTTTTCTTCAATCATGCCATAGGTCTACAGATCAAGGTATTTTAATTTTGAATCATACCAGATCTGTCTGTGAAAATCTAGCTTTACCGGATGGCTGTCAAACCAAATCAACTTGAGCAGTTAAACTCTTGCAAAACTCCATGCGGATCTTTCATATTTTTACTGAGGGTTATATAGATATTTTTCTGAGAACCCTTTAATCTGTAGCATTCCATGTGCTGAATTTAGGCACTAATTGACTGGCTAGGGGAATTTGTTTTTCTCTGTGACTCCCCCTAAGCTAGACCTCATCTGTTTAGTTTTCGGAAGGAATATCAGCACCGGATTCTGGTGTAGATCCATCCCCAATATTTTTTGTACTCTTCTTCACCCAAATCTTGCTCATCTCCTTTTGAACTTCATCCGCATTTACTTTACCTTTGCCCTTATCTTGTTTTTTATTATGTTACACTGGACCCTTTTTTTCCTAATTTTTACTTCTGCAAAATTTGGCAATATGACCGGATCTATTGCAATTGTAGCAAACAACATTTCTTTGCATATTTGATTGATATCCTCTGGATCTGCATTGATTAGCCATATGTCCCATTCTATTGCATCCAAAGCATCTACCATTGAATGAATTATTTATTTGCATATTTCTGCATTCATGAGATTTGTGACCATACCTTTTGTAGTTGAAACATTGTCCAGAGAAGGCTGGATTAGTCTGATTCATTCTCCTTCTGCACCAAGTTGCTTTATGACTGAAATTGTTGCAATTGAAGCAATATCCATTGAAGGATGGATATCTTTTAGCATTTGGTTGCCTTACCAGAGGTCTTCTAGGCCTGTTTCTTTGATTTTCTGATCCAAAGTTCTTTTGACCAGATCCAGAGCTTTCACCTTTCTCATATCCCAAGCCACACTTATCATCTACCCTCTTTTGGCTCTCAAGAAGAACTTCAAGTTGGGCTAAGCTTATCTTGAATTTCTCTTTGTATTCATTTGTTGTTTGTAGGTTTTGTTTAAGCGTGTCTATCTGATTCTCAAGTTGTTCTTCATTATCTCTAGCTTCTTCAAGGTTAGATTCAAGATGCCTAATTATTATGTCCATTTTGTGGTAGTCCTCTGTCTTCTCCTTGAGGGATTGTTTTAGATTGTCTTCACTTTTCCTTTTTTCTTCAATTTATTGGGTGAATCTCATAACCCCTGATTCCATTTCATGCCTTACCATAATGACCTCTTTTGACAACTTCTCACATAGCTTATTTTTCTCATTCAGATCTTCATTAGTATCTTATCTTCACTCTGATTGGCTAATTTTTGAAGTAGTTTCTTTCTCTTTTTCACAGAGATACTAAGTTTTTCTTTTAGCTCATTTATGAAATCATCATTTTCTTTGAGTCTTTCTTTCAAATTATTGACTTTAGAATGAGATTGTTCAAGATCATCTAGGGTAGACTAAAGTTGTTCCTTCATACCATATATATCCATTCAGATTCCCAGATCTTCATCAAGCTGTTAGGCTTTGTTCAAAGGAACTTGGCTCCGATACCAATTGTTGGAAACAAGGTAGATAACTGAGAGGGGGGGTGAATCAGTTATCTCAAAATTTCTTTTACTTTCTTTTCTTTTGTTAACTTAATAATCAATGCAGCATCAAATTATATAAGCATATGTGATCATAAGAGCAGAAATAAAATCAACACACATAACATAGATTTTTATGTGGAAAACCTTGTTAAGAGAAAAACCACGGGGTGACCAACCGAAGATTGTATTCTCTGTTAAAAGAATAAAGGAGTACAAAATGGCACTTGCCAATTAGGGCTCACTACCCGAGCACACTACTCACAAGAGGCTCACTGCCTACAAGAGACTTATTGTCTACAAAACTTACAGAAGGTAATCTAGTGTTTGAACTGATGAGAGGCATCTACAAATGCAAGAGTTTAGTTCTAGTTAGGCTCAATACACTGATTTGATACACTTCATTCTTCCTTTGTTTTAGTGTTGTTGCTTTGTCACATACCGGACTTGAATTGCTGCTTTCACACTTATTCCTGCTTTTCTTCACACTTTATTTTATCCCTACTTCACCACACACACTTACATACTAGAATCCATCTAGTATATATATTCGCATAAAGGATTTCTATCAACTTACTAGTCGACATCAAGAACACTGCAAGTAATTACTCTATCGGCTGAATCCATGCTTGATTTGTGATGTGTATCAAAAACATAGATAGAGAAGTCATTAATCATGTCGGCCAACAATGTATGATCCCACAAATTATTTGATCAACATCATTTACTCTTCCAGATTGAAGTCTGACACTCTGCCGATCAGTTCTTCCTCTGTCTGCTCTGCCTAAATGGAACCCAATACTTAGATGCTCATATCTTTTTCATGCTTTACTACTAGAGGCTAAATCTTTGGAATACAGTAGTCATGATACCCTTCTTGACTTTCCCAAGTCTACAACTTACTAAGTTACACCATCTGAGAGATCCGGACCTAATTGTCAGACCTTGTTACATACTCTATTCTTGTTCACTGGATCAAAACAATCTTCAATCTAACTTCCGGTATAGGCATACTATGTACTGCAGATGTGTGAGACAGACTTTGTTTCCATCAATGGGTAAGTGCAAAAAGATGGGGGGCCAAAAAGTGGCAAAATAGTTTAAAAAAAAAATAATGCATAACGCGAGCGCGTTATAACGCGCTCACGTTATGGTTTGGTAATGACGAGCCTAAGGCTCATCAAAACCAAACCATAACACACTCACGTTATAACGTGAGCATGTTTTGAACTACTATAAATAAATAAAAACTTGTCATCTCATTTTATTTCTATTTTTCTCCTCTATCCCCGTGGCTTGCAAACCCTAGGAAACGCGCTCGCATTTTGGAAAAGACAATTCAACACCAAAATCTTGCTGATTCGTCACCAAAATGCCGTCACGATGTCAAGCACATCAAAGGAGTGAGTTTTATTTATTTTTTTGTTTGAATTTGTTTCTAAATAGGTATGTTTGAGTTGATTTTTGATGTATATTTCATTAATTGTCAGTTAATGTTAATGCACCTCCTCCTCCTCAAAATCCACAAAATCTAGAGGAGGAAATACCTGCAGAACAACAACCTCCTCCATCCATTCCTCGACATGCCCCTGGAACACAAGAAACTATAATGGGGCAAATTGAAAACAACAAAAAAGAAATTGAAGATATAATCGCAAGGTTGAAAGATCCTTCCACTTCAACCTTGCATAGGTCCACGCTTGCTGAAACTCTTGAATATATGTTATCAAATGTATATTCAATTAGCAAGCAAATATCTAGTTAGATGGATAAAAGGACAGAGTTTAGAAACTATTATGCAGACAAGCTATCATACCAAGATGTGAAAAAATCACAAATTACAAAATTAGACTTGTGAAACCCACAAACAAATCAACCTCCACCCATTACATGCAAGAGGTTCCTTATCCATTGGTGTAAAAACCAAGCAATAAGGGACAATTTTGGCCAAAGGTGGTGGATGGTTTTTGACCATCCTCCATGCAATAATAATGAGGTCCCACAATAATTTTTAAGAAAACTCTACTGCAAGTTTGTCCTCAATAAAGTGCCAAACTATTTCAGTATGCGGGACTTCCAGGGTAGAGGTGGGGGGTCAGCACAAGATAGACCAAGGGCACGTGTTGACCCATAGCGGGCAGTGAGACAAGTAATTAGTAGACCAGTCCATGAGTATGTTTCTATCCCTTCCATTTTGAAGGAGAGTGTTGAGGTCGTGTTGTCATATTTTGCTTGGCCACAAAATTTTTTTTTTCTTCTATCAGAGAAAGCCGAAATAGAAGGGAAAAAAGGGGTCAAATCCTCCAAATACTCATGCTCTACCTTGCCAAAGATTCCTAAAATTTCACTTTGAGAATCCTTGCAGAAAACCTAGAAAAACCCAAAAATATTTTGGCTTCAAGTGCTTTCCATCGCAGATATTTCTCAGTTTTATGCTTAGTCATTTTATATGCATATGCAATTGTAGGTTTCTTTGTATGTACATTCACCATTGTATGTCCATATGTACAATCGCACATACAAAGAAAAAGATACAAAGGAAATGTGCATTACCAAGATGCAAAGGCAGATTGTATATCTGAAGATGCAGGAGAAAGATGCAACGGAAAAGATACATTGGAAATGTACAAAAGAGAATGTACATCGGTGACATACAAAGGAAAGATGCAAGGGAAATTTACAAAATAGAATGTATATCAGAAAATATGCAAGGCAAATATGTAAAGGTCGATATACAAAGGTGCTTGCATATCAGTCGATTGTATCTTATATGCATTTTCTAATGTATATTCGCATATACAAGCAGCAAATGAAGAAGATACAAAGGGAAGGGTGCACCATATGTATGTATATGCGATTGTATCTTCACACATACAATCGCATATACAATGCGATATACATTCCTGACATGCAAGGCCCGGACCCAAAAAATTATACATTGCAACATATAAAGGCAAAAGCGATTGTATGCATCTTTTGCTTGTATATTCGCATTGTATGTTTAGACATACAAAGGACAGATACAAGGGAATATACAATGGCACATACAAAGGTCAGATGCATGTTTGTAATATACAAGTTTTTGTATACAGTTCTCCTTGTATATTTCACATTGTATATACAATATACAAGGCCCATATACAAAAAGAAAAGGATATAGGCCGGACCTATTCTAAAGTTCAAATGTGGCCGATAATCTTCTGAGTTTCGCAGTTTGTATGTTAAGTACATGTATGTGCCGACATACAAAGAAAATATGCAAGGGCCAGACCTGATGTCAATTTCAACTTGCTTTATAGAATGTTGGGGTCCGCGCATTGTATGTACATGCATTTGTATCTCAAATACAAAGGTGATATACAAGAGGCCACATACAAAGGGATTTTGGCAAGACGTTGTGCATCGGCAGCTCATGCAAAGGTCATTCTGATGGCCGATAGAGGATGCTGTTTTTTAGCGACGGATCCAAGGATCAGTTCAGTGACCAAATCAAGTGCCACGTGTCAGCAGTGATACAAATGCTGATTCTAAAGGTAAAAGACTAGCGACTGTATAAATGCGCATGCAAAGCGAATGGAGTATACAAAAGGCAAAAGGCGAAGGAGACTTTGTATGTGGCATCAAGTGAACCTAAAGGCGCAGTTGCAATTGTATATACAATGGAACATACAAATTTTTGAATTACTAGCAGGAGCATTTTCAAGCCACTCCTGCTTATCCTTCTTTGCAGTCCATTCATACATATAATCAGCCTTGTGAAGCCCATTCTACTCTAAATCAAACATGCAGCCTCCCTAGTCAGTCCTAAAATGATGCTGATTTGGGTAGCATTAAGAGTTTGTTACTAGATTTCCAAAGGCAAACTTCAGAAATAGATAGAGAAATGCAATATAACACGCAGCAAGAGGAGCTTGCATATCAAGCTTATTTGCACCAGTAAGAGGTAGAAAATAGAAGGGTGTATGAAGAGGAATGCATGAACATGTAACTTGCAACTAAGGAGAAACAAATAAAGCAGTTGCTTGCTCAAGAACAAGAGATCAAAGTAAAACATTTCTCCCCTATTCCTAGCTTCAAACAATTTCATCCTTCAAACCAAAGTGAATCTATGAAAGAGCCTCAAACTTCTCATCATGGCAGCCTTCTTGGACCAAGCATCCTGGTTACAAAATACCAAACCTTGTAAAGGCCAATCCTCTCATACCAATTCAAAATCAAGAAGAGGAAAAGGTTGTAGAATCCAAGCCTATCATAATTCCAAGTTTTAGGCAGCCTTCTGCCTTTAAGGTTCCAAGTTGGAAAGGGCCATCTTTGTCACCCTATGAAGACCCTCCACCAAACATACAAACGGAAACATGCTCTAGCATCCAGCTAGCAAAAGAAGAGCAAAAGAGGCTTTTGTTGGCTCCATTTCAAAGGTTGGAAACTCAATCAGCTATTTCTTTTCCAAATTCATTCTTTGGAGAAAAGGTTTCCAAGTTCAGAATACCAACCTTCAAGCAAGGTGAGCCTCCTAAGTCTCCTGAATTGAATATTCCAAGTTTTAGAGGGTCTCATCCACTAAAAGAACCTATACTTGACCAAGAGCTACCTAGACTCCACAAGTTCCTAGGGTTCAAAGCCTATATCCCTCCACAAGTCCATGTTCCTGTGCAAACTCAAATTATCATTCCCCAGGAACAAATTTGTCCAGAACCCTCTCCCCTCAAAGAAATTCAAGAAGATACTTAGGCCTCTTTCACGAATGATATTTCAATCCTCAGGGGTGAACCTGTTGTCTACCAAGATAATTGGAAAGATGAGCCAAAAGAAGAGGTGGAAG
The DNA here is from genome assembly GCA_027924645.1 of Cunninghamia lanceolata. NCBI lineage: Eukaryota > Viridiplantae > Streptophyta > Pinopsida > Cupressales > Cupressaceae > Cunninghamia > Cunninghamia lanceolata. Next base: position 16,531,460 of record BSBN01001567.1, on the reverse strand, counting down.
AAGATAAAACTAATGAGGAGCAGTTTGTTCCTACACTCATAGAGATAGAATTGTTTGAACCTATTGCACCTGTGAATACTGTTAACCCAAATAAGGGATTGAGTCCTCTAAACTTTAGTTCTTTTGAGGACTTTTCTCGTGCATCTGATCAAGAAAAAAAGGTTGTAATGCAAAGAGTGCATGGGGAAAACCTTAAGCTATAGAGGCAACTTAAACACAATCTGATGGAGCTGCAGTCAAAGGATGGAGGCATAGGGGAAGAAGTTGTTAAGATCACTACAAAAGTGGATGATGCTGCCCTACTTCATGAGCTACTTGACTATGTTGAAGATGAAGAAAGTGGGCAACTGGTTGTGGATATGCAGCAACAAGAGGCTAATATAACAAATGAAAGTCTACAGGAAGAGGTTACCTCATTGTTTGAACTTTTGCCTTCCTTTATTGAAGAAGAAAATCTTGATTTGGAGGGCACTTCTTTGAGTAATAATGGGAATTTTGAGCTTGAACCATCTGTTTGTAAAGGTCTTCTAAGAGCTAATAGCTTTGATGAGCTTCTAGCTATCCTAATAAAAGAGGATGTTCCATTGACCATGGAGGAGGAATCAACATGGCAAACTATCATGCGATGTGAAGATAATGATATCATTTCTGAGCTTTCAAATTGTCTTCCCTATTGTCCAACCTTAGTCATGAACAAGGACAACCATGAACAAAAAATAGAAGGGTTTGAAGGATACAGCCATGATGACATCATATCAGCCTTCTTGAGTTCTTTGAAGGAAGAAGGAGAAAACCATGAGATGCCAAGTCAGCTGCTTCACACACAAGAGCAACATGAGAGCAAAATGGAAGGCACTGTCATACCAAATGAAGAGAAAGGAGAGAAAAAATCAGAGCAAAGACATGGGATCAAACATATTGATTTAAATGTCACTTCAAGGGGATGCCCAATCAGGCATCTAGCCTAGCTAGAGACACATCAAGAGGAGTCACCACTTGTCATGCTTACCTCTAAGCATGAAGTTGAACATCAAAATGAATGGGATCAGCCTATTTATTCACCATAAATTAGTAGCAACAGCAATCAGTCTAGGTGGATAGGTGAGTTTATCTCCATTTTGTGGGGGGTGTTTTATCAATTTGTCATATGCCCATTCCCCCCTCACCTCTTTTTAACTACCCACATGCATGAGAAACATTGTAAATTGTTAAGGAAGGGTAGTTACTTTCAAGAACTAGTTAATGGCTTTGTTTAAAGTCACATGTGACTGGTTAGTTTAGGATTAGAGTAGATTTTATTTTATTTTTAGGTTTCCTTTCAATAAGTGCCTTTGCACTCTACTGTATTCTCATTAGGAGATACATGCTTGCTTGTTGTTTTCATTTTGGCTTGGTAGCTTGCCTAATTTTCCAGCTCCTCTGTTCTTGTTACAGTCTATCTGACTCCATGCCCAATGGATGCATAAGGACACTAATCAATTTGTTTAGTAGGCAAACACCTCTGAGAGGTCACCAAAGCTATTGTCATATTTTGCTTGGCCACAAAATTTTCTTTTTTTTCTTCTATTAGAGAAATTCGATCAGAGAAAGCCTAAATAGAAGGGAAAAAAGGGGTCAAATCCTCCGAATACTCATGCTCTACCTTGCCAAAGATTCCCAAGATTTCACTTTGAGAATCCTTGTAGAAAACCCAGAAAAACCCAGAAATCTTTTGGCTTCACGTGCTTTCCATCGTAGATATTTCTTAGTTTTATGCTTAGTCATTTTATATGCATATGCAATTGTAGGTTTCTTTGTATGTACATTCACCATTATATATTTATATGTACAATTGCACATACAAAGAAAAAGATACAAAGGAAATGTGCATCGGCAAGATGCAAAGGCAGATTGTCTATTTGAGGATGCAGGGGAAAGATGCAAAGGAAAAGATACATTGGAAATGTACAAAAGAGAATGTACATTGGCGACATACAAAGGAAAGATGCAAGAGAAATGTACAAAAGAGAATGTATATCGGCAAATATGCAAAGGTGCTTGCATATCAGGCAATTGTATCTTATATGCATTTTCTAATGTATATTCGCATAGACAAGCAGCAAATGAAGAAGATACAAAGGGAAAGGTGCACCATATGTATGTATATGTGATTGTTTCTTCGCATATACAATGCGATATACATTCCTAACATGCAAGGCCCGGACCCGAAAAGTTATACATTGCAACATATAAAGGCAAAAGTGATTGTATGCATCTTTTGCTTGTATATTCGCATTGTATGTTTAGAAATACAAAGGACAGATACAAGGGAATATACAACGGCACATACAAAGGTCAGATGCATGTTTGCAATATACAAGTTTTTGTATACAGTTCTCCTTGTATATTTTGCATTGTATATGCGATATACAAGGCCCATATACAAAAAGAAAAGGATACAGGCCGAACCTATTCTAAAGTTCAAATGTGGCCGATAATCTCCTGAGTTTCGCAGTTTGTATGTTAAGTGCATGTATGTGCTGATATACAAAGAAAATATGCAAGAGTCGGACCTGATGTCAATTTCAATTTGCTTTATAAACTGTTGGGGTCCGCGCATTGTATGTACATGCATTTGTATCTCAGATATAAAGGTGATATACAAGAGGACACATACAAAGGGATTTCGACGAGAGGTTGTGCATCAGCGACTCATGCAAAGGTCCTTCTGATCGCCGATAGAGGATGCAATTTTTTAGTGATGGATCCAAGGATTAGTTCAGCAACCAAATCAGGTTGTGCCACATGTTTGCGGCGATACAAACGCCGATTATAAAGGTAAAAGACTAGCAATTGTATAAATGCACATGCAATGCGAATGGAGTATACAAAAGGCAAAAGGCGAAGGAGACTTTGTATGCGGCATCAACTGAACCTAAAGGCACAATTGCAATTGTATATACAATGGAACATACAAAAGCATATTCAAGCGCATAGATGCAAAACGATATACACATACAGTTGACCATAGCTTTGACCGTGAATATCTTGTGCATCCTGGCAAATTTTGACATGCTGCAAAAGGCAAAAATGCTTATTTTTGCCTCCTCTTTCATTTGGCGAGCTTTTGAGGAGGATATTTTCACTTTCAATTTTGGATCTGAATTTGCATGTTTTGGCAATTGGACATTTCAGCGACCAAATTGGCATATGCAAATGCAGATATTTGTTGCATTCATTGTTGCAGGTTGATTATTCAACGGTTCACATTGAAGACCAGGAATATCTCTCATTTGCCCCTATTCCAGATATTTCATGCTAGGAATTTTTGCAGGTAGACATCCCTTCAGAGGTAGATATTTCTTGATAGCACCCATGGGCAAAAATTATTTGTAACTGACTGAGGTCAAATGTAAAATTCTATATATGCATGTAAAATAGATGTATATGGTTGTTGGTTGTTCTTTTGGGCTATTTTGTAATGGTTACTTGGCCTCTATAATCAATATAAGCTGGTATTTTTGCCTCTCTTTTATTATTTTAGCACTGTGTCTACTCTTTGGATTATTGTAGGCTATGGATTGTAGGCAGATCGGTCCCTTTCATTCCTCCATTATTCTGTCTTGACCTTTGTTAGAGTCAATATGAGTGTATGTAAGTCTTTCCAGCTACGAGATTATTATTGTGTCGATTCAGTTGCAGCCAAACACATTTAAATCTGGTGTATAACTTATTTCATTTCAGCATTCCTTCTAACCCTTTTCCTAGAAAGCATTAGCACTAGGTTTAGATTCATTTCTCTAAGAAATAGGCTTAGAAAGAGGAAGCTGGCCTTCTCCGGAGCTCTGATCTTATTTCGCAAGGTCCCACACTTCAAGATCATTCCCATGTTTCTCCAGATTGCTAAATTTTTACAACTGCAGCAAAGGGTGCAAATATGAGAGACAACAGTTTTTGACATGCTCGGTGGGACTAGTTTGATGAGCTTCTCGTCAAGATACTAAGAGATTTGGTGTTTCTCCTATTATTACCAGCCTTTGGAGGCAATACAAACAACATCATGGTGACTCTACTAAATGAATCAATTGGTTTCAACAGCCCAACCACCTAAAATTTCATCAAGGATCAGGATTTTGGTGGTTTTCCTGGTCTTTTCAGCTTCTAGAAGCATCTTAATCACTTGGCGACTTCCTCTCCGGTATGTATCCAGTTTCTTTTTGGTTGTAGACCCTCTTACTCTAATTCTAACATTTCTATGATTATCTAGCATTTAGATGCTATAAAATGTCAGAATTTTATGGGAATCATGGCTATTCCCCTACCCCTAATCCAAATACAGGCTATTAGCCCCCGTATTAGCAATACCAGGCCCTAAATGCCTCTAAATTTATGCCAAATAGCTCTTTGCCTCATTATGATCAGCATTACCAGCAGGAGCATTTTCAAGCCACTCCTGCTTATCCTTGTTTGTAGTCCATTCATACCTATAATCAGCCTTGTGAAGCCCATTCTACTCTAAATCAAACGTGCAGCCTCCCTAGTCAGTCTCAAAATGATGCTAATTTGGGTAGCATTAAGAGTTTGTTACTGGATTTCCAAAGGCAAACTTTAGAAATAGATAGAGAAATGCAATATAACACACAGCAAGAGGAGCTTGCATATCAAGCTTATTTGCACCAGCAGGAGGCAGAAAATAGAAGGGTGTATGAAGAGGAATGCTTGAACATGCAACTTGCAGTTAAGGAGAAACAAATAAAGCAGTTGCTTTCTCAAGAACAAGAGTTCAAAGTAAAACATTTCTCCCCTATTCCTAGCCTCAAACAATTCCATCCTTCAAACCCAAGTGAATCTATGAAAGAGCCTCAAACTTCTCTATCATGGCAACCTTCTTGGACCAAGCATCTTGGTTACAAAATACCAAACCTTGTAAAGGCCAATCCTCTCATACCAATTCAAAATCAGGAAGAGGAAAAGGTTGTAGAATCCAAGCGTATCATAATTCCAAGTTTTAGGCAGCCTTCTGCCTTTAAGGTTCCAAGTTGGAAAGGACCATCTTTGTCACCCTGTGAAGACCCTCCACCAAACATACAAATGGAAACATGCTCTAGCATCTAGCTAGCAAAAGAAGAGAAAAAAAGGCTTTTGTTGGCTCCATTTCAAAGGTTGGAAACTCAATCAGCTATTTCTTTTCCAAATCCATTCTTTGAAGAAAAGGTTTCCAAGTTCAGAATACCAAGCTTCAAGCAAGGTGAGCCTCCTAAGTCTCCTAAATTGAATATTCCAAGTTTTAGAGGGTCTCATCCACTGAAAGAACCTATACTTGACCAAGAGCTACCTAGACTCCACAAGTTCCCAGGCTTCAAAGCCTATATCCCTCCACAAGTCCCTGTTCCTGTGCAAACTCAAATTATCATTCCCTAGGAACAAATTTGTCCAGAACCCTCTCCCTCCAAGAAATTCACGAAGATATTTAGGCCTCTTTCCCAGATGATATTTCAATCCTCAGGGGTGAACCTGTTGTCTACCAAGATAATTGGAAAGATGAACCAAAAGAGGAGGTGGAAGAAGATAAAACTAATAAGGAGCAGTTTGTTCCTACACTCACAGAGATAGAATTGTTTGAACCTATTGCACCTGTGAATACTGTTAACCCAAATAAGGGATTGAGTCCTCTAAACTTTAGTTCTTTTGAGGCCTTTTCTCATGCATCTAATCAAGCAAACAAGGTTGAAATGCAAAGACTACGTGGGGAAAATCTTCAGCTGCAGAGGCAACTTAAACACAATCCAGTGGAGCTGCAGTCAAAGGATGGAGGCATAGGAGAAGAAGTTGTTAAGATCACTGCAGAAGTGGATGATGCTATCCTACTTCATGAGCTACCTAACTATGTTGAAGATGAAGAAGGTGGGTAGCTGGTTGTGGATATGCAGCAACAAGAGGCTGATATAACAAATGAAAGTCTACAGGAAAAGGCTACCTCATTGTTTGAACTTTTGCCTTCCTTTATTGAAGAAGAAAAGCTTGATTTGGTGGGCACTTCTTTGAGTAATAATGGGGAATTTGAGCTTGAACTAGCTGTTTGTAAAGGTCTTCTAAGAGTTGATAGCTTTGATGAGCTTCTGGTTGTCCTAATAAAAGAGGATATTCCATTGACCATGGAGGAGGAATCAACATGGCAAACTATCATGCGAGGTGAAGATAATGATATCATTTCTGAGCTTTCAAATTGTCTTCTCTATTGTCCAACCTGTTGGTACCCATTTTGGCCTAGAGGTTGAGCTTGCATGTTGGAGGGTTTCTTCACTTAAACCCTATGTATTCTTTCCCATCGGCGTGACCTCGCAGGTGTTTTGGCGATCAGGTTGGTGGTAGTGATGTGCCGTCGGCGTGACGTTCACCATCGGCATGTCTTTTTTCTGGTTCCCCGACGGGATTGTTCTTACCGATGGTGCCATCGGTGTGTTTTATACTATCGGCAAAGCATTTTCCTATTCGACCGACAATGGATGTTTGGCCGATGAAGTGTCATCGGCATGTGTCTCACTGAGGGATATGTGTATCGGGGTGATCGTTGTTATCGGCATGCTTCATTTGTTTTTGGCCAATATGGATGGTCTGGCCGACGGGAGTTTCGGGAAGTCATCGCCAACACTTTGGTTATCGGCGAAATATTTTCTTGATCTGCCGATGTGAGGAGCTTGGCCGATGAAGAGTCATCGACGTGTGTCTGGCCGACGAAAGGGCAGAGTGTGGCTTGTTGGTCTTCGGTATGACGTGAGGTATGGGCCAGGGTTTTTTCAGTTGTTTTGATGATGGTGGTCTCACCGACGGAGGTGGGCTATCGGTAGGAGTTGGGCCGATGGCTTGATGGTGGATGGCTCGAGGATGTTCATCGGCATGACTGGCTGTGTCGGCAATGGAACTTTTTGCCAGGCCGACGGTGTTGGTCTGGCCGATGGCAGTGGTTTGGTAACCGCTAACGGGGTGCAAGCTGGCCATCGGAGTAACTTGGCTTCGGTGAGACTAGTGGTGTCGGCGAGGGATCTTTTGGATGGGCCGATGGTTAATCTCTGGCCGATGAGGGGAATGTGGAGTTTGCGATCGGCTAGACTACTATTGTCGGTGGGAGATTTTTGAGGTAAGCCGATGGCTTAGGTCTGAGCGATGGGTTTTTGACGAAGGCATGTGTGTCGAGCGCAGCAAAAGCGCTCGACACTTAGTTTGCATGCGGCTATGTTTATAAAGCGCTAGTGTGTTCTCCTCACCATGCATGTGGGACTATTCTTTTTCCACAATTTGAACATGCGATGTGTTTTGGCGGGAAACTTCTGTTTGACTGTTGCGACAATTTTCAAGCGGCCGCGGGTGGTTGAGACCCTTAATGGCGACAGTGCAGGGATGTGGACAATGGTACACATGGTCAGGTCGCCCAAATTTTGAATGAAGACCCCAGATAGTGGCACATGGCTCGAGGCCCCCCTTTGTCTGCTGCATTAACATTTTCTGAGCGCCTTTCCTTCAGAGGACTGTATCTGGCAGATTTTTTGTAAGAACCATGTAATTAATTTCTGTGAGTACACCTTCTGGCTGTTTTAAGCAGGAAGTGTTACTCATTTTCAGGTTGTTGAAAGTGGAAGATTTTTGGCTCTGTAACACAATACAGTTCATTTTGGTTGCTCTGTACAGTTTAACTTGTGAGTTTATGTATCTCCTGTTGTACGATTTGGCATGAATCCACTGATTTCATGGTTAATCTTATATGAATAATGCTATGTTTGCATGTGTTATGCTGATTCTGTCTCCAGTTTTGCATGTGTCTTTCTTACTGCAATAGCGATGCCATAAGTATAGATAGCTTAACACTCTATATTGGGAGATATCTGTAAGGCAGGTATCACATGTGTATCCCCCTGAAATCTAGTTTTAGCTATTCATGCTGATCATTCACAGGTGTATGTCTACCGACTCCAAGCCCTGGACAGGCACCAATCTGGTTCTGTGTTGAGGTTATACACCATGTCCAGCTTTGCATCCAAAATTCAAATCAAACCATTTCATCCTTCCATCTGTTAGTTGTAGGATTAGGATTAGGAACCTTTGCATGCTCTCATACCTAACCAGACATTATGTCCAAGAATGTTGCCAACCTTGTGATTTGTTACACAAATCTTGGTCCATACATGAGAGTATTTTGCCTGTTGATGTCAAGTTAAATCCTTCTGTCATTGAGTTAGTCAAGGTTATACTTTTATCAAGTAAGGAAACCCCCCTTGGTGCGGCAGAACTAGAAGTGAAGGGGAGGAGCTCACACAACCTCCTGTATTCAGTTGGCTGAATCTGCCTGTGCATTAGAACTGGCAAACCCTAATGCTGATTCAGAAGAAAAACCAACAAAATGGCGACTCTGCTGGGGAGATCAATGTCATATCCATGAAAGTTTGAGTCTACAAGATTAAAAAAAATCAGACCTGGAAACTGTTTGTTGCAGCAGAGAAAAGGGTTATATATGTGACTCTGCTGGTGGATGACCCAGAAAGAAGGAAATCAATTTGCAGCTTCAGCTTGTTTGAAGCTCATTCCTCTTCAAGGAGGTGGTGACTCTGCATCAAAGAACCTGATAAAAGAACAAAATCAGTCAGAGAAGAATTTGCAGCTCCTGCAACATATCCAGGTATTTCATATTGTTTGACAGACTCCCTATTTGGTGAGATAGCACTGGTTAAAAGGGAAACATTGGTGAAAACAGAGCTTGCATGCTTTTAATAGAACTTACTCTGTATTTCAAAGGGCATGCAATGTTGTTCAAAAGACTCATTTAAAGGACTTTAGGAAAGTTTGAAAAAATAGTCTAAATTTTGAGTACCTAAAGTCATTGTTAGTAGAAAATCTGAGTAGAGAGGAGGGTTGCAAAAACATAAAGGATGTATTATCAGCCTATGCACCCTTGTGAAGTGTCAAGTGCAAAAATGTATGGTAGTCAGTCCCAACAATGTAATAAAAGAAGTTTCAACATAGATAGATATAAGCCCATAAATTTCAGTGGCATTTGTGGCTATCCAAATGCTCTTCCACCTAAAATCAGATTTTTTTGCCTAAATTTAATGGTATAAAGGATGAATCAGCTGAGGGACACTTGCAGCAGTTTATGAATGTGATAGATGACTTTGAGATTGACCATGAGGATGTGGTTATGAGATTATTTGTTCAATCTCTAGATGAAGATGCAAGGGACTGGTTTTCCTACCTTCCAGCTCACTCTGTCAGCTCTTGGCATGGTTTTAAATCTGCATTTCTAGTACAGTATGGTGAAAGAATCTCTGAATATGCAGTTATTAGTAATTTTATGTACATCCATATTGAAGAAGATGAGTTGATCCCAGCCTTTAACCTCAGGTTTATGAGGGCATTGAATAGAATTCCAGAATGCATGAGACCTAATGATGCACTGTGCTTAGTTGTCTATTTGGGAGCTTTTGATAAGAAAATGAGTTACAGATTAAGAGACAAGGAGCCCACCACATTGCATCAGGCACATCAGTTTGCAATTGATATTGAAAACAATTGGAGGTATGGAATACAAAAGGGTTATTTTTCTGAAAATTTTTGTTGTCCTGCAGCCCCCAGTGTTAATGAAAGATTTAATTCAGGAGTTGACGATGAATGTCAAAGTATTCACACTCCTGTTGTCCCAGTTTTTGTATCATTCCAAGTTGATGATGTTTCTGTTATAAAGGAGGATGTCTTGTTTTGCCCAGTAAATGAAGTTGAAAACAATGGTTTTTCAAGTAATATTTACATACCAGCCCTTATCAAAGAGCCATCATGTTTAAATGATCCAGTTGTGCAAGGTTGTGATCATGTGGATCAACAGTCAGTATCAGTTTCATCAGGAAGTATTAGAGGGATGGAGAATGATGCAGATAGCTCAACTTCAGAATGCATTGAAATAGCAGAAATCTTGTATGTGGGGCAATCAGATGATAAAAATGATATCCATGATCAATTCATGGATCAGGTTTGTTCTTCTTATGACTCTGGATCTGATAATAATGAAGAAGAATTGGAGTGTCATGAAGAAGAAGCAGAGGCCTTTGCGGTGAGTGTTAATCCCCTTTATGATGAGTCTATAGGTGCCTTTGATGCTGTGAATCTTGACTTTCAATGGTGCAGGATTAATCCTCTTTTTGAGGATGATGATGAATATAAAGAGACAGTTGACCTAGGTGATACATCAGTTTGTGAGGAGGGGGCATATGAATCAGATATCTTCAGTTCTTGTGAAGATAGTATGGATTTGCAAACTGTGGATAATGTATGTTCATCATCACTTGATCCAGACATGTGCAACATCGGGTGTGTGGATCAGGATTTGTTTTCAATATCAACAGATATTGGGGGTCTCATTTTTTCTTAGTATTTTGAGTTTTTGGATCAGCTGGATGAGTGCCTGATGGTGTGCAGTAGTCAGATAAATGATGAAGACTGCCAAGAGCAGTATGATATACCATCTGAAGAGTATAACATGCATATGTTGCTTAATGCTGAAGGATTTTTTAGCATGTATGGTTGCATGTTTGATTTTGAAATGCAGAGTGATAGAGGCAGTACTACAAGTGGCAAGCTATCAAAGGTGGTGGAATATCTAATTGAGTAGATGACATTATGGGCAGATTATGCCAATCTTTTCAGTTGGGATTGGGATCTTTCAGTTTGGAATCAGGCATTTGGCAGGAAAAATTTTGGTTCTTCCTTTTTGGCTACCCGGGGCCACCCAAGTGATGACTAAAATATAGTTTTTGTGCAGGTTGGTGCAATGATTGACTCTGTTGCCCAATAGATATGGCCCAATCTGCGAAACCAGAGATTCTGGGGTCCTCGCTGTAGTTTTGCACCTGCACGTCCCCAGACAGAGCCAGTGTTGGTACCCATTTTGGCCTAGAGGTTGAGCTTGCATGTTGGAGGGTTTCTTCACTTAAACCCTATGTATTCTTTCCCATCGGCGTGACCTTGCAGGCATTTTGGCGATCAGGTTGGTGGTAGTGATGTGCCGTCGGCGTGACGTTCACCATCGGCATGTCTTTTTTCTGGTTCCCCAACGGGATTGTTCTTACCGATGGTGCCATCGGTGTGTTTTATACTATCGGCGAAGCATTTTTCTATTCGACCGACAATGGATGTTTGGCCGATGAAGTGTCATCGGCATGTGTCTCGCCGAGGGATATGTGCATCAGGGTGATCGTTGTTATCGGCATGCTTCGTTTGTTTTTGGCCGATATGGATGGTCTGGCCGACGGGAGTTTCGGGAAGTCATCGCCAACACTTTGGTTATCGGCGAAATATTTTCTTGATCTGCCGATGTGAGGAGCTTGGCCGATGAAGAGTCATCGGCGTGTGTCTGGCCGACGAAAGGGCAGAGTGTGGCTTGTTGGTCTTCGGTATGACGTGAGGTATGGGCCAGGGTTTTTTCAGTTGTTCCGACGATGGTGGTCTCACCGATGGAGGTGGGCTATCGGTAGGAGTTGGGCCGATGGCTTGATGGTGGATGGCTCGAGGATGTTCATCGGCATGACTGGCTGTGTCGGCGATGGAACTTTTTGCCAGGCCGACGGTGTTGGTCTGGCCGATGGCAGTGGTTTGGTAACCGCTAACAGGGTGCGAGCTGGCCATCGGAGTAACTTGGCTTCGGTGAGACTAGTGGTGTCGGCGAGGGATCTTTTGGATGGGCCGATGGTTAATCTTTGGCCGATGAGGGGAATGTGGAGTTTACGATCAACCAGACTACTATTGTCGGTGGGAGATTTTTGAGGTAAGCCGATGGCTTAGGTCTGAGCGATAGGTTTTTGACAAAGGCATGTGTGTCGAGCGCAGCAAAAGCGCTCGACACTTAGTTTGCATGCGGCTATGTTTATAAAGCGCTAGTGTGTTCTCCTCACCATGCATGTGGGACTATTCTTTTTCCACAATTTGAACATGCGATGTGTTTTGGCGGGAAACTTCTGTTCGACTGTTGCGACGATTTTCAAGCGGCCGCGGGTGGTTGAGACCCTTAATGGCGACAGTGCAGGGATGTGGACAATGGTACACATGGTCAGGTTGCCCAAATTTTGAATGAAGACCCCAGATAGTGGTGCATGGCTCGAGGCCCCCCTTTGTTTGCTGCATTAACATTTTCTGAGCGCCTTTCCTTCGGAGGACTGTATCTGGTGGATTTTTTGTAAGAACCATGTAATTAATTTCTGTGAGTACACCTTCTGGCTATTTTAAGCAGGAAGTGTTACTCATTTTCAGGTTGTTGAAAGTAGAAGATTTTTGGCTCTGTAACACAATACAGTTTGTTTTGGTTGCTCTGTACAGTTTAACTTGTGAGTTTATGTATCTCCTGTTGTACGATTTGGCATGAATCCACTGATTTCATGGTTAATCTTATATGAATAATGCTATGTTTGCATGTGTTATGCTGATTCTGTCTCCAATTTTGCATGTGTCTTTCTTACTGCAATAGGGATGCCATAAGTATAGACAGCTTAACACTCTGTATTGGGAGATATCTGTAAGGCAGGTATCACATGTGTATCCCCTTGAAATCCAATTTTAGCTATTCATGCTGATCATTCACAGGTGTATGTCTACCGACTCCAAGCCCTGGATAGGCACCAATCTGGTTCTGTGTTGAGGTTATACACCATGTCCAGCTTTGCATCCAAAATTCAAATCAAACCATTTCATCCTTCCATCTGTTAGTTGTAGGATTAGGATTAGGAACCTTTGCATGCTCTCATACCTAACCAGACATTATGTCCAAGAATGTTGCCAACCTTGTGATTTGTTACACAAATCTTGGTCCATACATGAGAGTATTCTGCCTGTTGATGTCAAGTTAAATCCTTTTGTCATTGAGCTAGTCAAGGTTATACTTTTATCAAGTAGGGAAACCCCCCTTGGTGCGGCAGAACCAGAAGTGAAGGGGAGGAGCTCATGCAACCTCCTATATTCAGTTGGCTGAATCTGCCTATGCATTAGAACTGGCAAACCCTAATGCTAATTCAGAAGAAAAACCAACACAACCTTAGTCATGAACAAGGACAGCCATGAACAAAAAGTAGAAGGGTTTGAAGAATGCAGCCATGATGACATCATATCAGCCTTCTTGGTTTCTTTGAAGGAAGAAGGAGAAAACCATGAGATGCCAAGTTAGCTGCTTCACACACAAGAGCAACATGAGAGCCAAATGGAAGGCACCATCATACAAAATGAAGAGCAAGGAGAGAAAAAATCAGAGCAAAGACATGGGATCAAACATATTGATTTACATGTCACTTCAAGGGGATGCCCAAGTAGGCATCTAGCCTAGCTGGAGACACATCAAGAGGAGTCACCACTTGTCATGCTTAGCTCTAAGCATAAAGTTGAACATCAAAATGAATGGGATTGACCTATTTATTCACCACAAGTTAGTAGCACCAGCAATCAGTCTAGGTGGATAGGTGAGTTTATCTCCATTTTTGTGGGGGGTGTTTTATCAATTTGTCATATGCCCATTCCCCCCTCACCTCTTTTTAACTACCCACATGCATGAGAAATATTGTAAATTGTTAAGGAAGGGTAGTTACTTTCAAGAACTAGTTAATGGCTTTGTTTAAAGTCACCTCTGACTGGTTAGTTTAGGATTAGAGTAGATTTTATTTCATCTTTAGGTTTCCTTTCAATAAGTGTCTTTGTACTCTGTTGTATTCTCATTAGGAGATACATGCTTGCTTGTTGTTTTCATTTTGGCTTGGCAGCTTACCCAGTTTTTCAGCTCCTCTATTCTTGTTACAGTCTGTCTGACTCCATGCCCAAAGGATGCATAAGGCCACTAATCAATTTGTTTAGCAGGCAGACACCCCTGAGAGGTCGCCAAAGCTATTGTCATATTTTCCTTGGCCTCAAAATTTTCTTTTTTTTTCTTCTATAAGAGAAATTTGATCAGAGAAAGCCTAAATAGAAGGGAAAAAAGGGGTCATATCCTCCAAATAGTCATGCTCTGCCTTGCCAAAGATTCCCAAAATTTCACTTTGAGAATCCTTGCAGAAAACCCATAAATCTTTTAGCTTCAAGTGCTTTCCATTGCAGATATTTCTCAGTTTTATGCTTAGTCATTTTATATGCATATGCAATTGTAGGTTTCTTTGTATGTACATTCGCCATTGTATGTTATATGTACAATCATACATACAAAGAAAACGATACAAAGGCAATGTGCATTGCCAAGATGTAAATGCAGATTGTATATCTGAAGATGTAGGGGGAAGATGCAAAGGAAAAGATACATTAGAAATGTACAAAAGAGAATGTACATTGGTGACATACAAAGGAAAGATGCAAGGGAAATGTACAAAAGAGAATGTATATCAGCAAATATGCAAAGGTCGATATACAAAGGTGCTTGCATATCAGGTGATTGTATCTTGTATGCATTTTCTAATGTATATTCACATATACAAGCAGTAAATGAAGAAGATACAAAGGGAAGGGTGCACCATATGTAGGTATATGCGATTGTATCTTCGCACATACAATCGCATATACAATGCGATATACATTCCTGACATGTAAGGCCCGGACCCAAAAAGTTATACATTGCAACATATAAAGGCAAAAGCAATTGTATGCATTTTTTGCTTCTATATTCGCATTGTATGTTTAGACATACAAAGGACAAATACAATGGAATATACAATGGCACATACAAAGGTCAAATGCATGTTTGCAATATACAAGTTTTTGTATACAGTTCTCCTTGTATATTTCTTATTGTATATGCGATATACAAGTCCCATATACAAAAAGAAAAGGATACAGGCTGGACCTATTCTAAAGTTCAAATGTGGCTGATAATCTCCTGAGTTTTGTAGTTTGTATGTTAAGTGAATGTATGTGTCGATATACAAAGAAAATATGCAAGGGCCAGACCTGATGTCAATTTCAACTTGCTTTATAAAATGTTGGGGTCCACGCATTGTATGTACATGCATTTGTATCTCAGATACAAAGGCGATATACAAGAGGCCACATACAAAGGGATTTTGGCGAGACATTGTGCATCAGCGGCTCATGTAAAGGTCCTTTCGATGGCTGATAGAGGATGTAGTTTTTTAGTGATGGATCCAAGGATCAGTTCAGCAACCAAATTAGGTGGTGCCACGTGTCAGCGGTGATACAAACGCCAATTCTAAAGGTAAAAGACCAGCAATTGTTTAAATGCACATGCAAAGCAAATGGAGTATACAAAAGGCAAAAGGCAAAGGAGACTTTGTATGCTGCATCAAGTGGACCTAAAGGCGCAGTTGCAATTGTATATACAATGGAACATACAAAGGCATATTCAAGCGCATAGATGCAAAGCGATATACACATACAATTGACCATAGCTCTGACCGTGAATATCTTGCGCATCCTGGTGAATTTTGACATGCTGCAAAAGACAAAAATGCTTATTTTTGCCTCCTCTTTGAGTTGGCGGGCTTTTGAGGAGAATATTTTCACTTTCAATTTTAGATCTGAATTTGTATGTTTTGGTGATTGGACGTTTCAGCGACCAAATTGGCGTATGCAAATGCAGATATTTTTTGCATTCATTGCTGCAGGTTGATGATTCAGTGGCTCACATTGATGACTAGAAATATCTCTCATCTGCCCGTATTCTAGTTATTTCACACCATGAATTTTTGTAGGTAGATGTCCCTTCAGAGGCAGATATTTCCTGACAGCACCCATGGGCAAAAATTGTTTGTAACCGACTGAGGTCAAATGTAAAATGCTATATATACATGTAAAATAGATGTATATGGTTGTTGGTTATTCTTCTGGGCTATTTTGTAATGGTTACTTGGCCTCTATAATCAATATAAGCTGGTATTTTTGCCTCTCTTTTATTATTTTAGCACTGTGTCTGCTCTTTGGATTATTGTAGGCTGTGGATTGTGGGCAGATCGGTCCCTTTCATTCCTTTATTATTCTGTCTTGACCTCTGTTAGAATCAATATGAGTCTATGTAATTCTTTTCAGCTGTGAGATTATTACTGTGTCGATTTAGTTGCAGCCAAACACATTTAAATCTAGTGTATCACTTATTTCATTTCAGCATTCCTTCTAACCCTTTTCCCAGAAAGCATTAGCACTAGGTTTAGATGCATTTCTCTAAACAATAGGCTTAGAAAGAGGAAGCTAGCCTTCTCTGGAGGTCTAATCTCATTTTAAAAGGTCCCACACTTTGAGATCATTCCCATGTTTCTCCATATTGCTAAAGTTTTACAACTACAGCAAATGGTGCAAATCTAAGAGACAACAAGTCGATACACTTTAGTCCATTAGTGCCTTGACCCAGAGTATCATAGATCATGCCAGTCCTACAGCACAGAGTGGGTTGGGAGATAGTACGAGAAGTAGGGTCCCACCCCATACTTTTCAGACTTGCGGGTCAGCCTATGGTTATGACCCTATGGATAGTCAGGATGCAGGTGCACAGGTTACATCTGCAGCTGAGCAGATGGTGATGATAGATACCCTCCTGAGTGAGACTTTCAGCCTTGATACTCAGGTAAATATTAGCAAGTTTATTGAATTTAATTTATTAAATTTCATTTTTGAAATGCAAGATTAACTAATTTAGTTTGATGATTTTAATGAAATTTTAGGGTCATAGCGTTGATGTAGTTTTCAGTGGTTCTCCACCTACATATTACACTAGATCATCTACTATCAGGGTATGTAACTAGTAAACAATTATAAATATTACATGTGAATATCATCGTTATATGAATGGTATTCTAATATCTAATTTTGGATGTTGAATAGGTTAATATTGGCAATTTTAGGGCAACACTATTGGAATTGTTTGCCATTGCACCAAAAGCTCGAGCTATCAACGTTCGCTACAAAACGCAGACTTAACCCAGATCCACAGGAGGCTCACTGCCATGTCACAAATCTCAAGGTCAGCATTGAACGCCTCACTGATAAGGGGGAAGCTCACTGCCAACAATCCCCCCTCAACGCAACCCGATGGATTCAAACCCGTGACCCATGGCTCTGATACTAGTTGTTGGAATCATTTGCCATTACACCAAAAGCTTAAGCTATCAACGCTCGCTATAAACACAGACTTAACCCAGATCCACGGGAGGCTCACTACCATGTCTCAAATCCTGAGGTCAGCATTGAATGCCTCACTGACAAGGGGGAAACTCACTACCAACAAACACCTGCCAGTGGTGGTGGACTTCAAAGCTTCACAGAGGTAATAAAATAAATAGTTTAATGAATGAATTGTACTTACTAGATTTTTGTATGTGACTTGTGTGCTTTATTGTGTGTACTTCCATGTTTAGATGAATGTGTGTGTATGTTAGGAGCCATGATTTGCATCACTATTATAGTTTTCATAATTGAATAATGTTGTTTTATTTTCAGATGATGTAGGCTGCAGAGACACCTCCTGATGTTCATAGGGCAATGGAGCATAGTGTGACCTCTACGATTCATAGCTCCATGGCATTAACAGGGGTATGAGGCAGATTAGTAAATTTCAATTTACATTCATTGTTATAGTTGTTTAGTTTTGAAAAATCAAAAGATTATTGATTTGAAGTTTAATTTCTATCTGGATGGTTTCTATAGGACATGACATCACCACGGCCTATTCCTGCTACTGAGGCCAAGGACATCTAAGAGTAGGCGCCTAGAAGGGAAAAGTCATCCTAAGACCTTCATAATTATTTAAAGCATAAAAAATGCCAAGTATAAAGCTTCATGATGTTGGGCGCTCTTTCACCTCCATATAGATCTAGATTGGCACCTTAGATAAAGTATCACAAATCTATATCATTGAGTAAGTTCCAAGAGAGAAAGGCTTACTTCAAGCATGTTTAATCATTCAAGTTCTTACAAATAATGAATAGAGCCTAAATTGATGCTAGGCACCTCCTCTTGTCTCTACTATCTAGTTTTGGCGCCTAAAGAGAAATTACATCTAGTGAACTCATTAATTGGCGCCTAGGAGGAAAAGACCTTAAACTTACATTATTGAGTCAGTACTTTAGAAATTGAGCCATTCCTAGTCAATTGGAGTCATAAAATATCAAATACAAAGTCAAATTAGACTTAGGTGCCCCTTCATGTAATTTCCCACCATCATGAGCGCCTAGATCTAAGAAGATCATCCAATTGCGCCTAGGAATAAGATACAAGTCCAAGACCTCAAATTTGAGCGCTTAGAAGTGTGATGGATTGAAGAAGCTACATTGGTGCCTAAGGGTAAGTTGTATCTAATGACATCACCTAATTGAGCACCTAGGAGGTATAAAGCTTAACATTGACATGAGGACAAGCGCTTAGTAAAGGAGAGTTTCTCAAACATTTAAGCATGTGAATGAATTCATAGAAATGCACTAAGTCATCTAGGCACCATTTTCCCCTTGTGTACCCTTACCTTTGTGCCTAAGAAGAAGTTGCTTCAGTTCATTGGAGTGTTTGAGTATTGAGGATTTCTTAGCAATGCTTTGCAACTTTACACTACCTCCTTCTGATGATTTTTGGGGCAGTAGAAAACCTTTCACCACGGGCAAACACCTCAGAGATATAAAAAATTGAGAGAGGTTATTGTAGAGGTACTCTACATGATCACGTTGCCTTAAACAGAATGTTTCTAAGTGACACAGTTTTCGAGTAACATCTCGTCAAAGATTGCTGCCTTTTTGCACTTTGGACTCTTCAGGGATATCGTCGGTACAATGTAGCTCAGACTGTTTCAACATGTTTGGGTGAAAAATAGGACCATACCTAGCCTAAATGTACCCATCTAGATGCTTTGGAATAGTCAGTTTGCTCGCATCAGAAGTAGGATGAAAGTTACACCCCTTTGCAACTTTACACTGCCTCTTTCTGATGATTTTTGAGGCAGCAGAAAACCTTTCACCACGGGAAAATGCCTCAGAGGTATAAAAAAATGAGAGAGGTTATTGTAGAGGCACTCTACATGATCGCGTTACCTTAGACAGAATGTTTCTAAGTGACATGGTTTTTGAGTAACATCTCATCAAAGATTGCTGCCTTTTTGCACTTTGGACTCTTCAGGGATATCATCGGTACAATGTAGCTCGGACTGTCTCGACATGTTTGGGTGAAAAATAAGACCATGCCTAGTGTAAATGTACCCATCCGGATGCGTTGGAATAGTCAGTTTGGTCACATCAGGAGCAGGATGAAAGTTACACCCCTTTGCAACTTTACACTGCCTCCTTTTGACAATTTTTGGGGCAGCAGAAAACCTTTCACCATGGAAAAATGCCTCAGAGATATAAAAAACTAAGAGAGGTTATTGTAGAGGCACTCTACATGATCACATTACCTTAGATGAAATGTTTCTAAGTGACACAATTTTCAAGTAACATCTCATCAAAGATTGCTGCCTTTTTGCACTTTAGACTCTTCAGGGATATCATCGGTACAATGTAGCTCAGACTGTTTCGACATGTTTGGGTGAAAAAAAGGACCATGCCTAGCGTAAATGTACCCATCAAGATGTGTTGGAATAGTTAGTTTGGTTATATCAGAAGCAGGATGAAAGTTACACCCCTTTGCAACTTTACACTGCGTCCTTCTGACGATTTTTGGGGCAGCAGAAAACCTTTCACCACGGGCAAATGCCTCAGAGATATAAAAAACTGAGAGAGGTTATTGTAGAGAACACCCATAATTCATTGGCATTAGTGTCCTCAATTCTTTGGTGTCTTCCAACGGCTCTTGATAAAGTTTTCCTATTAATTCTCAATTCTTGACTTGTCTTTCTAATGAGACAAGCTTTCCTCGTTTGACTACTTACTATAGTCGATGTAATCACACGTTGTGTTGCATTAATATCTTTTGTGCATGAGGTGTTACCCACACTCTCATACGCACTCATTGGATTCTTGACAATAGATTTTTCACTTGAAGCCTCTGATGTTCTCAACCCAAGAATCTTCATGATGGACCTATACTTTATACTTCACATCATTTCAATGAATAGTTGACATCTTGCAGTCTCATTTAACTTTTCAAAGAACAATCTCCAAATCTCATGAGCATATCTTCTACAAGTGCATTTTGGAATCTTACCTTCCATTGGCTGCAAAATATTCTCATCAATATCAATCAAATACTTTAGCTTTCTATGCAAAATTCTAGGTGGTGTTAAGTTAGGTAAATTCATCTCAACATTAGGAATTTCATCAATATTTAAATGAGATGGGGTAGATGGCATACCTTCAATTGAAGATGGAATAGATGGCATACCTTGAGGTTGAGGTGGGAATGATGGCGTACCTCCTTCATCACATGTGAGTGATGATGTACTCTCAACTTGAGATGTGGTAGATGGTGTCCCTATATGTTGACTTGCGGTAGAGAATGTGTCTCCAACTATGGTATTCAAATCTCTCATAGCACAAAGTTTTTGCATTCATTCTCTTTGTGCCACCAATACCATATCTCTTTGTGATGGTTGTGGTTCCTCTTCAATTGGCATGCCTTCATTTATCATGTCCAATTTTCTCTTCCCATTAAGTTCCCTCATAGCCACTGCTTTCTTTACATTCTTAGCTTCTATCTCTTCCTGTGTTGGTTTAATTCTTGATCGTTTCCTCGGCATGACAGAGAATTTGTCTGTAGCATGATAAAGAGACCAATATTAGTTCCTAAGAAATGAATACAAGATAATAGTGGGATTTTGACATCATGGTATGTTAAGGTCTATTTATTACACCTAATTATTAAAGAGCTCAAGTGTAGAAAATATACATGGCATCATGTGAGATTGTAGGCTGCTTTCTTGATTGGGAATGTGTCTATTTTAAACATGTATGATAAAGCATGATAAAGTAATTCAAATAGAATCAAGGAAAATGTAAAGAACATGCATGTAAAGACTTGACATACCTAAAAAATAAAGATTCGAATGGAGAGAGTAGCCAATTATGTAGTGTTTTTTTCTTTTTGTGTCAAACTCCTCAACAATTTGAGTTTTTCACCACTTGCTTCCTTTTCAATGTTAAATTGAATAACACTCAAATATAATTACTAACAACAATACTATTAACCAATCTATAATGTTAAATTCCTAAAATTGAATCACAATTAACATTGCAACACTACAAAAATTAACTTGAATAGATATATATCAAACTTGGTGTGAAAACTATGTTATTTCCTCCTTCTCAAGTTGGCAAAGAAGAAAAGGTGGTGGAAAGATCATGCAAAGGTGGTAGAATGTGTAAAATGTGCATGTGAACTTCCCAACAACATGAAAGCAGTTCTTTTTTGTCAGAGTATGCATAGAATCAGTATGAAAACAGAGCATGTGGGCCTGGATCATAGGGGTCAACACTTTTTTACCATTTCTATAGCAGGACAAAACGCGAGCACGTTATAATGCGCTTGTATTTTGTCCTGCTATAGATTGATCCATAAATATTTTACCTATCTCACCTTTAATAGCACCTTTACAATATCTCACCTCTAGTTCCATTAGCTCCTATTCTATAGTTCCATTTGCTCATGTTCTATATCTCACCTCTAGTGTCATCGGTGTAACAAGCCTCTCAGAGGAGCTTTTGAAACCTACACCGATCAACAGTGTTAGCCCGATTGGAGGTGTATCAGGGAAAAGTGAAAGGAGATCTTGCAAAGGATCGAATGTATCAGAGAGACAAGGGGTATCTTACACCAATCCATCGGAAGGAAACGGTGTATCGGTGGCTCTAAAGTGAGTCCCACCGATAGCATTCATCACACTGAAGAAGAGAAGGATCATCGGCGCATCGGCCCAAGCGTATAAACGTCTACCGATGACAAAAGTCTCACCGAAGGTGATTGGTATCTGTGTATCGGCAAAGCTAATGCTAGTATGGCTGATAGTGATTGTGTTGCCGACAGAGAAAATCAAGGTTGACGTTGGAGTGTGTCCATCGGTACATCGGCCTAAGTTCGTAGGCATTCATCAATTAAAGGAGTCTAGGCAACAAGTATGGTTCGAAGGTATATCAGAGTGATCAGTGTGTATCGGTGGAGCGATTCTCAAGCTCACCGATGGTAAAGGTCATACCGATGGTTGGAGCATAGTGTTGAGCTGTCGGTGAGAGAAGTGAGATTGGCGGAAGAGTTTTTGAATGTACTGACAGTGTTTAGTCTCGTCGATAATGAAGAATGTGTGTGTAGTTCGGTATCATTTGGACCTTGAGGAAGTTATTTAAAACTAGTTAAGAAATAATCTTATACTATACCTTAAACCCTAATCTCTTATCCCTAAACCCTCCAACCCTATCCCTAATCCTTATACCCTCAACCCTCAACCCTATCCTGAAACCCTTAACCCTCGAACTTCAATGTACTCAACCCTCAATGTCAAACCCTAATCCCTCAACCCTTAACTCTGATCCCTCGACCCTCAACCCTATCCCTAAACCCTAAACCCTAAAGCCTCAACATTAAATCCTAATCCCTTGACCCTTCACTCTAATCCATCAACCCTAAACCCTATCGCTAAACCCTCAACACTATACCTTAAACCCTAATCCCTCAACCCTCAACCCTAAACCTTATCCCTAAACCATAATCCCTCAACCCTCAACCCTAATCTATCATCCCTCAACTCTAATCCTTCATCCCTAAACTCTAAATGCTATCCCTATTCCTAAACCCTCAACAAGCTCGATACTATACCTTAAACCCTAATCCCTTATCCCTAAACCCTCCAACCCTATCCCTAATCCTTATACCCTCCACACTCTACTTTAACCCTAATCCCTTGACCCTCAACCCTATCCCTAAACCCTTGACCCTCGAACCTCAACCCTCAACCCTCAATGTCAAACCCTAATCCCTCAACCCTTAACTCTAATCCCTCGACCCTCAACCCTATCCCTAGACCCTAAACCCTAAAGCTTCAACCCTCAACCCTCAATGTCAAATCCTAATCCCTTGACCCTTCACTCTAATCCATCAACCATAAAGACTATCCCTAACCCTCAACACTATACCTTAAACCCTAATCCCTCAAACCTCAACCCTAAACCTTATCCCTAAACCCTAATCCCTCAACCCTCAACCCTAATCCGTCATCCCTTAACTCTAATCCCTCATCCCTAAACCCTAAATGCTATCCCTATTCCTAAACCCTCAACAAACTTGATACTATACCTAAAACCCTAATCCCTTATCCCTAAACCCTCCAACCCTATCCCTAATCCTTATACCCTCCACACTGTACTTTAACCCTAATCCCTCGACCCTCAACCCTATCCCTAAACCCTTGACCCTCAAACCTCAACCCTCAACCCTCAACATCAAACCCTAATCCCTCAACCCTTAACTCTGATCCCTCGACCCTCAACCCTATCCCTAAAACCTAAACCCTAAAGCCTCAGCCCTCAACCCTCAACGTCAAATCCTAATCCCTCGACCCTTCATTCTAATCCATCAACCCTAAACCCTATCCTTAAACCCTCAACACTATACCTTAAACTGTAATCCCTCAACCCTCAACCCTAAACCTTATCCCTAAACCCTAATCCCTCAACCTTCAACCCTAATCCGTCATCCCTCAACTCTAATCCATCATCCCTAATCCCTAAATGCTATCCCTATTCCTAAACCCTCAACAGGCTTGATACTATACCTTAAACCCTAATCCCTTATCCCTAAATCCTCCAACCCTATCCCTAATCCTTATACCCTTGACACTCTACTTTAACCCTAACCCTCAACCCTATCCCGAAACCCTTAACCCTTGAACCTCAATGTACTCAACCCTCAACGTCAAACCCTAATCTCTCAACCCTTAACTTTGATGCCTTGACTCTCAACCCTATCCCTAAACCCTAAACCCTAAAGCCTCAACCGTCAATGTCAAATCCTAATCCCTCAACCCTTCACTCTAATCCCTCAACCCTAAACCCTATCCCTAAACCCTCAACACTATACCTTAAACCCTAATCCCTCAACCCTCAACCCTAAACCTTATCCCTAAACCCTAATCCCTCAACCCTCAACCCTAATCCCTCATCCCTCAACTCTAATCTGTCATCCCTAAACCCTAAATGCTATCCCTATTCCTAAACCCTAAAGGGGCTCGATACTATACCTTAAACCATAATCCCTTATCCCTAAACCCTCCAACCCTATCCCTAATCCTTATACCCTCAACACTCTACTTTAACCCTAATCCCTCGACCCTCAACCCTATCTCAAAACCCTTAACCCTCGAACTTCAATGTACTCAACCCTCAACATCAAACCCTAATCCCTCAACCCTTAACTCTGATCCCTTGACCCTCAACCCTATCCCTAAACCCTAAACCCTAAAGCCTCAACCCTCAATGTCAAATCCTAATCCCTCAACCCTAAACCCTCAACATTATACCTTAAACCCTAATCCCTCAACCCTCAACCCTAAACCTTATCCCTAAACCCTAATCCCTCAACCCTCAACCCTAATCCGTCATCCCTCAACTCTAATTTGTCATCCCTAAACCCTAAATGCTATCCCTATTCCTAAACCCTCAACGGGCTCGATACTATACCTTAAACCCTAATCCCTTATCCCTAAAACCTCCAACCCTATCCCTAATCCTTATACCCTTGACACTCTACTTTAACCCTAATCCCTTGACCCTCAACCCTATCACGAAACCCTTAACCCTCGAACCTCAATGTACTCAACCCTCAACGTCAAACCCTAATCCCTCAACCCTTAACTCTGATGCCTCGACCCTCAACCCTATCCCTAAACCCTAAACCCTAAAGCCTCAACCCTCAACGTCAAATCCTAATCCCTCAACCCTTCACTCTAATCCATCAACCCTAAACCCTATCCCGAAACCCTCAACACTATACCTTAAACCCTAATCCCTCAACCCTCAACCCTAAACCTTATCCCTAAACCCTAATCCCTTAACCCTCAACCCTAATCCGTCATCCCTCAACTCTAATCCGTCATCCCTAAACACTAAATGCTATCCCTATTCATAAACCATCAATGGGCTTGATACTATACCTTAAACCCTAATCCCTTATCCCTAAACCCTCCAACCCTATCCCTAATCCTTATACCCTCGACACTCTACTTTAACCCTAATTCCTCGACCCTCAACCCTATCCTGAAACCCTTAACCCTCAAACTTTAATGTACTCAACCCTCAATGTCAAACCCTAATCCCTCAACCCTTAACTCTGATCCCTCGACCCTCAACCCTATCCCTAAACCCTAAACCCTAAACCCTCAACCCTCAACCCTCAACCCTCAACGTCAAATCCTAATCCCTCAACCCTTCACTCTAATCCCTCAACCCTAAACCCTATCCCTAAACCCTCAACACTAAACCTTAAACCCTAATCCCTCAACCCTCAACCCTAAACCTTATCGCTAAACCCTAATCCCTCAACCCTCAACCCTAATCCGTCATCCCTCATCCCTAAACCCTAAACTCTATCCCTATTCCTAGACCCTCAACGGGCTCGATACTATACCTTAAACCCTAATCCCTTATCCTGAAACCCTCCAACCCTATCCCTAATCCTTATACCCTCGACACTCTACTTTAACCTTAATCCCTCGACCCTCAACTCTATCCCAAAACCCTTAACCCTTGAACCTCAATGTACTCAACCCTCAACGTCAAACCCTAATCCCTCAACCCTTAACTCTAATCCCTCGACCCTTAACTCTTAAAACTTGAACCCTAAAACCTATCCCTACACGCTTGAAACTCGACACTATATCTTAAACCCTAATCCCTTAACCCTCATCCCTAAAGCCTCAACCCTAAATCCTTAAACCTTCAACCCTAAACCCTATCCCTAATCCCTCTACCCTTGACACTCTTATTTAACCCTAATCCCTTGACCATTAACCCTATCCCTCAACCTCAACCCTCAACTCTCAACCCTCAACCCTGAACTCTCAACATTAAACCCTAATTCATCAACCCTAAACCTTTACCCCTCAAACCTAAACCCTATCCCTAAACCATCAACCCTCAACACTATACCTTAAACCCTAATCGTTATCCCTCAACCCTTAACCCTTAAAACTTAAACCCTATCCCTACACCCTCAACACTCGACACTATATCTTAAGCTTTAAACCCTCATCCCTAATGCCTCAACCCTCAATGCTTAAACCTTCAACCCTAAACCGTATCCCTAATCCCTCTACCCTTGACACTCTAACCCTAACCTTGACATTAAACATTAATTCGTCAACCCTAAACTCTAATTTGTCAATCCTAAACCCTATTACTAAACCCTCAACCCTCAACACTATACCTTAAACCCTAATCCATCAAACCTAAAACCTAATCCCTCAATCCTCAACCCTAAACACTATCAATAAACCCTCAACCCTCTACACTATACCTTAAACCCTAATCCCTCAACCCTCAACCCTAATCCCTCAACCCTCAACCCTAATCCCTCATCCCTAAACCCTAAATGCTATCCCTATTCCTAAACCCTCAATCCTTGACACTATACCTTAAACCCTAATCCCTTATCCCTAAACCCTAAACCCTATCCCTCAACCCTTAACCCTTAAAAATTAAACCCTAAAACCTATCCATTAACCCTCAACGCTCAACACTATATTTTAAACCCCAATTCCTTAACCCTCAGCCCTAAAGCCTCAACCCTCAATCGTTAAAACTTCAACCCTAAACCCTATCCCTAATCCCTCTACCCTCAACAATCTATTTTAACACTAATCCCTTGACCATCAACCCTATCCCTAAACCCCCAATCCTCAACACTCAACTCTCGACATTAAACACTAATCTGTCAACCTTAAACCCTATCCCTAAACCCAACAAAACTACTTTGCCTTATGTTAGGTTGTTAAACCCATCATTTTTGACACTCTTCTCTTAAAGATATTTGAGTTGCAAGAATATGTCAGGAAATGGCTATGAACTTTTTAAATGTTATATGGCATGTTTTTATGGCCCATCTGGGGTTCATTATGCCAATAGGTGTACACACTATGAGAAAAGCTTTGCGTATGGTACATCCACAATGAGTAATTAAAAGTTGAAATTAGAAAGGATGATCATTATGAGAAAAGCTTTACATTGGGGTACATCTATGTTTCTTGTTGTCCACCCCGCACTTAGGGGAGGTATATTGTTATGAAATAGGCAAATAATCTCCCATTGTTTACTAGCTCTATCCGCAAGAACTACTAAACTATACCTTAAACCCTAATCCCTCAACCCTAAACTTTCAACCCTAAACCCTATCCCTAATCCCTCTACCCTCAACACTCTACCTTAACCCTAATCCCTCGACCCTTAACCCTAAACGCTATCCCTAAAGCCTCAACCCTAAACCCTAATCCCTCAAGGTTCTAAACTCTAATCCCTTATCCCTAAACTCTAAATCCTATCCCTAAATGCTCAACCCTCAACCTTAAACCTTAATCACTCAATCCTTATCCACCCCTCTCCTCCCCTATCTAGCTCACTCCCATCTCTACCCTCCTCTACCCTCGACACTATACATACATACATATAGGCATACATAGATACATACATACATATAGGCATACATAGATACATAGATACATACATACATATAGGCATACATACATACATACATACATGATTAATAGCCTTGAACATAAAAAAATTTAAGGGGAACATAACTCAAGCGCGATATAATGTGTTCACATTATTTCAAACATGACAAACATCACAAACTTTTCTGGAAAAGGAAAAATGCAAAGCAAAAACTAACATGAGCACATTATAACACACTCACGTTATGTTTTGCTTTGGGAATCCCAAGCCTTGGGCTTGGGATTTGGTTTAGATTTCCAACCCAAAGGCTTGGAGTGCCTTTTCAACATCCACAGACATGTTTTTCCATATTCTTCAAGATTTCACATAATTTCGTTTGTGCTAACCCTCAGATTTGCATGTGTTCCAAGGTCGAACAAATCAAACACCTGGGTAATGTTAGGCTTTCTCTTAGCTATTTGATGATGTGCTTTTTTTCATATTTTAACAATGTTAAGCCTTTCATCTTTAATTTCTTTTGTTTACGTGTCTGTTTTTGGGCAAAAACCACTGTTTGGTCTTTTTTCATTGTAAATTAACTATTCATTGAAATTTCAAAAAAATTACATATTTAGAAACTAGACTCCATTCTACAAATATTAAAAAAAGAAAAAAATGGTTTTCAATTAGTTTTCAAAATTTATAGGGGTAGCACGGGCAAAATTCTATTTTTTAGGATGTGTCCACTTTGAAAATTAGTAAAAAATCAAATATTCATCAAAAAATTATCAGAAAAATCTGGCATAAACTACATTCTATTAGCTAATTTCTCACTGAAGAAATTTTAAAAATACCAAAAAAAAGTTGACCTTTTGAGGGAGCCACAAAACATGCTATGTTATGTGTTTTTGATAGAAACAACACCAATTTCTATGGGTCCCTCTTTTGAACCCCTTAATCTATGTCATTTTCAAAAAAAAAAAATACTAGTTTAGAAAGTAGACTCGGAGCACTATGAACATTGTTTTGGTTGCATCTCCAAATTTTGAGTGTAACTATGCTCAATTTCTCATCCAAGGCCAGTATTTCCTGATTTTAGAAAAAAAGTGGCCACTTAAGACCCCTTTTTGGCCCCTCATCTTCTTGCACTTACCCTAATGACAACACTCATGAAGCCACACAGTGTCTCTTGCCAACATTATCTTCTTCTTCTTTAGAGAGAACTCCACCCATTTCACCTCCTCCTCCACATCACCCTTTAGGATAGGATTTTCAGCAAGATGAACAATGGCTAGTGGGGAAACATGATATAGAAATTGAGCAATAGATTAGGTAGCAGAATGTATTGGTTGAGTAAAAAATTGAATAGGAAATTGAGAATGAAGCAAAGAAAGAAACAAAACAAAAGGTTGAATAGGAAGTTGTTCAAGAAAAGAAGGTTGAAAAAGAAAATAAACAACCATAAATGGAGGAACAAAAAGAATAACAAATTGATAAAGAACATCATCAAGAAGAAAAAATTAGGAAATTGAATTTTTGAATGTGCTTGATGTGTAATGAATATTGTGCTATATTTTGTATAAAATATTTTAATATTCAAAATGTGAAAGGGTGGTCAAATGACTCTTTCCATTCCTTGTATTTTTTCTTTTGTGACTCTTGGAAGGAAAGACTCTTTGTCTTCCTTGGTCTCAAGTATGATTTAAATACTTATACAAAGCTCATTGTAAGGGGTTCCATTTTTCTATTCCCATTGGATGTTTTGCCTTTGGGGATTTGAAAGATAAAATATTTTCTTTTTTTGGTGAAAATTCACAAATTGAAAATGAATACAAGATACAAATTTGCTCAATACTTTGAGTTTTCACATTTTTATTTTTGAATTCTAAATTTATCTTCTCTTCAACATTTATATGCATTTGATTCACCTAATATTGATGGAAGCAACATGTGTTTAAACCATTGATGCCTTGTCGACTGTGGGCTCTTTTACATGGTCGAATGAACACAAATTTGTGCATCATAATAATTCTACAACAATTTGTACACTAGTTTCCTTTGGAGATTTATCATCTCATGTTAGGATTGTAGATAAAGGATTTGGTGGAGAATGGTTACAAATTTGTTTCCATCCATTTATAAAATGGTGTATGGAATGATAGAATATGGGTTTGGATTCATCTTTCTTTCTCTAAACCTTTAACTTTTCTATTTTTTATCCATGGTGTTAGTTTAGGATTTTAACGATAAATTTCAAATTATAAAAGGCAATAAAATTTGATGTAATTACATGTGACTTCATCTTCCATTATGATTTTGAATGAAATTGAAAACTTTCATTAGCTAATAGTGTTTATTTTCCCTGTCTCCTTTCCATATGAATTATTCTTAATATTCTCCATAGCCCCTTGAATAGACAAGCCAAAGCACTCTCTAACTGAGAGATTCTAGTAAACCTCTTAATTAATGTATGAAAGACACTTGAGGCTATCCACCTTCCAAATAGGAGAACATTTATCGTTCCACCCTGTAGGTTTCACAACTTACAGATAAGTTGGTGTATCAAAAATAACATCAATAGAAATGGCACTAGAAGGAGGGATATCTTTGAATATTAGGATTATTCATTATGTTTATTTTCTAATGTTTAATTCTCATTCCCTATCATTGAAATTTATCATTTTTAAAAATACAAAAAATTATAAAATTCAAAAAACAAAAAATGAATCAAATAAATGTCTATTTTGCAATATTTTGAAGTGTTTTTCATGAGAATTTGGGGGCATTGATTTTAACGAAAAATTCTATGTATATGTTTGAGTGTTTCTTATAGACTCCTACCAATACATGTGATTTATTTCCCACATTTTCCCATAATCTTGGGCAGATTGCTTATGAGCATGTTAGAATTATGCAAAGTTGATAACAAATTGGTAGATAAATCATGAAGTTATTGCTTGCCAATTATTTGTTCTCTTTTCATGATGCAACATCTAAGTGGTTTTCTTGTCTTTTGCAAAATTCCATACATTCATTGACAAAGTTGGAAAAGATGTTCTTGAGACAATTTGGCCAAAAGATAGACCCAAGAAAGGCCTTCATACAATTTGCAGCAACAATAAGATGATTGGTTGAGCCTATCAATCAATAAATCAATGATTTTATCAGGCTTTGGGAAGAACCAATATCATATATAGACCTAACCAAATTTAGTTACTGAGACATTATATATATATATATGGATTAGATCCTACATTTGTTGCATTGATAAGGGATACACCTAGAGTAATCACAATGGAAGATTCTTTTTAGAGATCTATAACTTTGGCCTATTTAGGATATGATCACATGTTATCTTATTGCATCCCACAACAAAATCAAGTGATGTATCAACCAAATCTATATGGAACAATGTTTAATCTAACAAGCAATGATCTGCAACTAAATCTGGTAACTTAACCCAATCCAGTAATAAAGCAACAAGACATATAACATCTCTTAACAACCATTGAATTGGTATTTATGAACACAAGAATATTGAATTCAAACAACCCCAGTGGTCAAATAAATTAAAGTAGTTCACTATCTTCCAAGATCAAAGCTAGTGGGGATTACAACAACCATCAACGGCCTATCAAAAAAATTCTTTTCTTTTTCTTCATTAATGTATATGAATAATTTTCAAGATCAAAAAGTTTCTTCCATTATTCCACAAGTAAATGAAGGAATAAACCCACCTAATTTTAGTGATGACTCGAAAAGTGAAATTATCCAAACTAGTAATGAAGTTGTCACTATGCAAAATATGACTAAAAGGGTGGACTATACCAACATGATAAATCAATAAAGTGGAGTAATAAGCATATGCACAACCAATGATGAGCAACATGATGATGATGCAAAATTTATGGATGAAGAAATTATGACAAGTGAAAATAAAGAAGGTCAACACAATGATTCTATAATGGAACCATGCCAACAAACTATACTTAGTTTTGAATTGGACATTCTGAAAGTAATTGAAAAGTCAAATCAAGATATGACACCTATTGGATTTTTACGTACTTTTGAGAAAATAAGCTTGCATGATGAATGCCATTTACATAATAAAATTGAGCATTGTGAAACTACATGCCTAGAGGTAATTAAGAGATTGGATATATGACTCTCAAAGAAATATTCAAAGCTAAAGCCAAGAAAGAAGATTAGTCAATAAATTTAGAATTAGAGAGTCAAGGACATGGACATGAGTGTAATATGTCAAACTTTAAGAATCTAATATTCATTTTCTAACTAGCAAAATCAAAGATAATTATGAGTACCAAGATTCCTTGAATTTGGTTGAAGATCCAATGATACTCAATTTTGAAAGAATAACAACTCATGATGTTGGTACACTAGAAGAAGAATGTTGCAAAACTAATTTGATCAATAACCTTAAGATATGTAATGACAGGTTTTGTGACAATGTTGGAATTAATGAAATAAATGAAAGAAATTCTTGTGAGTAGAAAACCCACAATCCATAGGAAAAATCTATCAGTCAAATTTAGTTTCCCCAAAAGCTGGCAAGTAGGAGGCTAACTCTCCCTAGACTACAGAACATCCTCGTCATCATGTAACCATCAAAATCCATCTCATTAGATTAACTTTTCTACTATCCATCTTCCTAGGCACTAATCCCACCTACTTCTAACCCCTATGTAGGCGCTATTAATCAATGCTTAGGCACTAAACCCTCCTAGCTCAGCACTTAAGGGTGCATGGGCACTAATCTTCACCTTGTCCACACTTAATAGCACATAGGTGCCACCCCCTCTTGTCCCAGTACTAATTGCCTTTTTCTCCACTATTCTACTAGGTCCAGTTCTAATTGTTAGACTAGGAGCTAATCCTAGCCTCAACACTAACCCCCCCATTTTGCATGCTAAACCATACTATCCAAGCACCAATTGCCCCTCCTGCAGAAATGCTAACCTATTCCCACCTAGGCACTAATCACCTCTCTCGGGTGCTAATCATTAGTGTTGAAGGTACAAGACAACTGAGAGGGGGGTGAATCAGTTGTATCAAAAACCTTAAATTCTTTTAAACAAAATCACATTCACATTCACTTTCTTTAATCCCTTAATCTGTTATGAAGATTAAACATGAAGTGCAGAAACAAAACTTAAACACATCAACACCATACACACATGAACACCAAATTTTTATGTGGAAAACCCTAAAAAGGAAAAACCACGGTGAGTGTTATCTCACAATATAATGTAGTAACAAAACTGAATAACAAAAGAGTCTCATTGCCAAAGGGCTCACTGGCCAAAAGAATGCTCATTGCCATGAACTGATATAATAGCATCTACAACATGTCTAAGTTCAGTTCCATTGAAGCACAATACATATCACCTTCTCTGCCCTTACAACACAAACACTTTAATCTTCGCATCTTCACATCCCCCACTCACTACACATGGATTCATTAGATTTATTTATACCAATCATCAACCTTGGAACATACATCAAGGTCGGCAATACAATCTACAACCTTTGGAACAATCTCCAAGGTTGGCAAACATACATAATTCAAATTAGGTCTTGACCTAAACAAATTTGCAAATCAAATGAATGAAATAACACTTCATGCCTTAGCTCAAACCCAAATATATATTCACACACTTCAATATGCTTCTATAATCCATGAAACACATCCACAAAGAGTGTTAGCACCCAAGTCAGCCAAACTTGTGCAAACACCAAGAATACTTAGGCACACGCTTCTAAGAACTCAATCATAGATTGCAAACCAAACACAAGCCTTTAACATGATCTAGATACATCCATGAACAACATAAAATCATCTGGGAGCCGACAAATCTAGCTGCAATAGATCTCACTTGAAGACAAAAAATATCACTTGAAGATAGATCACAAACTTCTCACAACAAACACTGTCGAACTTTGCTAATCAATAACTTGCTTTCTGGATCATCAAATTACAAATCCTTTGGAATGAAGATAGATAAGGACCTTATAAGGATACGTCTAAAACTGTAAGACCAAAAACCAAACTACGGAGAAATGCAAAGCAAAATACTTCCTCCTTATCACACTGCAAATGTTGCTAGGCACGGTCTTCAAACTGGTGAATAGAACTTCTACTACAGAGCGATTCAGACCACCAAATTTTGGATTTAGCATCTTCAAACACTTCTCTAAAACATATCCAAATCTCATACTCTGGTCTTCATGTGGAGCAAAAACTCAGACAATATTTTATAAGCTAGAATACATCTTCACAACTCTATCTTCAATATGAACCAAATTTTCTCAAAAACACTTGGAGACTCAATATCAAGAACATATTCTTATCATCTTCAACACTTATACAACATAATACAAAGAAAATAAATCATCACAATCAAGTAAAAAAAATAAGAGCACAGTTGACACTAATGACAACACAAACATGTTGACATCAATGACAACACCGATTAGCACATACTTGTAACAATCTCCCCCTTTGTCATTGATGGCAACATATGATGTGAAAAACTAAACAACATGTTCCACCATCAAGACACAACTCTACATCAAAACTCCCCCTTTCTCTTTACACATCTAAACTCTCTCTAATTACTGAATGCTTTCCTTTTCTATGAGTTTTTCACATGAACTCTCTCCGCCTTTGACATCAATGGGAAAGGACAACACATCTCTTTCAATCTTTCTCCCCCTAAGTATGATACATCACACACTTGCATTGTCCTTAACTACTTTGAATACTTTCCTCTAACTATAGCAATCTTCTATGTTGCTACCTTTTCCCCCTGAGGGGTAGCCTCCACAATTAGTTCTTGGAAACATTTATACCAAAGGCTAGAACAAGCATAACCTTGGCTTTGTTGACATCCTTGTTGATCTATATCTTGTTCATCTCTCTCTTACTTTTTTCTAGATCATCCTTCTACACTGGTTTCTTCTTTTCTACTAGGCTATCCTTCTTCAAGTTCTTTTTTCTGTAGAATTTTGCAATATGTCTAGGCTTATTGTAAGCACACATCATTCCTCTGACTATTGTTCCTTCCATTCATTCTGGGCCTGCATTGGTTATCCTTGTGTCCAAATCTATTGCATATAAAGTAACTACCACTGAAGAATTGAGTATTCCTTCCATCACTATAGCCCTTCCTTATCTGACTTCTAAATGAACACTGGCTCTATGACAAACTCTCTTGCAAGTAAAGCACTGACCAGAGAACGATGATACATTTTGATTTATTTTTATCCTACACTGAGTGGCCTTATGACCAAATTTATTGCATGAATGACAGTTACCATTAAAGGATGGATACCTTTGAGCATTTGGTTGCCTAACCAGTGGTCTTCTTGGTTCATTCCTTTGATTCTAGATCTATCTTCCTTGCCCTTCTTGTTCTCAACATTCACTATTCGAGCTGAATTAGAGCATTCACCTTTCTTAAATCCTAAGCCTTCCTCATCATTAGGGCTCTTCTGACTGTCATTCATCTCATCAAGTTTAGCTGAACTTATCTTGAACTCTTCTTTATAGTTCTTTGTCCTCTCCAATTCTAACTTCAGGTTCACAACTTCTTGCTCAAGCTTTGTACAGTCTTCAATTTTGTCCTTCAAATGTTCCTCAATTCTTGCTTTTTCTTCATTTTCTAACCTCAATTTTTCATTGTCCTCTTTATGTCTTTGTTTAAGCTTCTTGACTTGCTCTCTTAAATTTTTGGTGTATTCATTTGCTTCTTTGATATTCTCTAAATTAAGTCCATGTTTTCTTCTTTAGATATTTTTAAGTCTTCAAGAACAATTTTGAGTTCTTCAATGTTAGTGAACAAACATTCTTCTTCTAAAGATTTGGTATCATTGCAAGCCCGAGTCACTATTTTAAGCTCAACTTTAGAAATCAAACATAGGTTTATTTGTTTTTCCATAGCCCTGCATCCTGTCAATTTGCATTTTCTTTTATCACTAATGATTTGACAATCTTCTTGTACTTCATCCTGCATTTCCTTTTCTTCAATCTATACTACCCTATCTAAGTATGATACATATTTATTAACTCTAAATATTTTTGTATGTCTACTTCAACCTTGACATTGCTACTTTCAACAATCTTCCCTAGTCTCTTGTTGTAGCACTGGTAAGCTTTGCACCTAGATGAATACCTAAGAAAAATACCTTCATCATACTTTGCATCATCCCTTCCTACTTCTTCCTTTCTTCTGATAAAACATCCACTTCCAAAATTTTTGAAATATTTAGTAGTGGGAGTCCTTCCATACCATAGCTCATAGGGATTTCTTTCATCATTTTCTTTCACCTATACTCTATTTTGTGTGTAGACAACAGTGTGAATTACTTCTCTCCAAAATATTTCTAGTAGATTCTCTTCCTTTATCATTGTCCTTGCAGCTTTTTGAACAGTCATGTTCTTTATTTCCATTACTCCATTCTACTGTGGAATTCTAGGATCAGATATCTACCTCTTTATCCCATGATTCTCACAGAACACATTAAACTCATTAGAAGTAAACTCTTATCCTCTGTCAGACCTCAAGCATTTGATCTTCATATCCAACTCATTTTCAACTATTGTTTTAAAAGCTTTAAACCCATCTAGGGCTTTTCATTTTTCTTTAATAAAAGTAACCCAAGTCATTCTAGAATAATCATCAATGAATAACATAAAATACCTGTCATCATGGAAACTTCTTACTCTTGTAGGACCATAAAGGTTTGTATGAGCCAACTCCAACAGTTTGGTAGAGGATTTTTCTTCATTTAGTAAGCTTCCTCTTGCTTGCTTTCCATCTTGACACTCCTTGCATATGATACTTTTAGGTTTTATAATCTCTAGTAGATCTTTCACAATTTGAGCTAAACTTATTCTTACCTGATCATCAATATTGATATGACACAATCTCCTATGCCAATGTCAACTGTCACTAATCTGAGTCATAGAGCAATCACCTTCTCTGAGATGCTAAACATTTCCTTCTATCCTCTTTTCAAAAACTATCACAATTCTAGATTTCTCTCTAATCTCAAAAACATCATCTTGAAATACAAGACTATATCCTTTTCTGCACAATTGTCCAACACTCAAGGGTAAGTGCAAGGAGATGAGTTTACTTTTTGGCCAAAAAGTGGAAGTGTTTTTCCTATTTTTCAAATTTTTTCATACTTGGAGTGACAATTTGAAGCATTTGCACATAAAATATTAAGGTGATGTAAAAATAAGAAATGTAGGATTTTGTTTCTAGTTTTCAAATATGTATTTTTTTCTAATACCCAGATGATGCAAGTTGGTTTTTTATTGGATGTACAAAAAGTGGCTTTTTAAAAGTCCCCTATTTTTTTCAAAAGTGTACATGTGTACAGCCAACATAATTTGACCTAAATTAATATATTTTTCTAATTTCTTTTGTGGAAAGATTCTCAGGATGTTGAATTTTGGTTAGGATATTTTTTTGTAATTTTTTGATAAATATATTTTTTTAATTAATTTTTTAATGGCCAAGTAATTAGTGTTTTTTAAAACTCCCTATGTACAACTAACATAATTTGAGCTAAACTAATCAATTTAGTTAAAAAATTTCATCATGTAGAGAATGATGTCTAGTTTGGTTAGACATAATTTTTTTTCAAGAAACTTTCAAAATCAAAAGTTATTAAAAAAATAGTAACGTATGTTATTTTAATTTTATGAGTTAGTTTGTTTAGAAAATAATTAATAAATAGAAAATTATGTTCAATAGTAAAAAAATTACATAATTGGAAACTAGACTTTCAGATCTACAATGGGTTTTAATTTTGTTAAAATATTCTAAAAAAAAGTCATCAGCCACAATGGTGAAACTAGTTTTTTCTCCCATTGTTTTCATGGCTTCTTAGTTGCAGGTTGGTTGCAGGTCCAAGGCTTAGGCTTGGGTTTCCAAGCTTTTACCAAGCCTAAAACCAATGCAAATTGGCGGGTGTTATATTTGAAAAAACAAGAAATGGGTACCCATTTCTTTGTTGGGAATTAAGGTGTCTAAACCTTTGCAATTTCCTAGCATTGGTAATTTAAATGTATATTTAATTATTGCCTAATATTGTATTTACTTGCACATTCAATTTGGTCACATAGTTGAGGTGGCATGGTGACATGTCAGCTTACTTGGAATGTGAATTGGATGGTCAAGTCAAACCTACATGGATTTGGGCATCCCATATTGAGGTGGCATTAATTTGCCATGTGTCGGCATCTTGTGGTATGTGGAAGAAGATATTCCATATGACAAAATCTATGACGCGTAAGAGCCAAGTTTGGAGATTATTATGACAAGTGATGACAAGTGTCGGTTGGCATCTTTGGATGAGGGAAAGACATCTTTGGGCGCCCAAGTTGGGCTATGCTATGTTGTAAGTGGTATTTACTATATTTAGTCTTGTATGACAGATTCTTTTACAACATTTAAGGTTGTTATGTTGGAAAAATCTATGATAGTTGTAAGATGCGTAAGAGCATCTGTCATAGTCTATTTTTAGCATGGAGCACTCCAACTTTGGAAAAGTCAAATCTACCATGTATGACAGATGTAAGAGGTGTTATTGCAACAAAGACAAGTGTCCTTTGATGCTGAATATGGCCATGTGGCCAAGGTGGACGCCTATCCCAAGATGCTTCCAAGATATGCCTTGAAATCCCTATATATATTTCATAGTTTAGAGTTGTAGTTGCATAGTGTTTTTACATGTACTGTTATGCTGCCAGAATAAATCTAGAATTGACATTTGTGGACTCTTGGAAGACTTGCATTGCAAGTGTATTGTAAACTATTGTTGTTTTGATAATACATTGTACGGGTTTAAAGTGTGGGGTTTTTTACCTGAAAAGTTTTTCCCTATAGTATATCTTGTGTCACCTTATTTCTGTGTTGTGTTGCTGTTGTAATTTTTATGTTATTAGTTTAATGTTGCTGCAATTGTAAGGATTAAAATAAATTTTATCTCCATTCCCCTCATTAGATTGGTGTAGGAAGTGTGTTTTGTGTACCTTGCTTCCTTTCAGTTGGTATCAGAGCTTGATCACCTGTGATCCTAGTTGTTGGCTAGGGGTTTTTTGAGACAATCTTCGATTGAGTGGGAGTCTGTGAAGAGTATTCTATGATCTTGTTGCAGCGAGAAGATGGCAAGCACATCCTGGAGAATAGAGGTAGAGAAATTGAATGGCACTAATTTTGAGTTATGGAAACTTAAGATGGAATACATGCTTGTTGATCATGACCTATGGGAAACTGTATCTGGTGTAAAACCAACCGCAATGACACAAGCTGATTGGGATCTCAAAGATCAGAAAGCTAAGGGTCTCATAAGACTCAGTCTAGTTGATTCTATCTTGTTAAATGTCCATGAGGAGAAGAGCACAAAAGACCTTTGGAAGAAGTTGGGTGATGTTTCTCAGGCCAAATCCTTGGTGAACAAACTTTTTCTAAGAAAGAAGTTGTATTCTCTGAGGATGGAGGATGGAGGATCAGCTATAGATCACCTAAATGCTTTCAACATGTTAGTTGCATAATTGACATCCATTGGTGTGAAGACGGAGGAGGAGAATCATTGTATGACCTTGCTTTGTTCTTTGCCAAACTTGTGGGATCATCTTGTGATGGCTATTGGAAGCACCACATCCACATTCAAAATAGATGACATGGTATCTTCGCTGTTATTTGAAGAGATATGGAAAAGGTCTTCTGAGGCAGCTATAGAGGCTCTTACAATTTGTGGAAGGCCTAAGAAGAAAGGGAAGAAGAAGGACAAGAAAGCTGAGATGGGTAGATCTAAATCCCATGGGAGATCCAAATCTCCTGGAAAGTTCAAGGCTCTCTATTGGAACTATGGTAAATCTGGGCATTTTCAAAAGGAATACAAAGAGGAAAAGAAAAAGAAAAAGAAGAATGCCCCAATTCAGATTCTGACAAGTCACAAGATGAGGGTGATGCCTTCATCACAGCCCTAGCCACCCATGCATCTGATGATGTGTGGTTGATAGATTCTAGTACATCATTCCACATGACCTCTCATCGAAGCTGGTTCACGAAGTATGAAGAGTTTGATGGTGGAAGAGTATACCTAGGTGATGATTCTCATCTAAAGATTGTTGGTCATGGAAGAGTCTCAATCCAATTCCCTGATGGATGAGTGAAGGGGATCATTGGGTTATGCACATCCCAGGCCTGGCATGGAACCTACTTTTTGTAAGTATGTTGAATGATGCAGGTGTACAAGTTGTCTTTTCGAAGGATGGATGCAAGATGACTAGAGGATCTATGGTGCTTGTAAAGGGTACTCAGAGAGGTACTCTATTTTAGTTGGAGGCATGCACTTCATAGTGCAATAGTTCTTCTGACTCGAAGAAAAGAGTTGCAGTCACTTCATCCCCACCATCTGAACAACTAGTGAAGAAATCTGTTGTAACACTTTCTGATGATAGTGCACATGCTTTGGAAGTTAAGCTTCTTGCTGAAAAGGCTATGTTATGGCATATGAGATTTCGCCACATTGGTGAGAAGGGTCTTAGAACCATGAAAAATAAAAACATCGTTGAGGGGTTAAATGATTGTAATCTCAAGTTCAACTTTTGCGAACATTGTATATATGGAAAGCAAAATCATGTTTAATTTTACTCTAGTTCTCACAATTCTTTTGGCGTATTGGAGCTTATTCATTTTGATGTGTTTGGTCTTGTTAGTGTTCCTTCGATTTCTAAATTTGTATATTTTGTATCTTTCATAGATGATTACAATAGAAGGACATGGATGTATTGTCTCATAAGCAAATCTGAAGTCTTTAGTCAGTTTAAAGAGTTTAAAGCTTTTGCTAAAAATTAGACTAGTAAAAAGATTAAGTGTTTGAGAACTAATAACGGTGGTGAGTTTTGTTCGGTAGAGTTCGATAAGTTCTATAAAGAGAAAGGGATTGAAAGACATAAGACAACTCCATACACCCCACAACAAAATGGAGTTGCAAAGGATGAACATGACACTAATGGAGAGGGCTAGGAGTATGCTTAGTGGAGCAAGCCTCGAACAAAAGTTTTGGATTGAAGCTATAGCCACTGCTTGCTACTTGGTAAACAGGTCTCCTACATCAACTCTTGTTGGTAAAACACCTATGGAGGTGTGGTCTGGTAAGAAGCCTTCAGTTAGATGTCTTCATGTTTTTGGTTATGAGGCATATGCACATGTGCCTAGGGAGAAAAAGTCTAAATTGGAGAACAAGGTTGTTAAGTGTATTTTCATTGGCTATGGTGTCGGTGTGAAAGGATACAATCTTTGGGATCCTATGGCTGAAAAAGTGTTGTATAGCAGAAGTGTTATCTTCAGAGAGCTAACACCTTCTCCCATTGTTCTACATCCAGAAGAAATAGAAAAGAAAGAGAATGTGGTTCAGTTTCCTTCTACCCCTAAGAAGACTGAACTGACAGACCTTGTGAGACCTGATGCTGAGGAGATCTCTAGCAACTTTGAAAGTTTAGAAGAAGTAGAACCTCAACCTCATCCTTTGAGGAGGTCTACATGAAAAAGGAAGCAATCTGATAGGTTTGGTTATTCATTGTTTGATTCTAGCTATGCTTTTGCTTTGCTTACTAACACTGATGAGCCTAGAACTATGTCAGAGGCTATGGACATGAAAGATGCAAGTTCTTGGAAGGAGGCCATGGAGGATGAGATGGCTTCTTTGGAAAAGAACAAAACTTAGGAATTGGTGCCTTTACCTGATGAATGGAAACCTATTGGATGCAAACAAGTGTTCAAGAAGAAATTTGGTACAGATGGCAGTGTTGAAAAGTACAAGGCTAGACTGG
Source organism: Cunninghamia lanceolata (assembly GCA_027924645.1). Classification (NCBI taxonomy): domain Eukaryota; kingdom Viridiplantae; phylum Streptophyta; class Pinopsida; order Cupressales; family Cupressaceae; genus Cunninghamia; species Cunninghamia lanceolata. The sequence goes on along the minus strand of BSBN01001567.1, from coordinate 16,490,045 downwards.
TTGCGAAGGGGTATTCACAAGTGGAGGAAATTGATTATGGCGAAATTTTCTCTCCCATTACAAAGCTGACATCTATTCGATTCTTCTTATCTCTTGCAATAGCTTATGACTTAGAGGTGGAGCAGATGGATGTGAAGACAACATTCCTTCATGGTGATTTGGAGGAACAAATTTACATGTCACAGCCAGAGCATTACACAAAGAAAGGTAAAGAAAACTTGGTTTGCAAGTTGAAAAAGTCTTTGTATGGTTTGAAGCAGTCTCCTAGGATGTGGTACTTGAAGTTTGATGCCTTTGTGTTGTTGATTGGATATCTGAAATTGAAATTAGATCATTGTGTGTATTATAAGTTTGACAATGATCGTATTCTCATTATTTCACTATATGTTGATGATATGTTGCTGATTGGGAATGGTAAGAATATGATTTCTGATTTAAAGTTTCAGTTGTTAGCACAGTTTGAGATGCAAAATCCAGGGGCAGCCAGGTACATTCTGGGAATGGAAATCAGAAGAGATAGAGTCAATAGAAAACTTTGGTTAAGCCAGAGTAAGTATGTGAAGACCGTGTTGGATAGGTTCAACAAGGCAGATTGTAGACCATTGTGTGTTCCTGTTTCTTTGGGGACAAAGTTGTCTGTTAATGATTGTCCAACACTCCTAGTGAGGTGGAGGATATGAGTAGAGTACTTTATGCTAGTGTTGTTGGTAGTTTGATGTATGCTATGGTCTACACAAGACTAGACATTGCCCAAGTAGTAGGAGTCCTTAGTCGATTTATGGCTAATCTTGGATGGGTACATTGGGATGCAGTGAAGAGAGTGTTCAAATATTTGAGGGGTACTTCTGAGTATTCCTTATGTTATCATCATTATCCTAGTGGACCTTAGCATTTTGTTTGTATTTGTGGATTTGTCGATTCTGATTAGGCAGGTGACATTAATAGCAGGAAATCCACTGGTGCCTATGTGTTCACTATGTTTGGTGGTACAATTAGTTGGATGAGTAAGCAACAACCTGTGGTTGTTTTGTCCATGACAAAAGATGAGTATATGGTAGCAACTCATGCTTGTAAGGAAGCCATTTGGCTTAAGAGGTTGTGTTTAGATGTTGGTTTTGATGTAGGACATATTACTATCCATTGTGACAGTCAGAGTGCGAATTGTTTAGCAAAGAATCCTACCTTCCATGCCAGAACAAACCACATTGATGTTCAGTTTCATTTTATTCGAGATATGGTAGAAGATGGGAAGGTGTTGTTGGAAAAAGTAGACATTTTGAAGAATGTTGTGGATGCATTGACTAAACCTGTGGGCATAGATAAGTTCAGATGGTGTTTGGAGTCTATGGGCATCTCGGCCCCTAGCAGTTAAAATCTTGTCATTTCTTTTAGCTCTTGTAAGGTGTTCGACAAGTGGGAGAATGTTGGGAATTAAGGTGTCTCAACCTTTATGATTTCCTAGCATTGGTAATTTAATTATATATTTAATTATTGCCTAATATTGTATTTACTTGCACATTCAGTTTCATCACATAGTTGAGGTGGCATGGTGACATGTTAGCTTACTTGGAATGTGACTTGGATGGTCAAGTCAAACCTACATGGATTTGGGCATCCCATATTGAGGTGGTATTAATTTTGCATGTGTCTTTATCTTGTGGTATGTGGAAGAGGATATTCCATATGACAAAATCTATGACACGTAAGAGCTAAGTTTGGAGATTCTTATGACAAGTGATGACAAGTGTCAGCTGGTATCTTTGCATGAGAGAAAGACATCTTTGGGCACCCAAGTTGGGCTATGACATGTTGTAATTGGTATTTACTATATTTAGTCGTGTATGACAGATTCTCTTACAACATTTAAGGTTGTTATGTTTGGAAAATCTATGATAGCTGTAAGATGTGTAAGAGCATCTGTCATAGTCTATTTTTAGCATGGAGCGCTCCAACTTTAGAAAAATCAAATCTATCATGTATGACAGATGTAAGAGGTGTTATTGTAGCAAGGACAAGTGTCATTTGATGTTGAATATGGCCATGTGGCAAAGGTGGACACCTATCACAAGATGCTTCCAAGATATGCCTTGAAATCCCTATATATTTTGCATAGTTTGGAGTTGTAGTTGCATAGTGTTTTTACAGGTATTGTTATGCTACCGGAATAACTCCAGAATTGACATTCGTAGACTCTTGGATGACTTGCATTGCAAGTGTATTGTAAACTAGTTTTGTTTTGATAATACATTGTGCAGGTTTAGAGTGTGGGTTTTTTTACCTGAAAAGGTTTTCCCCACGGTATATCTTGTGTCACCTTCTTTCTGTGTTGTGTTACTGCTGTAATATTTATGTTATTAGTTTAATGTTACTGGAATTGTAAGGATTAAAATAAATTTGCCCTCCATTCCCCTCATTAGATTGGTGTAGGAAGTGTGTTTCGTGTACCTTGCTTCCTTTCATTTCTAAACGAGTACCCACTCGTAATGGGTGCCCATTACAAATGGGTACCAGTTAATTTTTCTTTTTTGTAGAATGGGTAGCCATTTTAAAATGGGCACCCATTTCTATTTTAGTTGTTATTTATTTTTTTTCATAAATTCATAGTATGACTGAAACCCTACATCATTCCCTTTTACCAGTATAGCCGACAGTGACAGATTCTATAATTTTTTTATGTGCAAAGTATCAATTTGAGCTCTTAATGGGGCATATCTTATGCAATTTTTATAGGGATTCAATCATAAGGAGAATTTTCAAATGGAATGAAGTAGAAAATCTATTTTTTATAGGGATTCAATTTCTTGGAGAGACATTCATTTTTACCAATACACCGACAATGACGATTTCTGCAACTTTTTTATATGAAAAGTGTTAATTCAAGCTCTCAAGAGGACATATTTTATGCAATTTTTATAGGGATTCAATCATAAGGAGAATTTTCAGATGGAATGAAGTAGGAAATCCATTTTTTAAAAGGATTCAAATTCTTGGAGAGATGTAACAAATATCAAGAAACTATCATATTGAACAAAGGATCTATTTTTACTTGTATTTCATACATTTTTTAAGAAGGGATCTAACACATTTTGGTAATCATGGGATCAAATAAATGTCAACAAAAAAAGAAGAGGAAGGCTATGATAGTTGAAGAAATTGAAGCACATCAAGAGAAAGAGGCAAAATGACAAAGAGATAGGAGAGAGAGGATTTAAAAATGAAGAATAATGTAGCATCCAGTTCAATGCCTATTTAAGAGGAGAACATTGAACAGGAGAATATTGGAGAGACCAATTTGGATGAAGTGAATGTAGAGTATGCAAATATAAGAACGAATCTAGGTATGTGTTTGAATCCCTTGAATGGTAATGAGATTAAAGATTTAAAGCAAGATGGATATAATATTGATGAGATAAATGCTTCTACTACAAACAAGACAATAAAAAATGAAAATGAAAACCCTTATATGCATGAAAATGAAAATATTTTTTTAATAGAAAGTAATGTTTTGAAGGATCTTCGTGGTAAGATATCTTGGAGACAAATTTGAACACATGCAAATAGATTGTACAAATAATTTTTTTATAGAAAAACTCTTAGATTTCAATGCCAACTTGTATTACAATTGATGAGAATGTCAAAAATGACAAAAGTAACGAAAAAATTAATTTTTGTAAATCCCAAAAAGGTGGATGAATCAATGGAACAAGTTATGTCTAGTGTTTCTAATGCTATTGGTTCTATAGGAAAAAATAGTCGATCTAAGGATAAGAATGCAACACATCAAGCAATAACAACTGCTTTAGTTAATAAATCAGTTGTGAGCAAAAGAATGATACGTAAAACAAGTGGATATTTAAATATGCATGCTATAACTTTAAGAAGAGTAGAAAAGAGAAGAAAAAGTATTGAAGAGAATCCAATCAACCAATGTTGGACTTTTAGTGGTAGCCTCCCAAGGTCTGACATGAAATTAAACAATGAAATTAGGTCTTTGATTGAAAAATATTGGCATGATAATACAAGGGTTTCATCAAATGCTAGAGATATTTTGAAATTAGGGGTGGGGTCAAAAAATCATAATCCTCATCCAAAACATCTTTTAGACATGACTCAAATAGAATTATATAGAAAATTTCTAGATGATTCAGTTATAGTAAATTTTAGTATAAGTCAAAGATCATTTGAGAAATGCAAACCTTGGTATGTCAAGATTAATAAGCAATGAATCTCTTATTGTAAAACTCGTGTAATTTTATTATTTTAATGATGTTTTTTTGATATATACGTTGTACTTTGCATACTAACCAAATTATGTAGGAATGTGGTATTAATATGCCACCTACAATAGTTAAGGATTTTATAACAAGTATACTTTGTGAAACAACTAATGGGTAATTCTATTTTTCAAAACCATGTGTTTCTGGACAATGCAATAAATGTGGTAACCTTTCGTTGTTAGGAAAATGCATGCATGAAAGTAGTTCACATGATTTTGGACAACAGTTAGTGGATGTGAAGAGGTTCACTAATGATCAATATCCATTAAAGGATGGAAAAATTGGAAAGCGTTGTGAGTTAGTCACATAACAAAGTAGTGTACATGCATTCATCACAAAGTTCAAGAATAAGATTGTGTATAAATATGTGAAACATTCTCAATATTCTTGGTGGCTTGATGAACAATTCCGTAGATGTAAGAAAACATTTCCAATTGGAACTATACTTTCATTGGTTGACTTTTCATAAAACTATACACTTGCTCCGCAAGAGGAGATTCAATCACAATACTATAACTTAGTACAGGTGACCATATTTGTTCATATTGTATATAGACATGCAGTTGATAGTACAGAAGATGATAGGAAAATTTTGAAAGAGTACCATTTTTATGTGAGCGATAACCAGTTACATTCATCAAAGTTTGTGTAGTATTGTTTCAAAGTATTTAACAACTTAAAATAAAGACAAATCTAGATGACACAATATTTCATATAGTCAGACAATTGTATAGGACAATTCAAAAACTATCAAATGTTTTATTGGTTAAGTAGGGTCCATAAAGAAAATAATATCTACCATATTTGAAGTTTCTTTGAAGATGGACATGGTAAAGGAGAACATGATGGAGTTGAAGCATGTGTGAAAAGGGCTCTTGCTAGGGAGCAACTAAAATTTTATGATGCAGCAAAGTTTCAAGATGTACGTGCAATTGTGGATTGGTGTAATGCAAAATTGACTACAGGATCAAATGAGAACTCTAATGTTCAATGATTTTTTTGGTTGGTTGAGGGTCAGTGCAAGAAGTTGGGTCCACATAGAGGGGAATTCGTAGGCAAAAAAAATCTTGACAGAAATAGGTACTCACTTAGGAATGGGTACCCATTTAGGAACGGGTGCCTAAGCCTACCCGTTTCTATATAGCTATTTGAATTTGAAAAAAAACCCTGCATGCTTTTTTTTCCCACACAAAAGAAACGAGTACCCATTTTAAAACAGGTAGCCATTCCTAAAACCTTAGGCTCAGGAAAGGCATGGTAAGACAACCCCTTGCCTTAAACCTGCAAGTACAAGTCCATCTTCATATCAAGAGAAAAGACCAACTTTACCAATATGGTTGATGATGTTTTTTTTAAATTTTTTTATAAAATTAAAACCCATTACAGATGACGATGTGTAGTTTTCAAACATGTAATTTTTTTTATTTGACTTGTTTTTCTATTTATTAATTAATTTATGAGCAAACTGGTCCAAAAACTTGAAATGACAGGTGTTTGTATTTTTAATAGCTTTTAATTTTTAAAGTTTTTCAAAAAAAATTGTCATCAATCTAGACATCATTCTCTACACAAAGAAAAAAAAATTATTTTATGATTATTTTTTATCAAATTGATGTTGGTTGTACATGAGGGGTTTTCAAAAATAACAATTAGGGCCAATAAAAAATTAATAAAAAAATATTTGGAAAAAAATTATAAAAAAAATCCTCATCAAAATTCACTGCACTACACATCTTTCCCCAAAAGGATTTAGAAAATTACTTTTATTTAGGTCAAATTATGTTGGACATACATGTGCATGGTATGGTAAAAAAAGAAGTGACTTTTAAACAGTGGTTTTTAGACATGCCTATTGAAAATCAATTTGTATCATCTGGGTATTAAAATAAATTACATATTTGGAAACTAGACTCTGAGTACTACATTTTATATTACTAACATTTTTTAAGATTCAATCTTTAAGTTCTTCAAATTTTTAGGTCAAATGTGACAAATTCTAAAAATTAGGGAAAACACTTCCACTTTTTGGCCAAAAAGTGGACCCAACTTCTTGCAATGACCCTTGAAGAAGAAAACATTCCTCCCTGATTTGATTGCGATACAACTAGTGGATCAACAAAATGGCATTTGTTTAAGAGTTCAAATGTAAGCACATGGACTCTATGGACTAGGGAGCTCGCATGTTTTTGTCAGTTTTGTATCGCAGGTGAGTGGAAAGCATGTGAAAATACAGATTGGGTTGAAGAATGGCAACAAAAGTCCTTAACACCTCTATAAGCACATGATCAAAATGAGATAACATTTGAGGAGAATAATCATTTGCAAGCATCAGATGACTATGAGTCTATTTTAGACCTCGTACAAGAAGGTACATTCATTCAATTTTTTTTTTTGATACTTTTTTTTGGAAATATATATTTAATTGTACATATGTATGTATGTATATTTTTGTGACTTATTGAATTTGAATTTTTTTTGCAGGACATGTGTATGTTGTTGTTGCACCTGAGGGTAATGAAAAGGAAACAAAGTATTCATTGGCTCGGTGTGTTGAGACAAAATATAAGTTGTTATAACCTAGAGTAGATGATGATAACTTTGAGTATCCAACAGGTTCTGTGGTTGTTACTAGCACTTGGCTATGTAAATATTTGATAAGGAGGAATGGTATACATGCATTTGAAGATTATGAAAGACATAATATTTTTTTGCACTACTCGTATCTAATTGTGGCAACAAATATACAATTAGTGAGATATAAAGGGACACCTGTCACAAAAGAATTTTATTGACACTTTCTATGGAAGAGTATGAGGCAATCATAGATGCATTACAAAAAAGAGAGGATGCATATGGTACAATGGAGTAAATATTTTAAATGTTTAACAGGTATATAGAAATTTTTAAACTTTTAATCTTTGTCTAGGATGTGAGTTTATGATTAATATGATTGATAACTTAACTAATTGATTGCATCTCCCCTTAAGCCATCCCTTAGCTATGTTCCATAAGTTAGGTAAGTCATCTCCCCTTAAGCCATCCTCTTAACTCCCCTTAAGCCATCCCTTAGCTATGTTCCATAAGTTAGGTAAACTTAGGATTTAGTTTAATAACTTCAATATAGTTAATTGATATAGCTTAGCACACCCTTACCAAAATAGTAGAGTTGATTCCATCTCCCCTTAAGACATTCTCTTAACTCCCCGTAACCCATCCCCTAGCTAAATGATATAAGTTAGTACATGTACCCTTACCAAAAATACTATAGTTTATTGAACCATCTCCCCTTAAGACATTCTCTTAACTCCCCTTAAGCCATCCCCTAGCTAAATGATATAAATTAGTGCATGTACCCTTACCAAAAATACTATAGTGGATTGGACCATCTCTCCTTAAGACATTCTCTTAACTCCCCTTAAGCCACCCCCTAGCTAAATGATATAAGTTAGTGCATGTACCCTTACCATTTAAATACTACAGTTGATTCCATCTCCCCTTAATCCATCCTCTTAACTCCCCTTAAGCCATCCCCTAGCTATGTTCCATAAGTTAGGTATACTGTCATCTCCCCTGATTGATTGCATCTCCCCATAAGTCATCCGCTTAACTCCCCTTAAGCCTTCATATTAATATTCCTAATTCTCTTAAAGATCATGACACATTCTAACTTTTTTATATTTCATTACATGGTGCAGGAGATGCTTTTTGTAGCCATAACAGAGGCTAAAAACATATAAGGTGTTAAATTTCACTTACTCTTTATTTTAGGTATTCACTAGACCTATACTATTAATTATTTTAATTTATGCTTCAATAGTTCTTTCCTTTCATTATAATTTCAATGGAACTTCTTAACAAAATCTATGTTTAAATAAAATGATCTCTAGAGACCTAAATTTTTATATACGTTTCATCGTGGCCTGACCATTTGTATTTGCAATTTCACATGTAGTGTTGAAAGGATTAAAACCTATTGTTTCTTGTTCCACATGTATGATCTCTACACATGTTTCATATCTAGAGTCTTCCACTTCTAGGTGTCAAGTATAAAGTCTTAGATGATCTAGACTTAGAGAATAACATTGTATAAAATCTAGGTGTCTCTAGGTGTCTTGGGTTCTAACTATATAATAGGTGTCTCTACCTGTGTCTTAGGTATTCTATATGTCAACTAGGTAGATAGAGACTAGAAAAAAGCCATTTAATCTAATCTAGGTGTCTTAGGTAGATACTATATATCAACTACCTGTCTAGAGAAATAATATGAAATCTAGGCACGTCCTAGGTAGATACTATATGTCAAGTACTTGTCTAGAGACTAGAATAAGGTATAATTTAATCTAGGTGGCTTAGGTAGATACTAGATATGTCAACTAGGTCTACAATGTAATAGGTGTCTAAAGCTTGTGTCTTAGGTAGAACTATAATCTAGGTGTCTAGGTGGCTTAGGTCTAGACTATGATAAGGTATAAAGACTATTTATGTCTATATATAATTTATCTAGATACAGAATATACAATATGTGTCTTAGGTGTCCTACATAGAACTAGAATACATGTGTCTTAGGTCTTAGGTGAGGCCACATGAGCTTCCACCTTCACGTGGTTGGCCTTGTCAGTATAGAATATTTATATTTCTTGAAGCTAAGGGAAGCTCTTTTTCTTGTACATAGAAGTTATGAAAAACCAACTAATGCATTGATTAAGTTATTATTTAGTGCTCTTGATGAAATTACATACAAAATGATAATTTTATTATAATTTTTAGAAATTATAATTTTTAGTTTTTTACAAAATTCTAGAAGCAAATTTCAAAAGTTTTAGTAGATAGAACCAAGTATTGTTTATCAAATTTTTATATATAACAATTTAGAGTTACATGTATTTGTTTTTTTTTTTTTTTTTTTTTAATATTTATATTAAAGATAATGCACCTGGTAAACTTTTTAAAGTGACTGGCGACACACCCTCCATCTCCACGTGAATGCTTTTGCTCGGAGCAATGAACCGGTGAGGCCACAACATGGGGGACCTCATCCCCTAGCAAGAACACTTCAAATTGACCTCATCCCCTAGAAGGAACACTTCAAACCCACAAACTCGTTGGCCCAGCGAAGGCGTAAAGCCTGCGAGCTCATTGGCCTAGTGGGGGTTTGAACTCCGGTGGCCGCCACTACAACCGAGCGACTTAACCACCGAACCACGCCCTTATCGACATTTTTCTTTTGATGTTTAGGTTACATGTAAATTTCTCTATTTTTATTTTGATATAATTTAGGGTAGACTTAAATTTCTTTAATTTTCTAAATTTCTTAAATTGTAAATTTAAAGGGTATAGGTATTTCTCTAATTTTCTTTAAATTCTTTTCATAAATTTATAGGGAAGGTATTGATCTATGAAATGTTTAATTTAGATTTAAAAATAAATTGATTAAACATGGTTACTAGATTGACAAATCTAATCAATAAAATTTTCCTAAATATTTAACTCAATTAAAATTTAACACTTGTCCCAACATTTGACTCATCTAAATCCAAACATATTCATTCTAGTTCAACAAATTTAATTTTCATTTTATTTTTTAAATTTATTTAGGGTAGGTACATTTAATCTATATAAATATCCAACCTAGAGTCTGTATCTAATATGTATAATAAATAAAATCAATTGATTTTTTTCTCTTATCTAATTAGGATTAGTATTTTACAATTTTATGTAATTAAACACATGATTTAATTTGAAGTGTTAAATATGAGATATATGAAATTAAAGTTTGAATATATATGCATATAGTGGAAATTCAATAAATAGAAAAATCTAGTCTAGATGAAATAGTCTATGAGATATAAATACTGACATAATAACAATCCATGTAAAAATAGTGAAATAGTCACAATACATATATGTCTAGTCAATACTGAAATAGTCATAAAATCCTCATGAAATAAATAATCTAATACATCATCATCATGGCCATACATCATCCATCCATCAATCTAAAACATGTGTGCACACTAAGTTTGATCATCATTCATTTCAAGCTGCCTTTTGGTCCCATGTGAGTAAGAAGGCAACTCATGTTGTGTACAAGAAAAAGAAGCTTCAAATCAATTTTAATGTCAAAACTGCATCCTAATTAAATTTAAATCAAATATTTAAAACCAAACCATCAAATTAAATTTTTAAATCTAAACTTCAAAATGTCTAAGCATGCCACAACAAGCTCATCTTCTCTCCTTCCATGATCCTGTGCAATAGATGGTGTCAATTCAGATGATAGATTAAATGTCTATGTCGCCAATTCCTATATTTCAATAAAACACATGAATTCTAGGCTCTAGAGTATAGATAAAAAATGCAAGGTTGAATGATACATAAGACTTTGAAATCACATATGATTTAACTATAGGACCTGAAATATGAGAGATGACTCGTGCATCTCTGTAGGCTCATCAATGATAGGATTAATTGAGCCTGTACCTAAACTAGTCTCATCCTACATATATATGTGTACATGTATATATAAATTTAAAATCATGAAATTACACTGGAAATTCAAATTTAAACTAAAAATGTACAATTTTATGATGCAAACCATGGCATATTGAAGTAGGCTCCTCTATAGATGATGTTGCCACTAGTCCTAGATGACTAGGTTGGTTTGACACAAAAGTGTCAGGACGTCCCATCTGCTTTAAATTAAAATGTCACATTTCTGTATTAAATTATATATTTTTTTTGCTACGTAATAATATTTATGTATATTGATTATCAAAAAAGTATTATAGTGTTTGATATTTCAAAAAGCAGCTTACTGGTTGCAACCCATCTACCCCTAAGAACACCTAATCCCCTGTAAAACAACCACCCAGGGCCAGACCCTTGTATTGATATATTAAAAAGTATTACATATCAGAGTAATAACACACACCCTTACATATCAAAGAGAAAACATAGATTTCTTAAAACCCCCATCACCTAATAGGACACTAAACTATAAATAGACCCAACACTGTGACCATAAACAAACTGTTGAACTCATGCCTTCATTTCAAATTTATGCAATTTTAGGTTGAATTCCTCAACCCAATCAAAGCCTTGCATTTCTAGAATTTAATAGACCTTTAACAAGTAATTAGCCCTCATCCGAGCATTCTATCTAAATCAAACTGATTCTTCACCTCTCAGGTCCAAAATGAAGGGGAAATATTTAACAACACTACCTGGTTGTAGTAATTAAATGTCCCTGCGCTGAGGCAATCCCACTCCATAGGTTGCCACTACTAACGCTTCGTCCAGCCCACCGACAATGTTGGAGATGAAGAGTCTATGCAAAATTGATTCCACCCATGTCTTATCCAAATTCAAGTCCAGCAATGAGGCAACAAACTGAGAACTGATATCAGTGTCTACTCGGTAGCGCTCGCTCCCCTCCACAAAAGCCTTCCCCAAAACCATTTTAACTGCCCCAACACTAGCTCATCCTACACTTTGAGAATACATTTAAGGTGGAGGTCTATGATCCTTCCCAGAAATGCCATCTACCACTTGGAACTTACCAAACGAATGGGGGTTTCCATCCCACTGTACCTAATCCACTCTGCTAGGCATAATAGAAACTTTGGTTTTGCAAACATCTCTTACAAAGAAAAATGAAGGGAAGAGATCAATAAGTAAAGTTGAGGATCTCTCATTGTTCTTGAAGCAGTCTTGCTAATGATGGCAATGTCCTTAACCCTGACAAAACAACCTATCTCTAGTCCTCTTAGCATCTGCCCCCACATGAGAACCATCTCCTCCATCGAATCACTGGCTAAGAATTGCTCAACTTACTAGGAAATGACAAGTCATGAAGGTTTGCATTAATTGCCCTCAAAGTGAAACAAAGTCCCTATAAGATGTTGATCTCTGTCTGCCATCATGCCCCCATGAGCCACCGTGTCCTCCAGCCAAACCCACTCATGCTGAGTCAGTGTCCCCGATCCTTCCACACCCGTACGTGTGGAAGGACTCCCGCCCAACCACCCCAAATGAGGAAAAGGCTCTTAGTTAGTTGTGACAGCTTCAAATATTTCCTTAAACTCTCTTCCATCTGTTGCCAAGTTAGATAGGGCATCCACTTTTGTGTTGCCTTTCCTTAATATGTGTTTGATCTATACAAGTTCAAAGGAATCTACCAATAGAAGAGCTTGTTCTAGCATCGCATTCAGTCTCCAATTTTCCATCCTCCTAGTTCTGAGTCCATTTATTGTTAGCAATGAATCCCCTTCTATCTCCATTTTTTTTATGCTGAGTTCTTGACTGAAACTTAAACCAAGTATTAATGCCTTCATTTCTACTACATTATTGGTTCCAACCTATAGTCTCTCAACCAACCTGCCTATCATTTTGCCTTCCCAACCTCAAATGATACAATCTACACCTGAGATTCTGGGGTTCCCTCGAGACGCCCCATCAAAATTCAACTTGTACCACCCAAATTTAGGAGGGCACCATTGCACTAATTATCTTTCTTCTCTTGAAATCCTCTAATTGGCTATTGCAGGAATTTGCAAGCCCTTCCAAAGTTTACCCATCTTAGCATCCCACCAAGTGAACTTTTGGTCCTTTCATCCTCCTTCCTCTATCCTTGCATTCAGGACTTCTATAATATTTACCTCTACCTTATTTAGGAACAAAATAAAGGGCCTTTCCTTCTCCTCTCCTTCCAAATTTCCCAAATTATCATGGATGGGCATATGCTCCACAAACCCCTAAACAAGGAATCTTGTTTTAACACTGGTGAAGAAATGAGCAAGTCTAGCAACCTAATTGAAAAGGTTGCTTACCATTTGAGTTTAGCACTAACCCAAATCCAAGTCTTGTAAGAAAAATCACAATTAAGGAAAATATGGTCCCCTGATTCCTCTTCTTGTTTGCAAAGGACACACCTGGAGGGTCCTGCGAAACCAATCTTTCTAAATCTATCTTCTATGAGCACTCTACCTCTCGAAGCGGCCCAAGTAAAGAGCCCTGCCTTAGGGAGACAAAACTTATTCCAACATAATTTGATAGGCAAGCTAGCATCCACCCCTTGCTCCCCTTTTAGAACTCTATAACCTTCCCTCACACTATATTGGCCTGAAGGAGAGGCATTCCATCTTAGCACATTTGTTCCTTCTCTGAAGATTGAATTTTGATTCCTCATAACTACTTCAAACATTTTCGCTACTCTATCTTCTACTCCAATGTCCCTAACATCCTTCCATTTTATGATTGCTCCAATAGAAGCCTAGGAGGTTGAAGCATAATCTCTAACCTTGTCCCCCCATCTTTGATTTTTGATAATTCTAAATTGTTCTAATTCTTCTCTTGCAGCTAAAGAAGTATGGCCATCCCAAGAGTCTTCCCAAAAAAGGGCTTTGCTCCCATCTCTTATTTCCCAAGTTAATTGGCTTAAAATCATATTCCTGCAACTTCCAATAAAATTCCAAATTATCGATCCTTTTGGTAGTTGTCTGGAAGTAAAGATACTGTTCTCTTCCTCCCCTAAATATTTAGCCTTAACAATATTTACCCATTTCAGCTCTGGCTTCAAATAAAATGACCATACCAGTTTAGCACCTAAAGTTAGGTTATGAGACAACGGATCTTTTAACCACATTCCATCTGCTTCTTTAGGTTCATACACTTGAGACCACATAATCAAAGGATACTTGTGCTGATCTAAATTCCCTTGCCAAAAAAGGTTTTCATTTTTTGGTTTAAGTCTCGGAAGGCTGATTTTGAGAGAGGAAAACAAGACATTGTGTAAGTCGGAATGGCAGAAATGACAGCCTTTAGCAGTGTCAACCATCCTACCCATGAAAGCCATCTTCTTTTCCATGAGACTAGTTTAGCCTTGATTCTTTCTATTAGGGTTTCCCATAACTTCCCAGGTCTGACTCCTTTCGCTAGTGGCAAACCCAGCTATTTACAGGGTAGATCCCCTTTTTTGAAATTTAGAATTCTGATGATGCAGTTTTCTTTTGCTTGGGAGGTGTTGAAGAGGAAAAACTCTTATTTTTGCTTGCTCACCTCTTGTCCCAAAGCTATAGAGTATTGATCCAAAATATCTTTGAGGATCTTGGCTTCTCTTTCTTTGGCTACTCCAAAAAGCATCATGTCATCAACAAATTGCTGATGAGTCACTTCTGGGGCTCCACTTGTGATCTAAATCCCTTCCAACCACCCTTCTTCCCAAGCTCTTAGACAAGATCTTCCTAAAATCTTCCATTACTATAAACAAAAAGGGGGACAGGGGGTCCCTTTGTCTAAGACCTCTGGACGAAGAGAAGAAGCCTTCTGGGGATCCATTGAATAACAGTGAGAACCTTGGGCTAGCTACCCATTCGAAGATCCAATTTAACCAATGTTTATCAAATCCAAAAGTTTCCAGTGCCTTGAAAAGGAATCTCCAATTTACCTTGTCATATGCTTTCTTGATATCTAATTTGATAAGCATCACCTCTTTCTTCATCCTTTGTACTAAATGAATTGCTTCCTTGGCAATGATTACTCCACCTAAAATTGATCTTCCCAAAACGAAACCTGTTTGTTCCTCTGAACTAATTTCTGGCAAAATCAGCTTTAGTCTATTAGCTATTGCCTTCACTAAGATTTTATAAAGAGTATTGCAAAGAGATATTGGTTTGAAATCCTCTAAATCTTTAGGCTTTTCCTTTTTTTGGAATGAGCGCTATAAAGGTGTTGTTTACTTCCCATAAAATCTTCCCAAACCTTCTCAACTCTTCTATTGCTTCTGTCACTTGTTTTCCCAAGAAGTCCCAAAACTTTTGAAAGAAAGCTATTGGGAACCCATCAGGTCTAGATGCTTTGTCTGGGTGAAGCCCAAAATCTACCTCCTTGATTTCTGCTTCTGTGAAACTTTGTGTCAACATTTTGTTGTGTTTTTCCTAAACAAGTTTGGGAATATTTCTTAAAAGCTGATGTTGGCTATCCAAATTTGACCCTTCCCAATCATTAAGCAGGTTTTGAAAGAAGTCTACTATCACTTTGCTGATCTCTTCCATTTTGTCAACCACTCTACCGTCTGCTAATTTGATTGAGGATATTTTGTTTGTTTCTCTCCTGACCTATGTGGAGTTATGAAAGAATTTTGTGTTTTTATCTCCTACCCTCAGCCAGGTTTCTCTAAATTTTTGCCTCCAGAAGATTTCCTCCTTCAAAATCAGATCCCCCAACTTCCCCAACAGAGCCTTTTCTAGTTGAAAACAGTTTGCATCCATCCCTTCTCTTAGGATTTTTTCATTGAGGGCCTCAAGATCTGATTCTGTATTTCTCTTTTCCTAAAAAATATTTTTGAAACATTCTTTGTTCCATTCTTGATGTTCTGTTTTATTGCTTTTAACTTGGTAACAATGTTGAAGAGTTTGATTCCCCCAGGGTCAACCTCTACCCACCACTATTTCACCAGTTCTAGGAAGTTTGGATCTTTGAACCACATATTTTTAAACTTGAAGGGGCATCTTACTGGTTTTCTTTCTCCTAAAATATGAAGGCAGATGGGGTAATGGTCTGATCCGGATACTAGAAAAATCTTGCAATCAAAAGAAAAAGGGGAATTTGCTCATGTCTCCTTTGAATAAAAATCTGTCTAGTTTTTCTACAATATTGTTGTAGCCTAATCTTCTGTTTGTCCATGTATAAGAGCCATTTCCCATTAGGATTTCAAATAGTAAATTCCTATCCACAAAATTTTCAAAATCTATTTGAGATTGCAACTTCCTTCCCACACCTCCTCTTTTATCCTCTGATTTGAGAATTGTATTAAAGTCCCCACCTAGCAAGTCAAAATCAGAAGCTTGGCTACTGCATATGATATCTAGTTCTTTCCATATTTCCTTTTTTTCCACACAAGAGTTGGGACCATAAATATTAATTAACACAAAACTTAGATTTGAGGCTAGACTCCTTACCTTGCTTGCTATCCATGATCTACTTTTGGCTATCTCATCTACTACCATTGATTGAGGATGCCACAGAGTGATGAGGCCTCCAGAAGCCCCAAACGCATTTACCCCCACTAAATTCCACCTACAATATTTCTTGCTTAACATATCTATTTCCTCCTGAATCAGTTTGGATTCCTAAACAATGCATATTTTTGCTTGAGAAGATTCCAAAAAATGCCTAAATAGGCATCTTTTATTAGGGGCGTTTAAGCCCCTAATGTTCTAAGAAATTATTTTCATTGTTTTTCAAGAAGGGTTACTCCCTTACCTACTTTCAACATATCTTTGATTTTTAGCTGCCCATTAGCTTCTCCATCCAATTTCAACTTCTCCTTATTGGGAGTGCACCCTCTTCCTTTTGATTCCCCATAGTCTGGCACTACTTTGGTTGCATCCTTCTGGCCAAGTCCTAAGATTCCTTTTATTAGTTCCATTCTGACCCCAGAGTCTTCCACTTAATTCTACACCTATGGGAGCTTTGGGGAGGGTAAATCCTCTTCTGGATCCAAAACCTGATTATTTTCTTCATCCAGACCCTTCCAGTACTCTTCTAGTCCTTCTCCTATCAATATGGATCTTTCCTTCGCTACTTCGACCAATTCCACCAGTTCCTTTCCAACTTCAATCAAAGAATTGAGATCTTCTCTTTGCACCTTTAGGTGAATCATTCCCAAGGTTTCTGAAATTTTCTTATCCAGGCTCTACACCTTTTCCCATGAAGCCTTCAAATTCTCTGCTTCTTGTACATCTGAGTTTATGCCCTATTCTTTAGACTCTTCCTCGTCGTCCTTTTTTGGAGGTTCCTTTATCTGTTCAAAATTCTCCTCTTCAGATTTGCTTGGAGACAAAATATTTAGGTTTCCCTCCTATCTGATTTCTTTCCCATTAAGAGTTTCTCCTTCACCTTTCTATTTTTGACTTGTTTCCCATGATTGTCATCCTAGTGTTTCCACTAGAAATCCTTCCGGTTGGGGATCAAAAACTAGCTCTTGTTTTAAAGTCCCCCAATCTATGAAGATTTCTATCTCTCTCAACCTTAGGGTATTGGGCTTATTCTCCACACAAACCCTGATATTCATTCTATTTCCCTCCTTTTCGGTCCATTCTTCAGTGCAGATGTATTTGCCCAGAAATTTGCCAACTTCATTCAATAAATTAGGCTGCCAGAATTCTATTGGTAAATTTGGCAATTTGTGCCAATCCTGAACATACTCTAATTTATGTTTGGTTGGATCAAAACCTATCTCTGAGTTTCTGAGGTAAAAGCCATATCCATCTAGAATCCAAATTCCTTCCAAATTTTCCATTTTGATTTTTGTAGAAGGGCAAACAACCACAAAGAAGCCATTTGCTAGAGCTCTCATTTTTAGTTCCTACCCCCAATGCTCTTACCACCATTGTACTAAACTTTTCCAATCTAAATTTTTCCCAAACCATTTGCTAATCAACCCTAATTTTTTCATATGCTCTATTGACGGACCTAAAAGAATGGAAGTTATAACCATGGAAATTTTGTTACCTATTTTCCACTCGTTCCTCCTTGCTGAGTTGAACTTGTTAGTAAAACCACCCTTTCCATTTGCCCTAGGGTTTCTCCATTTGTTCATGAAAGGCCTTCTTGAGTTTAATTTAGATTTGGATCCTAGAGTCCTGGATTGAGAGACTTCTAGAATCGAAGGTCCCTATTACAGATCTAGTGATCTCCTTGATCAACAAAGACTCCTTGATTTCTTTTTCTCACTTCCACTGCTTTGGACCTCCACACTTCCTTGCGAGTTCTTTCTTAGAGAGTTTCCATTGGGATCTCACTTTCTGCATATTTGGCCCAAGAAGAAAACCTGACACCTTTGTGTTCTGGTGCAACTCTTCCATTCGCTTATTTGTCCTTCTCCACCTGAGTTCCAATTTTCTACACCTCTTCTAAAACCACATTTTCTCCTTTTTCACTTCTCTATATTTTTTTGCATTCTCTATAATATAATATTATAAACAATTGTATTTATTAAATTATATATTATTAAATTAGATATATCCAATTAAATAATCTTCAGAGGTCCTAATTTTTATACCTCAACCATATAAGGTCTACCCAACTCTACTACTGTTGACACTAAATGGTCTAGCCATGATGAAGTGGCAGAAGCTGATGGAGTCATCTGTACCAATCAGTATGAACATATATTTATTAATATATATATTTAAATTTTTTTTAATAGATTGATAATTGATAATTGTCCAAATCTATATTAATTTGTATTAATTTTAATTTTATTAAATGTGGCATACATACCGATTCCATAGGAGTGAATAATGTAGCCAAAAAGGACTCCTCCGAAGTAGACATAGGACCAAAACATGGATGATGACAAATCTGACAATAATACAGTGTGGACTGCAATGGTGTCAATCTAGGTGATGCATCAGGACCAACATTAGATGCTCCTCTAGGCTATGTAGGCTCTCCAGGATTGACTTCATCTGCCAAGTGGGTAGCTTGGTCAATTAAGTTTTCTGAGAGCAATGATAACATTCTAAGTACTGAGACAATCGTCTGCTAGTGCAAAGGCATAGGAACAGAGCGTGGAGAAGGGACAATAGGTGCAGGGGGCAAATGTCAATTTGGATCGACACGTGCCCCTAGTCTATGCTATGGCATTCCACCACCCACGCCCTAAAATGATCTCATATCAAAATAATAGGGCTTTTTACCCATCTCAAACTCTGCCCATAATTTTTTATAAAATAAAAGGGAACCTCAAAATTAGCATGAGGTGGATGGTCAATGACCATCCACCATCGCTCCCAAAAATTATCAGCTATTTGCTGATGTGTGCGCCATTTGATTGAAATTCTCTTTTTATTTGGTGGTATTTGTTCACCTGTGGAGGGATCAATGAAATATGGGGTAATTGCATTTTTGGTAATATGTAAATCATTGATCTCTTTATATGAGAGACCGTCTGCATAAAATTGCCTCCTCTCTTCTCACCATGAGTAGAATGTGTCTAGATCTGTGTGGATAGTTCTCATTGAATCAACAATAGTTTACATCGTAGATGTAAACCGTGAAATGTGTGGAGGGGTTTGGATTTGGCTTTGCAAAAAATTGATTTTTTCTTGCAATGTTTGTATATTTTCATCAATTGTTGCTTGCAAATGAGCCTCATCATGAAGTGGTGGTGGTGGTTGGGGGTCTTGGGGGGTTCTTGTGGGGGGTCATGGGGGGTTCATGGGCTAGATCAACCATGTGTACAAATAAGGTCTACAAGTAGAGCTGTAATTATAAAAAATAATTAAAATCAAATTAGGAATTGAAAATATATATTAAATTGCATGCAAAACATATGTTTAAATATACATATACATATAAATTGAAAACTTGGAAATATATAAATTTGTGTGGTTTAAACAATACATTAAAACATTTAATTTTACATTTAATTTAACATATACATGCATTCAAAATTTAAACTTGTTAGAAAATGTTTAAAATCAAAATTTATACATTTAGGAATCATGACATGAATACAAATTTATGTCCTAGTATCTAGTCAACATTATTTTGTCTTGAGTCCTATAATCTTATTTTACTATACATGTATGTGTGTATGTACATGTATGTATGTATGTCTAGACAATTTCAAATGATCTTAGTTAATATATCATTCCTAAAAGTTTAATGTATAGCCTAAATGTCAATCCATCTAGGGCCATGTTACCATTTCCTAGATTTTGGTTTAAAATTTAAGTTGATTTTGTTTCCTATAAATTTGTGCAATGTTCATAGAAATCAAAATCCTAAAAATAATTAACTAGCCATGCTATTGTTACTTAATATATTGCATATCCACAAACCCTAAATATCAATAGAAGTCCTAATCCTAGAGGTTATGATTAATGAGTGGACAATTTAGTTAAAAATATTTCCTTGAGGTTTTTAAAAGAAGGCAATTAAAGAGAAAAATTCAATAACAACTAGGTTGTTTACAATCACACTCATGTATTACATTCAAACTCCTAAACATGTCACTAAGTTCATGTCAACATATTGGCTACAACTACACCTACAAGACCCGAATTGAGAAGATAATAAATATTTACATATATGCACCAAAAGATGAACACAATAAATTACATTCTTATGTATGGGATTCCATTTATACATTATATACAAAAGTACAAGATTTGAGCATACTAATAGGATTTTCTAAACAATATAAAAATTTCAACTTGATATCTAGAGATGTTTGGAAAGTTATATATAATTGAATCAGGAGAGCTTTTCAAACCTAAACTATTAATTTTCACACTATAAAGGATATCCATGAAATAATTTCATATGTATGTAGGTATGTATGTATGTACAACATGTAAGCATGTACATGTACGTAAGTTCTTAAGTTAACTTGAATTTGATTGATTCACTCTTGGATTTGACTCCCTATTTGCTATGTACATGCTGAATTAAATTTTCATTGAACCCATGGTTGGATTTGACTCAGAGGTGAAGAACATAATGGAAGCATGATTGAGGGATTGCTCTTAATTTACTTGGCTTTACCAAACAAATTTTGAAGCAATTTAAAACTAGTTAGTATACTATAGACCTCAGTTATGACTATAATTTAGGATTAAGTGACTTAGAAGGAATTAGAAAGTCATTCATGCATAGAAGGTGGGGATCTAGTCTAGAAATAGGTCTTTATGAATAGAATGGTCTTTATATATGCATGTTTAATATGGTAATGATTTCCTTTCTTCTATTCACTTGCAATGAATAAAATGAATGTTTCCATAAAATCTTGCATAAGGTAAATGTCATTTATGTTAAGGTGAAAGTAGTAATGATAAATATATCACTAATGTTCTATTTGTACAAAATAAGATCCCATGTGATAAAGTTTATTGTATATAGCCTAAATGTCATTCCATCTAGCCATGTTACCATAAATCCTATTTTGTTCTAATCCAAGTTTATCCTTCCTAAGTGTCTCATTTTATTCAATCTTTTAGCCCATCCTATGTACACTCAACATTCTTTTAAAAATTTTCCATTGTTGTTGTCCCCTTTACCCCTTTGTTAAGCATCAAGTTGTCATAGATATATGGATATGTTTAAATTAAAGATTTAAACATAATAAAATGACTTCTAGGTTTTAGGTTTAGGTTTAATAAGCCATTTAGGTTAGGTCTATAAAAAGATATTAGGGTCCTATCCTATTTAATTTGTAGGTTTTTAGGTTCATGAAAAGAGTTTTACAAATGGTTAAATTAGGACTATGAGACTCATCAGGAACATCAAAAGCCAAGAAGACAGAAGAATAATCCTATAGCACATATAACTAGTTCAAGGTCTAGATATAGGGGAAAGGACATAGTAGGTGAGATAATATATGTGCATTTAATGACCAATATTTTTAAAAGTTTAGTAGAATAGTTCTAACTTTAAGCTTGTTAGTGTTGTACTATAACTACTAAAAATTTAATGACTAAATAACCAATCATACTATTGATATGCACTGGAAAACTGAGAGGGGGGGTGAATCAGTTGTCACAAAACTTAACACTTTCTAAAATTAAACATTCATCACTTATCCACAATTATTATGATTTAATAATGAGTGCATGAACTCATAAACTTAACCACAGATACAACATCAAACATAAGAGACACCGGATTTACATGGAAAACCCCAAGGTGGGGAAAAACCACGTAAAGGATTAGCTCTCAATATATATTTCAATCTTGAAATAATGATGTTCAGGCTTGGTCACTCCACAGGCCTAAACATACTGGATTACTGCCATGAAGAACAACTAGGTCTAGAAGGCTCACTGCCTCAACCCTAAACCTAGCAAAAGGGTTGTTAAACCCTACTGGCAGCTTACTGCCAGACTCACTACCATGATCAACACCTTTCTATATTGTGAATGAAGTATAATAATTTCTCTACTCTACTCTTCCTCTACTTTGTTCTTCCTCTTCTTTCCTCTGCCTCTATCTTTGCTCTGCCTTTTGGACCTTTCTTAATATATTTGCATTTTCACTCAAGGACACTTTTTCCATGACTCAACTACAAGTATTTATAAACTACATCAACCTTGGAATGATCATCAGGGTCAGCATCACAATCATCAACCATTGGAACAATCTCCAAGTTCAGTATTACAAACATTTACAAAATAAGTCCTGACCTATTACAACATTGTGCAAAGAAAATGAAATTTGGATCATGCCATGCCTTAGCTGAGACTCAAACATGATCTTCCACACCACAACATGCTTCTACAATCTTCCAGGGATCTCTGTAATCACTGGGATTAACCAGGTTGGCCAAGACTGGTTACACGCTACATTATCTAGGAATAATCTATAATCACAATCTCAATTTATTAACATGGACCAAAGTCTAGATAGGAACATGATTAGGAGTCATCCACAAGCACTTTATAATCATTAGGAGAAACCACATGAACCTTAACCACTTTATCCATAGGAATCTTCTTACTAGAACACATAAATTTCACTGTCTTCAACTATCATAAAAGAAAGATAGCTTGCAGACCACCAAAACATGAACCATTGCAACCGAAGGCACTTATCATCATCCCAGACTTCCTTCTAGAACTGTAGAGAAAAATACTTTCTTCCTTTCCCAACTAAACTTACAGAAAAAGCAAGTTTCACTCTGGTGAACACAACTCACTCAGATCTCCATTTGGAGGCCTCAAACCTGGAATGTAGTATCCTTAGTCATACCTCTAACTTACTTCCAATCCATAGACCACGATCTTCAAGAAGAAATAAATGCGGAGCAGTTTACTAGACTGTTCTTTAGCATACAACTCACTATTTGTACTGCACTTATTTATAACTCACTTGTTTCTTTTAGAGAGGCTAATTTTCTCAATATCCTCAACATACAAGTCTTCTAAACAAGTAATGGAATAAGATACAATTGACACCAATGACAACAAGGATATGTTGACATCAATGACAACACCGATTAGGCACATACTTGCAACAATCTTGCCCTTTGTCATTGATGGCAACATATGATGTGAAAAACTACAACAACCATCAAGACAAGATTCTCCCCCTTTCTCTTTACACACCTGCACTCTTTCTTTCTTCAAAATTCTCTCCCTTTCTCTTACACATCTACACTCTAAGTTTTTCACATGACTTCTCTCCCCATTTGACATCAATGGAAAAGGGCACATACTTGCACTCATCTTCTCTGATCTAATCTCTCTTCTAAACTCTTTGACTACTCCCCTTGAGAAGTAGCCCTAAAAAGCATCAATCCAGACCTCTAAGCACCTCTAGACTAATGCACTATTGTGCATCTTAGTTTAGAGCAGGAGGGGTGATAACCCCTAACTTTTCTCTGAGATTCTCAAAAGTATCCTTAGGCAGAGGCTTGGTAAAAATGTCTGCAATATGATCCTTGATAGAAACATACTCCAACTTGACTTCAATATCTATCACCTTTTCTATTAGAAAATGATACCTAATGGATATGTGCTTTGTCCTTGAAGCATCACTAGATTCTTTGATATGTTGATTACAATGGGTTCATCATATACAATTTTGATGTCCTTCAACATCAGCTTCATCCATAACACTTGAGTGCAACTACATGCTGCTGCAATGTATTTTGCTCCTGCAGTAGACATGGATATTGAATCCTATTTCTTGTTCAACCACGATACTAATCTTTTTCCCAAGAAGAATGCACCTCCACTTGTACTTTTTATGTCATCAACATCTCTGGCCCAATCTGCATTAGTATATGCATTGAGAGTAAATTCACATTCCTTAGGATACCACAAACCATACTCTATTTTACCTTTTAAATATCTTATAATTCTCTTGACTGCCATCACATGTGATTCCTTGGGTTCTACCTGAAATCTTTCCATAAGACATATTGCATGCATTATGTCAAGTTTGGTTTGAGTCAGATAAAGTAATCCTCCAATCATAGATCTATACCTTTTTTGGTTTTCCATGGGTGAGTTATCATCTTTTCTTAACTTACAACCAGTTATCATAGGTGCGCATACTGCTTTAGAGTCTTCCATCCTAAATTTCTTTAACAACTCTTTCACATACTTAGACTGAGAAATGAAGATACCTTTATCTGATTGACTTATTTGCAGACCTAAAAACAAGTTCATCTCTCCAAAACATAGACATTTCAAATTCACTTTGCATTTCTCTAGCAAATACTGAGCACATTCCTTCATTGCCTCCAAAAATAATATCATCAACAAAAACTACAACAATTAGGGTTTGTTCACCATTTATCTTGAAGTAGAGATTGTTGTCTATAGTACCTTTACTGAACCCTATCTATATCAGGTACCTATCCAACTGTGCATACCATGCCTTGGGAGCTTGTTTTAATCCATACAAAGCTTTCTTTAATCTACATACCATGTCACCTAGATCTAATGACTCAAATCCTTTTGGTTGTTCTATATAGACTTCCTCTTCCAACTCTCCATTTAAGAAGGCAGACTTCACATCAATTTGACAAACCTTGAAATCATTGTATGATGTAAAAGCTAGAAACATCCTTATTTCTTCAATCCTTTCCATTGGAGAAAAAGTTTCTTCAAAATCTATTCCTTCAACTTGAACATATCCTTTGCATACCAACCTTGCTTTATTTCTTACCACTTCACCATTCTCATTCATCTTGTGTAATGCCCCTCGTTTTTGGATTTTGACAGTTGATAGCATTTCTATTGCTCGTAGACAGTTTTGAGACATGTGCTTGATAAACTTATGGTTTATGCTTATTATGATGGACTATGTTGGACTGATGTGGTTTTGACATGTGTTATGAGCTTATGATGGCGTTATTGATATTGCAGTTTATGTTATGTTTTAACATGATTGAGTTGATAGTTAATTGTTTATGCAAAATCATGTTACTATGCTATATGTGATTAAATGTTATTTGATTGCTAAATAGAAAGGTTTATGTTATTGTCATGCTTTAGAGTAGGGACAGTGTAGTAGTACTCATTTTGAGTACCCTACTACACTATGATTCCCTGACTCTGTGTGTTTGATATATATGCATATGTTTGTATACAACCCATCATTTTATTGCAGGCTATAGGTACTGGGCATCGACTCCACCTGGCTAAGTAGGTTTGAGCATGACCTTACACTAATGGAAATATGGATGGGAGATAACATGAGGTTTTCCCTAGGTCAGTTTTCATTTTTAGTTGGTGGTCGTGAGTCTTGTTGTCACTTTATGGTCTTCGCCTCAGATATGGTCGTCCTTGGTATGCAATTGTCTTGTTGATATTGGTTGGTTTTAGTCTTTGTGTATTGGCCAGAAATCAATTTATTATTTTTATAATAATAATAATGGCATTTTATAATCATTATTTATTAATGTGAAGCTACGAATATGTTTTTTCTTAAAGATTAAATTATTGATTTTAATGTTTAGATATTGTCATAAGTCATTAAGAATATGTTATTATTAATATTATATGGTAGTTTGAAAATATTATTATTTAATAATTTATTGATTTTGAATTGTATGAGAATTCTAATTTGGAGAATCTCTCTTTCAAAGAAAAAATTATTGTTTTCTATTTTAGTGAGTAGTGGTTTTCTGTAATGGTTTCTTTTTTCGGGGTAGTGGAAATTTATGAATTGATCTAATTTTTGGTGTGGAAGGAGTTTTAAAAAGGGGTTTTTCAGGAAGAACAGGGGGGTCTCTCAGGAGGATTTTGGGAAGGGAAACCAGGAAAGAAAGAGATTTAGAGGAAGGAAAGTTTGGAAAAGAATTGATTCTGGAGCACAGGATATTCCGAGTATGTCTCATCTAGGAAAGAATGAATAATTCAGTATTAATTTGTGTCTTGTGCTAAAATTTTAATTATCCCTTCATATTTTTTATTTGAAAATACATACTTTTGATTAAATCCTCATCTACAATTTGACTGATTGGGAATGTATCTCTGTCCATGTTCATTGATGCTTCTACCCTTTGATATAGTCATTCGGCCATCTTGTTGACCCTTGCCTGCAAACAAATCTATTTTAAATTTTAGTTACTATGCTTTTCTGTCTATAAGTCACAAATCATGATTGGTCTCTTTCATAAATGGAAATCACTTTCCTTCAGGAGCCACGACCAAGAGTTCCCTTATTTCTAGTTTTTGACAGCATACCTCTCATTGAAATTTTACAATCATTGTTTTTGCCTAATTGTTCTTTATTTATTTGTTACCAATGTCATCCTTTTGAACAACCTTGTCATTCTGGCTCCACGTTTATATCCTAGATCTCATATGGACTTTTATCATGTGTAAGGCTCTCCATTCGATCTATGCATCTGCCAAATCCCAAAATATGCATTGACTTTCAAAGCTAGGGCCAAAACCCGTCAACTAGTTGCTGTTATACTTTGCATCGTTGAGTAGCCCCACCTTTCTGAATCGATGCTATGGGTAACCTAAGCCTTTGACCATTGTCTCCATGCCTAGGACAACTTGCAATAAGATATCTTTAAAACTGATACTGTTTGTCCTTGCGCTGATGTGTGAAGGAGAGACCTTGCTCTTTTTCTAAGCGTTGATAATCCTTGTAAACCGTGTTTTAGAGAGCTGTTTGATGGATTCCTTCTCTGCTATCACATATGGATTCTCTGTAGAATGGAGGTTGTCCTTGGTATTTTTCATTCATCACTTGGATGATGACATTTCTCATTCAAAATCCAACATAATTTATATCTCTTTGTTGTAAAAAGAAACTTCTTTTCTTAGCTCTCTATTTTGAGGCTGTAAAAGGTGCTCGGGGTCAGTAAGAATAGAAACATTAACATATGTTATGTTTTAGAAAGTAATTTGGTGTGAGGAAGGATTTAGTATTTATTAATAATTAATTATAACTACATTGTTCCTGTTAGGCAATATTTAGTTATGTTTTTCTACAGGTGATGATAGTGGAATTAGTAATGACTGCTTAGAATCAATCAACACTAATTTCATTCCTCACAAAAGACAAGTATATTCTAAATTTAGTTGGTTTGAAATTAAAAGAGTCCAAACTTGTTATTAGATAAGAGTATGTCTATGCGTTAACGTTGTTTGAGGTTAGTAGTGTTAAGTTCTTGTCATATGTATATTGGTGATAGAATTCATGCGAGGATAGTATTAACTTAATTGTCATTTAGTTTGGTTTAGACTCAAAATGGCACATAGAGGATTTATGTTTTGTGTAGTTCATTAGGTTAAAATTGTTTTGAAATATTATTTATTTCCTACTAGTTATTTATCTCATTAAATAAATGTATGGTTTCTTGATCATTACAAAATTAGAGCTATAAATTATGCAGTTAGTATTATGTTAGACAATTGTTCATCTAATGCTTTCCAGATAGCTCAATCTACAAAATAGTGGGTTAGAGATAGATTGTTGGTTTAGTGTTGTTATGATACTAAGAGTCCTCATGGATGGTGGTAATATAATTTCATTGTAGCTGATTTAACTTTTCTTGTATGGTATAGAGATCAGTTTTAGTGTTTGGAATAGAGTAATAGATATTGGATCCTTTGTTGTTTGATTTCATTGTCTTATGTTTTTATCCTAAGGTTGTGTTTGAGACTCTTGTGGGAGAGATTACTGTGTACTTGTTGATAATTTTTGACTATCTGGATTCTTGAGGGAAGGGGAAATTGTTTAATGACTATTAAGAGTTGGACCTTGTTTACCTCATGTTTGCATTGACTTGTCATGAGAGTTGGAGGTATTACCTGTGTGTCTGTGTGCTTGTTGGAGTTGGGTCAACTAGGTGCAGGAAGAGTGACTTCCAATGTGGGGCTGGTGCCCAAAGAGGCTGTCTGGGTAACCCATTGGAAGTGGTTAACAAGTGAAAACCTAATAATTGACTAGGGGGAAAGGATAGAATTCTCATTAATCTTGATAAAGTAGACCGCATGTGTGCCTATGGGGCCAGTGCCTAGAGAGAGGCTATCAGGGTAACCATAGATGAGGGCTGACATCTAGAGAGAGACAGTCAGGGTAACCCATGAACCATGCGATGACACTCCACCTTACTGCACTCTAGCTTGTCCTGTTCTTTTGCCTCTGGATGTTGATTGTTGTGTTCAGTGTTGTCCACATGTGAAACTTTTGGTATTTCTGTCTTCTGTTAGTCCTTTTGTCCTTGCTTTTGTCCGAAAACCTCATTGTTATCTCCTAGCTCAGAGGGGTGGACCTCAGGGTTCCACATGGTTGGGTGGAAGAGCTTAATCCATTAGTTTTCTTGGTCTACCTGATTCGTGTTCACTATAGATGTGCCTCCTATTCCAGACTTGTACTTGCATCCTCAGAGCTATATTGTACAATCTTGTATTTTGTAAACTGATGTGATCGGTCATGAAGCTTGTAATCTTGTAGTTCTTGTATTCAAACTTTTGTAACTATTCATATCTGAAAAGGAATAATGTAATTCTGTTGTATCGTAATGTATATTACTTGAGTTGTTATGATTGTATGTTTATCTAATGCAATTATGGTTGACCATTTGTTGTAGATAGTGTAATCTTATCTAATGTTAATGCATTTGCTTGCTTTAAAAAAAATTAATAAATAAATATTTCTATTTATTTTGCACTTGATAGTCTAACACTCTACGGTTTCAATGTGGGGCATCACATTTGGTATCAGAGCCAGGTTTGAACACTGGGTACTCTAGCTAATATTGAGCCCATTATGTAACCTAGTGCTTAAACTCTATAGATTAAAACTCTTTTCTTTTTCAAAGTAGTCCCTATTGTGAAGTTGTTCCTCTGAGGTATGTGTGTGTAGGAAGATGCCTAGAGGTAGGGGTCAAGGCGTGGTAGAGGTAGGGGTCGTGGGAGAGGTGGTGGCGGTACACCTCCTCCCAGTTCTTAGTATGCGAGTGCCCACGAAGGCGGGGGTCAAAATATGGAAGGTCAGGGTCAGCCTGAGGGAGCTCAGTTACATCAGTTGCTTGAAGAGGCCCTTTCCCATTTAGGCCCCAGATAGGAGGAAGATCAGCCAGAAGCTAGAGAAAGAGAGAGATCACCTAGGCAAAGAGAATTGAAAGCTAAGCAGGAGGCCACTTTAGCTAGTCATATGAGAGATCTTCTGAGGGCACACCCTCCCACCTTTGATGGAGCTGGTAGTGGTCTAGAGGCAGAGACATGGTTACTGGAAATAGGCAAGTGTTTCTCCATGCAACCCTATGGTAGCAACACCAAGGCTAGATGTGTTATTCTGCATCTTAGAGGGTTTGCTTCTACCTGGTGGCATTTAGAGGAGTAGAAGTTACACTTGGACATTAGCACCATCTCATGGGAGTTGTTCATAGAGAGATTCAGAGATCAGTTCTTGTCAGATCATTGGAGCCAGTGTCGCATAGATCAGTTCCATGAACTGAGGTAGATGGCTATGTCAGTTGAGCAATATGAGCGCAAATTCTATGAGCTCAAGTAGTATGCGGGTATCAGAGATGATGAACCTATGTTAGTGTAGCATTTTATTAGGGGCTTGAATGCTTTGATTAGTGGAGGAGTTCATGTCTTTGAACCTAAGAATATGGAGGTAGCAGTGGAGAAAACCCAGTTAGTAGAGGAGAATCTAGAGATGGTGCTTGGAGGTCATTCATGAGTGCAAATTGGTAGTTTGCCTTTTGAAGGTGTTGGTGGTCAGTCTCAGGGAGCCACCTCTTTAAGAGACCATCATGCACCTGACAAAGGCGAGTAGCAGAAACAACAGTGTTCTCAGTCACAATCAAGGAATTCTCAACCTCAGCAAGGTAATAGATCTCAGAATAGAAAAGATTGATCTTGGCAGCGTAATAAGCACAACTTCTTCGATCAAACAACTTAGAGTACACAGTCTATAGTAAGTAGAGAAAATTTTCTACAGTCCAATGCTTTCTTGGGTGGTGGAGGTTTCGGTAGGGGCACATGATGTTTCTCTTGTGGACAACAGGGCCATATAGCTAGGCAGTGTCCACAAAGGAACCATACAGGATTTAGTCAGAGGCTAGCAACTTTAGAGCCAACCATAGGTGATGCAAGGAGGTCTCATAGAGTGTTTGCAGTATTTGAGCATCACCTAGCAAAGCATTGGGGAACAGTCTCGGGTGCTGCAGGTAGTGGATGAGCAGCTTTTGTTGGAGATCGTGCGCGTGTTGCAGCATCGGGAGTAGACACTCAGGGACAGAGACCTAGAGTAGGTCAAGGTCTAGAGGGATCCTATTGATGAGGTTTCTGCTACTTGGGAGGATGCTCTTAGGATGTAGGAGTTATACCCTTACTTAATTATAGGCTTCCAGGAGTATGCCTATTTCTGGGGGGGAGGATGTAATGCTCCTCATTTTTGGCTTTTGACAGTTGATAGCATTTCTATTACTCGTAGATAGTTTTGAGACATGTGATTGATAGACTTATGGTTTATGCTTATTATGATGGAGTATGTTGGACTGATGTGATTTTGACATGTGTTATGAGTTTATGATGGCATTATTGATATTGCAGTTTATGTTATGTTTTAACATGATTGAGTTGATAGTTAATTGTTTATGCAGAATCATGTTACTATGCTATATGTGATTAAATGTTATTTGATTGCTAAATAGAAAGGTTTATGTTATTGTCATGCTTTGGAGTAGGGACAGTGTAGTAGTACTCATTTCGAGCACCCTACTACGCTGTGATTCCCTGACTCTGTGTGTTTGATATATATGCATATGTTTGTATACAACCCATCATTTTTATGCAGGTTGCAGGTACCAGGCATCAAATCCACCTGGCTAAGTAGGTCTGAGCATGCCCTTACAACAATGGAAATATGGATGGGAGATAACATGGGGTTTCCCTAGGTCACTTTCCATTTTTAGTTCATGGTGGTGAGTCTTGTTGTCACTTTATGGTCTTCACCTCTGATATGGTCGTCCTTGGTATGCAATTGTCTTGTTGATATTGGTTGGTTTCAGTCTTTGTGTATTGGTCAGAAATGAATTTATTATAATAATAATAATAATAATAATGGCATTTTATAATCATTATTTATTAATGTGAAGCTAGGAATATGTTTTTGCTTAAAGATTAAATTATTGATTTTAATGTTTAGATATTGTGATAAGTCATTAATAATATGTTATTATTAATATTATATGGTAGTTTGAAAATATTATTATTTAATAATTTATTGATTGTGAGTTGTCATATGAGAATTCTGATTTGGAGAATCTATCTTTCAAAGAAAAATTTATTGTTTTATATTTTAGTGAGTAGTGGTTTTCTGTAATGGTTTTTTTTTTTCGGGGTAGTGGGAATTTATGAATTGATCTAATTTTTGGTGTGGAAGGAGTTTTAAAAAGGAGTTTTTTAGGAAGAACAGGGGGGTCTCTTAGGAGGATTTTGGGAAGGGAAACTAGGAAAGAAGGATATTTAGAAGAAGGAAAGTTTGGAAAAGAATTGATTCTGGAGCACAGGATATTCTGGGTATGTCTCATCTAGGAAAGAATGAATAATTTGGTATTAATTTGTGTCTTGTGCTAAAAATTTAATTATCCCTTCATGTTTTTTCTTTGACAATACATACTTGCAATTAAATCCTCATCTACAATTTTACTATCTGGGAATGTATCTCTGTCCATGTTCATTGACGCTTCTACCCTTTGATATAGTCATTTGGCCATCTTGTTGACCCTTGCCTACAAACAAATCTATTTTAAATTTTAGTTGCAATGTTTGTCTATCTGTAAATCACAAATCATGATTGGTCTCTTTCATAAATGGAAATCACTTTTCTTCAGGAGCCACAACCAAGAGTTCCCTTATTTCTAGTTTTTGACAGCATACCTCTCATTGAAATTTTACAATCATTGGTTTTGCCCAATTGTTCTTTATTTATTTGTTACCAATGTCATCCTTTTGAACAACCTTGTCATTCTTGCTCCACATTTATACCCTAGATCTCATATGGACTTTTGTCATGTGTAAGGCTCTCCATTTGATCCATGCATCTACCAAATCCCAAAATATGCATCGGCTTTCAAAGCCAGGGCCGAAACCCATCAACTAGTTGCTGTGATACTTTGCATCGTTGAGTAGCCCCACCTTTTTGAATCGATGCTATGGGTAACGTAAGCCTCTAGCCATTGTCTCCACACCTAGGACAGCTGCAATAAGCCATCTTTAAAACTGATACTATTTTTCCTTGCACCGTTGTGTGAAGGAGAGACCTTTCTCTTTTCCTAAGCATCGATGATCCTTTTAAACCATGTTTTAGAGAGTTTTTTGATGGATTCCTTCTCTGCTACTGCATATGGATTCTCTGTAGAATGGAGGCTGTCCTTGGTATTTTTCATTCATCGCTTGGATGATGATGTTTCCCATTCGAAATCCAACATAATTTATATCTCTTTGTTGAAAAAAGAAACTTCTTTTCTTAGCTCTCTATTTTGAGGCCGTAAAGGTGCTTGTGGTCAGTAAGAATAGAAACATTAACATATGCTATGTTTTAGAAAGTAATTTGGTGTGAGGAAGGACTTAGTATTTATTAATAATTAATTATAACTACATTGTTCCTGTTAGGCAATATTTAGTTATGTTTTTCTATAGGTGATGATAGTGGAAGTAGTAATGACTGCTTAGAATCAATCAACACTAATTTCATTCCTCACAAAAGACAAGTATATTCTAAATTATTTGGTTTGAAATTAAAAGAGTCCAAACTTGTTATTAGATAAGAGTATGTCTATGCGTTAACATTGTTTGAGGTTAGTATTGTTAAGTTCTTGTTGTATGTATATTGGTGATAGAATTCATGCGAGGATAGTATTAACTTAATTGTCATTTAGATTGTCTTAGACTCAAAATGGGACGTAGAGGATTTATTTTTTGTGTAGTTCGTTAGGTTAAAATTATTTTGAAATATTATTTCTTTCCTACTAGTTAGTTATCTCGTTAAATAAATGTATGTTTTCTTGATCATTACAAAATTAGAGCTATAAATTATGCAGTTAGTATTATGTTAGACAATTGTTCATCTAATGCTTTCCAGATAGCTCAATCTACAAAATAGTGGGTTAGAGATAGGTTGTTGGTTTAGTATTGTTATGATAGTAAGAGTCCTCGTGGATGGTGGTAACCTAATTTCATTGTAGCTGATTTAACTTTTCTTGTCTGGTATGGAGATCGGTTTTAGTGTTTGGAATAGAGTAATAGATATTGGATCCTTTGTTGTTTGATTTCGTTGTCTTATGTTTTTATCCAGAGGTTGTGTTTGAGACTCTTGTGGGAGAGATTACTATGTACTTGTTGATAATTTTTGACTCTCTAGATTCTTGAGGGAAGGGGAAATTGTTTAATGACTGTTAAGAGTTGGACCTTGTTTACCTCATGTTATTGCATTGACTTGTCATGAGAGTTGGAGGTATTATCATGTGTCTGTGTGCTTGTTGGAGCTAGGTCAACTAGGTGCAGGAAGAGAGTGGTTTCCAATGTGGGGTTGGCACCCAAAGAGGCTATCTGGGTAACCCATTGGAAGTGCTTAACAAGTGAAAACCTAATAATTGACAAGGGGGAAAGGGTAGAATTCTCATTAATCTTGATAAAGTAGACCGCATGTGTGCATATGGGGCCAGTGCCTAGAGAGAGGCTGTCAGGGTAACCATAGATGGGGGCTGGCATCTAGAGAGAGATAATCAGGGTAACCCATGAACCATGTGATGACACTCCACCTTACTACACACTAGCTTGTCCTGTTCTTTTGCCTCTGGATGTTGATTGTTGTGTTCAGTTTTGTCCGCATGTGAAACTTTTGGTATTTCTATCTTCTGTTAGTCCTTTTGTCCTTGCTTGTTTTGGGGAACCTCATTGTTATCTCCTAGCTCAGAGGGGTGGACCTCAGGGTTCCACATGGTTGGGTGGAAGAGCTTAATCCTTTGGTTTTCTTGGTCGACCTGATTCATGTTCACTGTAGATGTGCCTCCTGTTCTAGACTTGTACTTGCATCCTCATAGCTATATTGTACAATCTTGTATTTTGTAAACCAATGTGATCGGTCATGAAGCTTGTAATCTTGTAATTCTTGTATTTGAACTTGTGTAACTATTCATATATGAAAATGAATAATGTAATTCTATTGTATCGTAATGTATATTACTTGAGTTGTTTTGATTGTATGTTTATCTGATGCAGTTATGGTTGACCATTTGTTGTAGATAGCGTAATCTTATCTAATGTTAATGCATTTGCTTGCTTCAAAAATAATAATAATAAATAAATATTTCTGTTTATTTTGTGCTTGATAGTCTAACACTTTAGGTTTGCAATGTGGGGCATCACATCTTTTTTCTGAAGATGCACTTTGTACCAATTATGTTCTTGTCTGTTGGTCTGGGAACAAGATCCCAAGTCTGATTCTTCTCTATCTGTATCAATTCCTCTTCCATAGCCTTTATCCAATTCTCATCTTTGCAAGCCTCATCCACTGTTTTAGGTTCAATCTTAGAAATTAGACAAAAAATTACTTGTTCCTCTACAACTTTTCTTCTAGTTAAGATCCCTCTACTCTTATCTCCTATGATTTGATTTTCAAAATAACTGATTCTTACATATCTTGGAGTTTTGGTAGCACTTATTAGAGCTTGTTCTTCTTCATCTATGATATCTTCATGCTACACTACTTCTCAAACATTAGGATCATCTGACTCATATCCACTTGATTTCGAAGACCTTTCCTTACATTCATCAACTTTAACATTTGTACTTTCAATGATCTTAATCAGCCTCTTATTATAGAACTAGTAGGCCTTACTCTTGGTGGAGTAACCAAGGAAGAATCCTTCATCACATCTAGCATCAAACTTGCCTAAATCTTCTTTTCTTTTGATATAACATTTGCTACCAAAAACTTTGAAATATTTCACAATAGGAACTCTACCATGCCACAATTCATAAGGAGTCTTTGAACTATTACTTTTTACTTGAACTCTGTTTAGGATATATACTACGGTGTGAATTGCCTCTCTCCAATATGCTTCCAGAAGATGAGCTTCCTTCATCATGGGTCTAGTAGCTTCTTGAACTATTCTTTTTTTCCTTTCAACAACTCCATTTTGTTGTGGAGTTCTAGGTGCAGATAGCTGTCTCTTTATTTCTTGTTCTTCACAAAAGAGATTGAATTCATTTGATGTGAACTCTCCTCCTCTATCAGACCTCAAGCATTTGATTTTCAAATCCATCTCATTTTCAACCATTGCCTTAAATGCCTTGAATTTATCTAGAGCTTCAGCTTTCTCTTTCAAAAAGGTAACCCAAGTCATTCTAGAATAATCATCAATGAGCAGCATGAAATACTTGTCTCCTTGCAAACTTCTTACTTTGGTAGGCCCACACAAATCTATATGCACTAGCTCAAGTAGTCCTCCAACTGATTGGTCCTTGCTTTTGAAATTTGTTCTTGCCTGTTTCCCAAATTGACACTCCTTGCAAATAGGATTAGCAGGCTTCACAAGCTTAGGCAAATCTCTAACAACCTGTGTAGAACTTATCTTCATGATAGTATCAAAATTTATGTGACACAACCTTCTATGCCATAACCAACTCTCATCAGTCTGAGTCAACAAGCAATAGTTCTCAGTTCCTTTCAAGTGATAGATATTACCTCTGGTCTTCTTACTAGTTGCAATGATTGTTCTAGAGCTTTCCCTAATCTTACATCCATTGTCTTTGAAGCTTAAATCATAGCCCTTGTCACACATTTGACCCACATTCAAAAGATTGTGCTTTAATCCTTTCACATACAAGACATCTTTAGTATTATGCTTGCCATCAAAAGAAATAGATCATTTCCCACAAATCTTACTAGCTGTATCATCTCCAAACCTAACCAGTCCACCATCATATCTTTCCAAACTCACAAACTTAATTTTGTCACCAGTCATGTGGTGAGAGCAACCACTATTGATAACCCATTCATCCTTGTCCTTAATGACCTGAATAGCCAAAGCACTTTCCACTGGTTTTTCTTCCTTTAGACTGCTAGTAGAATTAGTAGACACATGATCTTCCTTAATAGAAATGAACAAGAATTCATTTATAGAGGAAGTAGCATTATTTGGTTCACCATTATCTGATACTCCTTCATCATCATCAAAATCTTCAACAAAATAACACTTCTTTTGGGTCCCAGGCCTGTTCTCATATCTTCTTCTATTGCTTTCAATTCTTTTAGGACATCTGGAAGCAAAATGACCTACTTTACCATAGGAAAAACATTTGAAAGGTAATTTACCTTTATACTTACCAGATCCTCTTTATAGTCTATCCACAAAGTTGGCTTCAACTTCATCAAACTCATCATCGGATTCTACCTTATACTTTTTTGATCCAGAAGTACTTCCAGGAGTGTATTGGATTTGAAGGCCATCTCAACTTTCGATAGCGCATCATCAAACTCCCTCATTTCAAAGACAGTAAGCTTACCAAGAAGTTGATCCCTGTTAACCATTTTTACTTGCATGAATTCTTCAATTGTGGCTACCTTGTGACAATAGGACTTGGACAGAGATATGAGAATGTTTATAACAACTTCCTTTTCTTTGAGAATTCTGCCTATGGCTTTTATCCCTATAAAAAGTTCATCAACTCTCTACATAAAGGCTGATATGTTTTTATCATGATTCATCTTCAAACTTTCATATTTCACTTTCAGACTTTATAACTTGGCTTCCTTCACAGAGTCATCTCCTTCATATAGATTTTTCAACTTTTCCCATACCTTATTTGCAGTTTCAAGATCCACAACTTTCATCAATATTGAGTCTGTTAATGAGCTTAGCAGAGCATCCTTTGCCTTGATATCTATCTCATATTCTTTGATTTCATCTTTAGTTGTCAGACTATTTTGAGGTATGGTGTATTCTATTTCTACTGCTTTCCATACTTTGTAACCAAGAGAAAGAAGATGGATTTTCATCCCAGCCTTCTAGAGAACATAATTCATTCCATCAAAATGTGGTGCTTCCTTCTTGTAAGACATTTTAGATCTTCCTCAAGCTGTTAAACTTTCTTCAGAGGAACTTGGTTCTGATACCAATTGTTGATATGCACCGGACAACTAAGAGGGGGGTGAATCAGTTGTCACAAAACTTGACACTTTCAACAATTAAACATTCATCACTTATCCACAATTATTATGATTTAACAATGAATGCATGAAATCATAAACTTAACCACATATACAACATCAAACACAAGAGACACCAGATTTACATGGAAAACCCCAAGGTGGGAAAAACCATGGAGAGGATTAGCTCTCAATATATATTACAATCTTGAAATAATGATGTTCAGGCTTGGTCACTCCATGGGCCTAAACATATTGTCTTACTGCAATGAAGAACAACTATGTCTAGCCGGCTCACTGCCTCAACCCTAAACCTAGCAAGATTACAATAAGGGCTATTAAACCCTACTAGTGGCTTACTGCCAGACTCAATGCCATGATCAACACCTTTGTATATTGTGAATGAAGTATAATAATTCCTCTGCTCTACTCTTCCTCTGCTATGTTCTTCCTCTTCTTTCCTCTGCCTCTATCTCTGCTCTGCCTTTTAGACCTTTCTTAATATATTCTCATTTTCACTCAAGGATACTTTTTACACATCTCAACTACAAGTATTTATACACTACATCAACCTTGGAATGATCATCAAGGTCAGCATTACAATCATCAACCATTAGAACAATCTCCAAGGTCGGTATTACAAACATTTACAAAATAAGTCCTGACCTATTACAACATTGTGCAAAGGAAATGAAATGTGGATCACACCATGCCTTAGCTAGGACTTAAACACAATATTCCATGCCACAATGTACTTCCACAATCTTCTAGAGATTTCTGTAATCATTGGGATTATGCAGGTCGGCCAAGATTGGTTACACGCTACATTATCTGGGAGTAATCTTCAACCACAATCTTAATTTCTTAATGCAGACCAAAGTCTAGATAGGAACATGATTAGGAGTCATCAAAAAGCATGTTATAATCATTAGGACCAACTACACAGACCTTAACCACTTTATCCATAGGAATCTTCTCACTGGAACACATGAACTTTACTGTCTTCAACTGTCATAAAAGAAAGATAGCTTGTGGACCACCAAAACATGAACCATTGCAACTGAAGGCACTTATTATCATCCTAGACTTCCTTCTAGAATTACAGAGCAAAATATTTTATTGCAGAGGAATGCGAAGCATAATACTTTCTTCCTATCCCAACTAAACTTATAGAAAAATCAGGTTTCACTCTGGTGAACACAGCTCACTCAGATCTTCATGTGGATGCGTCAAACCTAGAATGTAGTATCCTTAGTCATACCTCTAACTTACATCCAATCCACAGACCATGTTCTTCAAGAAGAAATAAATGCAGAGCAATTTACCGAACTATTCTTCAGCATACAACTCACTATTTATACTGCACTTCTTTCTTTCAGAGAGGCTAATTTTCTCAATATCCTCAACATACAAGTCTTCTAAACAAGTAATGGAATAAGATACAGTTGACACCAATGACAACAAGGATATGTTGACATCAATGGCAACACCGATTAGGCACATACTTGCAACACATACATGATGTTGTATCAGCCCACCAACAAAACATGACTTAATAAACACCTATTGGTCCACCCTTTTTTGAGGGGAACTATTTGACACCTCAACAAAAAACACTTAGTTTTATCTTTATCCACTATAAGTTATAAAGTCTTGAAGGTCTTAATAGATGATTATTCAGAGTTCCTTTTATTCCACAACATCAAAAAGACATGAAGTATTCTTCATATTGAAAGACTAAATAATGCTCTTGAGGAGAATAGTCTTGATATTTTAAGGAGGATGCCTCTAAAGGGAAGAAATTTACTCCTAGTTAAAAGGCCAAGAAAACATATAAGAGGAAAACTATAGGAGCATAAGGAGATGTGGAGGAAGAAGAAAATCCTTTGAGGCAGAAGATGAGAGGGACAACCAAGCCACCTCCTTAGATGTAACTCCCGCCATGGAACACTAAAGAACAACACAATTTCACTAAACAAATAGGACAATTTTTTTTTAAATGAATAAGATAACAATGTAATGTTTGACATATCTATACATATCATTAAACTAACAACTTGTCATCTAAGGTTCCATGGTTGCATTACTGACAAATTGATTATCATAATATAACATACATCATGAATTAACTAACATCAGTAGATCATTCTAAATCTATAGCATTAAATGAATAAAAATATACATTTCCATATCATGACATCAGATAAATAATCAACATGATCAGGATTACATGTCCATATACAAATTCCTATATATATGAGTACATCATTTCATTTTACATACTATCACCTCCTGATTACATCTGAATACATACATTATGATTCGACTGATACACAGGACTAGTACATGAGCATAAATCACTGCCTCCATAGCTGGTACAAGATTTGATAACCAATACACAATATACATCCTCTTCGCACACAAACATTGGCAAAGGAAAAAACTAATGGAGATAAAGCACATCCACCTGACCATGTGGAACCCTAAGGTCCACCCTTCGTGCTAGGGGATAACATAAGGTCCCACTACAACAAACAGTCAGGTAGACAGTAGACTATATGGAACAAGGACTACACATGACTCTAACAACACAAGTCAATATCACAAACAACTCAACAACACTTCCAAAGGTGATCACATAACGAATGGGGAGAGCACAACTAGGGAATGCTAAACTGCAGTAGGAAGGAGTGTCATCACATGGCTTGTCATGGCTTGTCCTGGTAAGCCTTCCTAGGCCCTGGCCCCCATCTTGGGTTGTCCTAGCAGCCTCTTCTGACTCTCGGCCCCTA
The DNA here is from genome assembly GCA_027924645.1 of Cunninghamia lanceolata. NCBI lineage: Eukaryota > Viridiplantae > Streptophyta > Pinopsida > Cupressales > Cupressaceae > Cunninghamia > Cunninghamia lanceolata. The sequence continues at coordinate 16,449,829 of BSBN01001567.1, read as the reverse complement.
TACAAAGCTCATGCGGAATCAACATACCTTTCATGAGGACAAGGTAGTTGATCTTGCCATTCCAAGCCTTCTCATCTCATCTCAAACCTAAACGAGCACTTGAGCCATGAGTGAGGCATCCACTTATCTTTGTTTAGTGTGATTAACTACCCAACCCCCTAATTCATTAATTAGGTTATCACCGAGTTAACAACTTTCAATGGGTTATTTTGGCAGCCACTTTGGGCACCGGCACCGTATTGAAAGCAACTCCCCTACCTGCACCTAGAAACCCTAACCATCAAGCAAGGGCATATAACATCATAACAATAAGTATACATGATCTTTGCAAGGCATTAACCCTCTTGCACTAAACTTAATCATAAGAATGCAACTCAGTAATCCATTGCCCATGACAATACATAACAAAACTCCATTATGGTTCCCGAAGTCTCCCCATTCCAAAATCTAACTCAAAACCCATTACAAGATAAATACATTTAAATGGACAACAATTCATCCACAAGGGAAACATTACCTCCTCAAGATACATTCACAACTCAGATCATGCATCATTCACACTATCTTTTACCTCATACATGACTAGAGGCAACATGCTCTTAAAACATCATAACTCCAAAACACATAACAACACAATACTTGAAAACAAATCATATTATCCTATGCCTCTGGAATGATACCCTAACAACTTGCACAATGAACCCCATTACAACCAACGATCCCATTAAAGAATTTCACTCACAACAAACCAATTTTCCCAAATGCTATACTCATAACTCCTATCTCAATTACAATGTTAATAAACCCAATATTGAACCTATTTAATCAAATTTCAATTAACAAAACCTTCATAAGGATATTGTAATAAAATCGATACCAAAATTAATCAACAATAATCATAATAATTCAAATTAAACTATTGTAATTAATATCATCTACATTTATTTATAGTTCAATAAATTAAATCTGATAACTTAACTAAAATATTAAATCTATATTTGATTTAGTAATCCAATACAATATTTATATATTTGCACTTGCAAAACTAACAGTCATATAATTTATGTAATTTTTAGTTAGACTTTCACCCATACATTATCCGCATGGCTTGGGGATGACAACTATATCGTTTGAAATAATAACAATAATATTATTAAAAATAATAATGATAATAATAATAATAATAGTTATAATAATAATAATAAATACCATGGATCATTGGATAATAAATATTTTTCATCCAAGAGAAGTAAATTTGTTATTGTTATTTACATTAGGCCTGGATTTGATAGTCAACCTTGACTATCAATTAATTTCTTTTTATATGATAGTTATCTATTCAATAGTGCCTTTAAAATACTATGACCTACATTAGCATAAGTAAACTATATAAAAACCAAATATACATATCATCATAATCCTATATAAATTTTGACAGTTTGTTTGCTGAAAATTTTATTAGCTGACAAATCTAATTTTTGAACATTTATATGAGGCTATTCAATTGAAGAGAAAATTCACCCACAAAGATATACTTTATATTCATTTCCTACTGTAAAATATATTATAAATATAATATTATGGATTATACACACCAGGGAATTATGAAATGATAAAGGTGTTGACTTATGAACGGGGATGTAACTGGAGCATCGGACAGCTAGGTGTGTCCAACTTACAAAGGCAATTTAATTTAAATTGATTAAATTTTAGGTTTCTTAAGGTATTAACGCATTTTAACTTATCCTGAAATAAAACGCCTAGATGGAATGCAATTCTCATTACAAACATGGGATAAATTGAGAATATAGATTATGATAAAGGCATGGCATAAATAAGGAAGAGAATGAATTTGTTTAGACACTGACAAGCTCATAGCCAGACAGTGCAAGAAACAATCTTGCTGAAAAATATTTAGAAACTTCCTAACGAATGCAAGTGAAAGCTTCAGTAGGACAGCAAACTGTTAGCTAGAATGCCTCAAAGAGAACTCGTCCATAGCAAGCAATGATTGTAGAATATGAACATAATGGATTTGTTAATGAGACTTTCAAATCCTTCTAGCTAAAGAAAATCCCTCTTTAATGTTGGCTTCAACCATGCATGCCAAAGTATTATCAATCTTTTTAAGTTGTACATGTCTTTGCCATCAAACAAGCAAATTATAAGAAAGGTAGTTTGATGAATTCTAAAATAGAATTGTTAAAACAATTTATATTACTTCATCTATAAGTATACCTACTACAACTATAAACATTGGCACCTGGTATGTAAAGGCAGCTTGAAACGATTATCAGATAAAAAGCTACAGGTGAGAGTGATTCAGACAACTTATTTTAGTAGGGTTTTAAGTGAAATGCAAAACATAACGGGAAATGAGACCCATTGAAAGGATGCCACAGACATGTAGGTTTAGTGGACGAGTGCTATATATACTTCAATCACATCTATAACCCTTATGTCATTTTTACCTACAACTAAACATTATGTGTGCATGGTTAACCTTCTTGACTGCATTGGCCATCTGGAGGAAACCCTAAACTTTGTCATTGAGATACCTGTGAAACATGTGCTGATTGATGCATTTTCTTGGTGACTGTAGATCACATATGAATATAGGCTTAGGAGTATTGACTGCAATGCTGTCTCTTTTTATTTATTTGAATCCTAAAATATTGTAAAACTTCTACTCTTCTCTCAAACGTCTATGCAGAAGTGGGCAGGAATGGTGAGGTTCAAATGGATAATGTCATTGATGGTAAAGAGAGGAGTTACACAATGCCTTAGGCAAAATATGTGGAATGATTGGCAGATAAACACAAAATAACTTGCTAGCATATGTAATTAGTGGGTTTAAAACTAACTTCCACCTCCATTGGTCGCATTTTCCCTATGCGTGCCTATATGGAAGCTTTGGATCAAGTTATGGACACCCATCGATGCTCACAGAGGGGCGATTTTGTAGGTATAATGCTAATGCAAGACAGAAAATGTAAATAGTTTGACAAATGCCTCAAGAAATGTCCTCTCATGGTTTTTTCAATAATTATAGGCTACACACAAATTATATTTGATTTAAATAAAATTGTTACTATAATGAAGATGCCTAAAACCATTATTAGGGTACATCAATGGCCATTACACAGGGTTAATACATATGATTGGGAGAATACAGGTAGCAACATTGCATTGACAGATTTATTGAAAAGACTTCAAAAAGACAAAGATAAAATTTAGAAATGAATGAAACCTAGCTTTCAAATGCTTGTCTGGCTAAAGATTTGATGCTGAGATCAAATTCCACAGTTGCATGCCAGTCTCCTCCCACCAAGATCCCCCCAATCATTCCTCTTAATTCCTTTTTATAGAGGGAGAAATTCCCCCCAAATTCTCCAAAACCATCTTCCTCCACCTTTTTAGGAGGTATGCACATGATCCAATGCCAAAACCCCTGTGAAAACAACAAAACAACAACCATATATTCATTAACGATATTCATTAAAATATTACTTTTATTATTTTAATGTTACCTATGAAATTAATTTATAAATGTTTATATATATTTATTTATGTATTTTATTTTCATTTTAATTTTATCAATTTACAACCAATTAAATTGTTTATAAACAACTTGTAATTTATTATTTTATTTAATCATTTATTAAATTTATTTACTTTCATGTTAATTTCACCAATTATAAAGCAATTAAATTGTTTATAAGTAGTAACAACACATAATTTCCCCTTATAAATATTTATTTAACTTTAGCTTGAGATTAACTTTGTTTTAATGAAGCACTAACTAGGGCTTAAATCAACCATTTATAATTGGATAAACCCAACCTATAGAATGGTACCTGACCTCCATACAAGACCACACAACATGACTCCAAAAATGACGACAACAATAGGGACAAGCAGTCCAACTAACGGTAACAACTAGATGCGATACTGGATACTCATCCTCTTCGAGGATGTTTACTGAGTAGGGAACCTTATGCTAACTCCATTCAACAATTCCATTGGTTTAAGGCATGCTTAGACCTACTAATTTAGGTGGAGTCAATGCCTGGTACCTGCAACCTACAGCAAATAACAAGGTTCAACATGTATATATGTAAACATGCAGTCATACACACAATAAATGGAAGTTGTAGTGTAGGAGGGTACTCACATATGAGTAATGTGACACTATTCCATTCACATAAACACATCAACAAGTAACTACATTACACATAATCTTCCATTGCTTGTCAACAGGATAAAATAATCAATTACATAACAATCTAATGCAACAGTTACCAGTAACGCATCATAACCATAATCAGATAACACATAGAACTTAGAATTAAATTAATCCATAACATCTAATATGTCCATCAAGCTATGAAAACATAAAATATCATTAATCAAACATCATCAAACATCATCATAGCAATAGGTCCATAATCAACTAGCATAATAACAAAAAATCCACCATCCAATAGAATGTCATAGTGTCTAATCCTACTAGGAAAGCTATCAGTTTGACAGAAGGCAAGGTGAGGGGCACTACATTAGAAACCTTCCACTATTGAACTCCCATCCTCCCTTCCTATGCAAAAGGATCCAACCATGCATTCCATTCTTCCTCAAGTTATTTCTATCTCCATTAAGGTTAGGATGCCAGTCTAGAATGACTCTATTCCCAAATCTTCCACATCTATTATTCCTATCCAATCTCATTCTTTTGGAACCATTCTTACACCTCCAATTGATTCAACCATGCCTATTCATTACACTTTTCATGCCTTCACCGAATAAGGAAGGAACTATAGAACTAGCTTCTCTAACCCCCTCTATTCCAAGGTCTATTCCCTCTTCCCCTCCTAACTCTCCACCCTCCCTCTCTAACATTGAAAAAGTTGTTAAGGATTTAACAGAAGAATAGTTTGAGAAGAAAGATAAGGAGCAAAGTGAAGCAACAAGATTTCTTAAGGAGTAAGAGCAACATAAAGGAACAATTCATCCAAGGGATAACCAAGAAGAGGCCCGAGTTGAAAAGGAAAAAGTCAAGGGATCTCCCCATGAAAAGGATAAAGAGGAGAAAGCCAATGTTATCAATCCTCTCACCATAGAAGAAATAATTAAAGGGGAGAAGTTTTTGGAGGAAATGGGGAAATTGTGTAATAGGTTGGATCTAGTAGAGCAACAAGAGGAATAGATGATGCAGAGGTAGGAGGACCAAAACTATCCTCAATAACATTAACAAATCAAAGAACTAATTCAATTTATTTTGTCAGGTTGAAGAAAACATTAATACAAACTTTTCAACCAATTTTCATGAAGATCCAATGGTAGGAGAGAAAGTTATAACTCTTTTCCCAAAACTACAAACCCTAGGCAGCGTTCAGACCTGCCCTCACCAAAATTGCCATAACTTATTCAAATCTTAATAAAATTTGATGAAACAAAAAGAAATTGAAAGTAGACTCAATAATATTTCCAACCATATATGGTTTTCTCCTGTATATGTCTGTACAAAACTGTACCAAATGCTACAATGGGACTATTGCAGGAAAAATCAGAAAATTACAGTCCATAAAACACTCATATCTTTCACAAAAAATAAATAAAAATGCATGGGACAAGAAGAAAATGGAAGGTGGTTGAATGATATAACATTTGTAATCCATTATACATCCATTCAATTCTATATAGGGCTGTACAATAGCAAAAGACAACAAATTTATGAAGGAAAATACAGGAAAACATTGTTTTTTCTCATTCCATGCTCAAATCTTCAACCACCCACGAATTCTTCATGGTTACAAGGCCTTTTAAAGGCATTAAAACATGTCTCTTCAGTTCATAACTAATTTGGAGTGAACCAAGAGCCAAATGACTCTTCACCTTCCAAGTTTGCATCTTTTTCCCAATTTTACATTGACAACCTTTACATGGTTTGCAATATTTTGCATTTTTGAAACTCCTAATGACCTAAACACATAAAAATTACTTGATTGACCTCATTACACTATTGAAAGATTTAAAATTTAATCAAACTCCTATAGAAGCATCAATTTATGAAGGTGCTCCTGCACCATACAACCAACCAACAAAGATTTCCAAGTCCCTTGGAAATGTATCTGCAAAACAAAACTCTCTTTTCCTGCATCTCCTCTGGCTTTATCTTCAATCTTCTCAGCTTCAATCTTCATACCAATAGAAAGGTGACCAACCAACCAACAGAACAAACTACCATCTTTACAGAGCATCCTTAGGCTCCTTCTACTCCCATCAGTGGAGTATTCTTTAGGCTACAACATCAAGTGCTTCTTCAGGTATCCATCTCTCTCACTGCTTCACAACAAACCAACTCACCAAACCATCCATCTCACCCAACAGCAGATCCTGGCGATGCACCTACCACTCTCTCCTCAGTGGTTTCTCTATGCATCCTTCTCCAGCCAAATCTCTATTAGAGAATGGTCATGACAGACCTCATCTTGTCTGCCCACACACAACCTCAAAAAACATCTTTCTGCAGCTAGATGGATAAGCACCTGCAACCAAACAACTGAGCAACACAAAATCCAAAAGGTGTAGATTGCCTCCCTCGGCGATCTATCTACACAATCAAGATCTTCTCGCTCTTCACCTGCCTTCTCAGTGACAGGAAAAAAAAAAAAATACACACCACCCAAATCTTTTGCTAGCTCTGATACCAAAATGATGCAGAGGTAGGAGGACCAAAACTATCCTCAATAACATTAACAAATCAAAGAACTAATTCAATTTATTTTGTCAAGTTGAAGAAAACATTAATACAAACTTTTCAACCAATTTTCATGAAGATCCAATGGTAGGAGAGAAAGTTATAACTCTTTTCCCAAAACTACAAACCCTAGGCAGCGTTCAGACCTGCCCTCACCAAAATTGCCATAACTTATTCAAATCTTAATAAAACTTGATGCAACAAAAAGAAATGGAAAGTAGACTCAATAATATTTCCAACCATATATGGTTTTCTCCTATATATGTCCGTACAAAACTGTACCAAATGCTACAATGGGACTATTGCAGGAAAAATCAGAAAATTACAGTCCATAAAACACTCATATCTTTCACAAAAAATAAATAAAAATGCATGGGACAAGAAGCAAATGGAAGGTGGTTGAAGGATATAACATTTGTAATCCATTATACATCCATTCAATTCTATATAGGGCTGTACAATAGCAAAAGACAACAAATTTATGAAGGAAAATACAGGAAAACATTGTTTTTTCTCATTCCATGCTCAAATCTTCAACCACCCACGAATTATTCATAGTTACAAGGCCTTTTAAAGGCATTAAAACATGTCTCTTCAGTTCATAACTAATTTGGAGTGAACCAAGAGCCAAATGACTCTTCACCTTCCAAGTTTGCATCTTTTTCCCAATTTTACATTGACAACCTTTACATGGTTTGCAATATTTTGCATTTTTGAAACTCCTAATGACCTAAACACATAAAAATTACTTGATTGACCTCATTACACTATTGAAAGATTTAAAATTTAATCAAACTCCTATAGAAGCATCAATTTATGAAGGTGCTCCTGCACCAATAGACCTTCCCACCACCTCATGAAAAAAACTTATAGATCCATCTAATTCCTTGGTTCCAACCTAGCTTTATGTGGACATTCAAAGAAGAAAGTAGACCATAAAACAATTTTCAAAGGATATGTCTTTCATATTGGTGATGATTCAAACTCCTTGGCCTGAGAAGACTAGAACTCTTTTTTCTATTAGATCATATGCTTCTAGGTCTAGGAATACAAAGGTGGCAAGTCTAATGGTCAATAAAGATGACAAAGACATGTTATCCTTAGACTATCAAATCATTGCTTATAATTTGGGGAAGTAGACTAGGGAGGAAGAGATACATGGAATGCAAACAATAGTATCTACTATAGTCTCCTAAATGGATGAGGACTAAAGGATGAAAAGGGATTAAAGATCAAATTTCTTTAGTATAATAAAGGAGTTGAGCATATCTTCATAGAGTTTTAACAATTTTCTATTAATTATGGCATCACATTTCATCACACAATTCACTACACACCATGGAAGAATGGGGTCATAAATTGGAAAAATAATGCCATTACATGTGTTGATGTGGCATCATATTTGATGATGTGGCCCTGAAACCTTATAAGCAGGGGCCTTGCCAAGTAAGCTACTATAAATTTTTTGGAGTGATTCAAAATTGCCATGTATGATTTTGAGAGGCATGAAGTTAGGGTGCTCAACTACTGGGTCCTCTCCCCTAAACAATTTTAAATGATTTTGAAATATCATTCCTAAAGGTTTATTGTTAAGCCTATATGACAGAAACCCTATCTAAGTTCTATCAAACTAGGTAGTTCATGGAGAGATTGTCATGTGGCCATAACTATTTGTACAAATATTATATATATGTCCATATGTTTAAATTAAAGATTTAAACATAATAAAGTGAAGTTTCTAGGTTTTAGGTTTAGGTTTAATAAATCATTTAGGTTTTATAGAATAGGTCAGTTTAGTTTATGAAACCCTAGTTTATGAATTAGGGTTTAGTGTTTATGAATTATGGTTTTTCATTTTACTTTTTTATGAAATCCTAGTTTATGAATTAGGGTTTAGTGTTAATGAATTAGGGTTTTACATTTTACTATTTATGAAACCCTAGTTTATGAATTAGGGTTTTACGTTTATGAATTAGGGTTTTATAGTTTAGTCTTTATGAAATAGGGTTTACCATTTCTAAATTAAAGGTTTATATTTTATGCATTAGGGTTTACTTGTTTTCAATTTGAGGTTGAATATATACAGTTTAACATTACAAAAACAACAAAATACAAAGCAAAAAATAATGAAAATTGGTAGAAATGGACGAGCAACCAACTTGGAGCATTGGTTAATCAATCTAAGGATGTAGGGATGCTTTGGAGGTGGAAGATGGGGTCAGCCAACATAGGTACCCCATTCTTGGTGTCGTTCTCCCTTGTCTTCCGCAGCCTGTAGCTGTTAAAATGAAGCTATAGGCCTATTTTCTAAAAAAAATTATACTTTTCAAAAATGGGTACCTATTCCATAATCGGTGCCTATTTAAAATGGGTACCCATTCCATAATGGGTTCCCATTTAAAATGGGTACCCATTCCATAATGGGTTCCCATTTAAAATGGGTACCCATTCCATAATGGGTTCCCATTTAAAATGGGTACCCATTCCATAATGGGTTCCCATTTAAAATGGGTACCCATTTCAAAAATGGGTACCTATTCCATAATCGGTGCCTATTTAAAATGGGTACCCATTCCATAATCGGTTCCCATTTAAAATGGGTACCCATTCCATAATCGGTTCCCATTTAAAATGGGTACCCATTCCATAATCGGTTCCCATTTAAAATGGGTACCCATTCCATAATCGGTTCCCATTTAAAATGGGTACCCATTCCATAATCGGTTCCCATTTAAAATGGGTACCCATTCCATAATCGGTTCCCATTTAAAATGGGTACCCATTCCATAATCGGTTCCCATTTAAAATGGGTACCCATTCCATAATGGGTTCCCATTTAAAATGGGTACCCATTCCATAATGGGTTCCCATTTAAAATGGGTACCCATTCCATAATGGGTTCCCATTTAAAATGGGTACCCATTCCATAATGGGTTCCCATTTAAAATGGGTACCCATTCCATAATGGGTTCCCATTTAAAATGGGTACCCATTCCATAATGGGTTCCCATTTAAAATGGGTACCCATTCCATAATGGGTTCCCATTTAAAATGGGTACCCATTTAAAATGGGTACCCATTCCATAACGGGTGCCCATTCTAGCTTCAGATGCCTGATCGTAAATGGGAACCTATTTCATAACAGGCACCCGTTTTGGCTCAGGCTCCTATTCCTAAATAGGTAGCCATTTTTTTTCAAAATGGGTACCCATTCCAAGTGGCATTTTTCATCCACAAAAAACTTCCATGAAATGTATACTCAACTTCTTGCTTTAACCCTCAAGAGATTTTGTCTTAAACTTTTAACATAAAGAACATCATTAGTATGATGTTTTCCATCAATACTGATTGATCCTCTTTCACATATCTTAGCAGTACAATTATCTACAAATCTAACTGATCCTTCATCACATTTCTCAAAATTAATAAACTTACTTCTATCACTGGTCATATGATTTGAGAAACTACTATCAATAACCCAATAATTCTTTTCTTGAAAAGTATCTTCACTATGAGGACTTACCTTTAGATCATTTTCTTTCAGACATTCTTCAAGGTCAGCATCACAAATGACATTGTTTGAATCAATGGGCAAGTAGTCATTATTGTCTTCAACATCATAAAAGGTTCTCTTAGGCATTCTACTTTTATTTTCTTCTTTCTTCTCAAATTTCTCTTTAGACATCTTGATGCATAATAACCAATCTCACCACCCTTGAAGCACTTGAGAGGTAGCTTGTCCCTGTGCATGTCAGTATCTAATTCTCTTCTTCTCTCAAGGTCAGCTTCCATATTATCCATAGTCTTCTAATCTATTTCCACAATCTTCTTAGGTTTGTCTATCTTGAATGTAGTTACAACTGGATTATAGACAACATATCCAAGAAAAATCAAATAGCTTCATATTTCAGAGAACAAGTAGAGACACATCCTACCTATGCAACATCTTGGATCTACCTTAAGCTATTAGGCTTTCTTCCAAGGAACCAAGCTCTGATACTAATTGTTGAAGGTACAAGACAACTGAGAGGGGGGTGAATTAGTTGTATCAAAAACCTTAAATTCTTTAAACAAAATCGCATTCACATTCACTTGCTTTAACCCCTTAATTTGTTATGAATATTAAACATGAAGTGTAGAAATAAAACTTAAACACATCAACACCATACACACACGAACACCAGATTTTTATGTGGAAAACCCTAAAAGGGAAAATTCATGGTGAGTGTTAGCTCACAATATAATGTAGTAACAATACCGAATAACAAAAGAGGTGCATTGCCAAAGGGCTCACTACCCAAAAGAATGCTCACTACAAAAAGGCTCACTGTCGAGGGGTGGTTCACTGCCATGAACTGATATAATAGCATCTACAACATGCCTAAGTTTAGTTCCATTGAAGCGTAATACATATCACCTTCTTTTCCCTTACAACACAAACACTTTCATCTTTGCATCTTCACATCCCCCACTCACTGCACATGGATTCATTACATTTATTTATACCAATCATCAACCTTGGAACATACATCAAGGTCGACAATGCAATCTAAAACCTTTGAAACAATCTCCAAGGTCAGAAAACATACATAATTCAAATTAGGTCTGGACCTAAACAAACTTACAAATCAAATGAATGAAATGAGAACACTTCACACCTTATCTCAGACCCAAATACATCTTTAGACACTTCAATATGCTTCTATAATCCACAAAACACACTTGCAAAGAGTGTTAGCATGCAAGTCAGCCAAACTTGTGCAAACACCAAGAATACTTTAGCACACTCTTCTAAGAACTCAATCATAGCTTTCTAACCAAACACAAGCATTTAACACAATCTAGAGACATCCATAAACAAAATAAAATCATTTGGGAGCTGACAAATCTAGCCACAACATATCTCACTTGAAGACAAAAAATATCACTTGAAGATAGATCACAGACTTCTCACAACAAACACTATCAAACTCTGTTAATCAATAACTTACTTTCTGGATCATCAAATTACAAATCCTTTGGAATGAAGATCAATAAGGACCTTATAAGCATATGTCCAAAACCACAAGACCAAAAACCAAACTACGGAGAAATGCAAAGCAATATACTTCCTCTTTATCACACTGCAAATGCTGCCAAGCACAATCTTCAAACTGGTGAATAGAACTTCTACTGTACAGCAATCTAGACCACCAAATTTTGGATTTAACATCTTCAAATACTTCTCTAAAACATATTCAAATCTCATACTCTATTTTTCAATGTAGAAGAAATGTGGAGCATAAACTCAGACAGTATCCTATAAGCCAGAATACATCTTCACAACTCTGTCTTCAATTTGAACCAAATTTTCTCAAAAGCACTTGGAGACTCAATATCAAGAACATATTCTTATCATCTTCAGCACTTATACAATGCAATACAAAGTAACTAACTCATCACAATCAAGTAACTAAATAAGAGCACAGTTGACACTAATGACAACACAAACATGCTGACATCAATGACAACACCGATTAGCACATACTTGCAACAAGGAGTGGGTGTTACTCTCAGAATATGCACCATTTCTTACCCTCTAGGTGCTAATTGCAACCCCTAGGCACTAAACCATCCCATTAGCACCTACAAACTACCCACTTCGACGCTCATTTATTACCCCTAACTAACCTTGTTCCCAAAATTACAAAGCATTGATAGGGCACTTACCAGCTTGCCAACTGCTGTAGGTCATAGATACTCTCATACACACTCTCCTCAATGCAACTCAAGGGGGATTCATGTCATCTCATCTTATTCATCCCTTTCTCCTCTAATCACAATTTTCTACGTGGCAATACACAAATGAGGAATATGGGCCCCCACAACCCTATTTGTAGCCACATTTACCCTAATTCATCTTCCAAGAGCTAATTTTTCCCTCCCCTCTCCTCCTGTTTTCCTCCTCCACCCCTATTCCTGCCACTTCTCCCTTGCATCCACCAATTTCCTTACTCCTTCTCATCCTGTCTCTCCTCCTTTCGAGATATCGCTGAAAAAAATTATTTTATTTTTTCTGTCAATTTCTCAAGCAGACATCACCTCACCATAGTATCCTCTCCCATCCACCTACTAGGGAAAAACAAAACTCCAAGTCTTCTTTGACATACTGCAAACACCTGACAATTATGATGCCATGTAGAAGAGGGGCAAAATGTAGACACCTAAAAATGGTCACAACCATCTTCCATTATCACCAACACAATAAACCAATTCTAATCAAATACATCGCACCATTTCATACAACACATATATTAGTTAAATAATTCATAATTATTTAATTAATATTTCCTAATTATTTAATTAATATTTCCTAATCTCCTCTCATCATAGAAAAAATCATTTTCTTCTACTATTGTCCAAAAAAATCAAAAATTCATTTAAAAGACTATAGTTCATACTCACCTCCCAAAATTAAATAAATATACCTATTTATTTAATTACCTATTTTGTCCATTTTTTATTACTTTTTGTAATCAATCACTAAATTCTTCCTAAGTGTGTGCACATGGGTTAATTAAATTAATCCTAGATTACCCCTTTCCCCCATGCTTCTAAATGGACACTTGTCATCTCGTGTACATGCATGTACATTACAAGTGGTGCCTTGAGAGTATAGGCAAATCTTACTTTTGTCATACTTGTCCTTCTTTCCACTATTCTTCGAATTTTAAATTACATGTAGCACTATTGCATGGAATTTAAAATTACACTTGTCATCTCCTTCAAATTTTAAATTCTTCAAAAAATCCAAACCATACATTTTCATAAATGAGTCCTTACATGTCATACACCTACCCAATACTAGCCATCCATCCATTCAACCATTCAATTTCATCCCTTGATCTCCCCTTGAATCTTGGAGCATTTCCTTCATCCAATCTCTTTGTGCCATTTGGCCAATTCTCCTTGCTTGAGGATCCTCAAGAAATATGAGCCCTTGATCCTCACAATTGATCCTAGCCCTCCATCCTAACCTCCAAAAATATATAAATTGATCCCTTCCCCTCCATTTCCAAAAAGCAATTTGAATGCAAAGAAATTTTGCAGAACTTAACATCCTTTAGAAATTAGCACAAATCATATCAATTAGGACATATCAAGAGGTTTGCATAATCAATTAGGGTGCAATTAAGATAGTTTACTTGTATTTCTCTTTATTCTAATCTTGAGGTTGCAAATGGTTGTAAATTGAATAGGTTGAAGTCATTTTAGCTTGTTTATGACGGTTCACTCTCAATAGCATACATAACTTATAAATACCACTCACCTCTTCATTAGTTCTAAAGTTGGAGAATTCTCTTCCATTCTTCACAAGATTTTTCAAGCTTCTTCATAGGCCCTTGAGCCTCTTATTTATTTAGTATTTCAAAGCTTCCAAGATTTTGTTGCATTAGCTTTCATTTTTGTTAAGTTTTAGATTTCCCATAGGAGGCAATTTCATTTGAGGGACCAGTCTTTGCAAGTTTTGCCTCTCCACATAGCATCCATATTCTCATACAAGACTTTCAAGCCTTTTATTTCATTTTTGTTTCATCTAATCTTTTCTAAAATATTCATATCATGTCGATACACTGCCCATTTGCAAGCTATAGTGCTCATTAGCTGACATTGAGCTCGTGTTTCAAGCTTTCTAAAGCTCTTTTGCATCCCTTCCCTGCTGGTGCCAAGAGGATATCCCTGCTACTACAATTGGACAAAGAGGTTTCCAACACAAGGATTCCTAAGGGTAGTGGAGGCTCACAGGTCTAATATTCCAGGTTCTTTGTTTGCTTTTTTTATAGTAGTTATCTAAATCTTATAATTTCTCTTAGGAATAGTAGTTGAATGTTCTAATTTCCTTGATAGGTTAAATAAGATTTACATTGTTAGATTAGTTTTCTTTCAAAATTCTTTAGCTTAGTTTATTCCAAAGAAATTTCATTTCTTAGAGTAATTAATCCAAATATCTAGAAAACTAAACAAAAACATAGATCAGATTGCATTAGTTAAATACATTCTAGATTGCATACATATTTCAATTCCTAGATTAAAAAAAGCACTTTCCTTTCATAAAAATCAAAAAAACCACAAAAATATTTTTTTGTATTCATATAGGCTTTGCAATCATTCAAAAACCAAAAAAAGCACAAAAACATTAGTATCACATGAACATTGTAAACCCTCGATTCAACACTAGTCAACACTAGTCAATGAACACAAAGAAAAGAAAGTTAAACCTTAGGTCATAAACCTTAAGTCAAATTGAGGTTAACTCCAACTAAATCTCTCTTGGTTTGGGCTAACGAATGTGCCCTAGGCTTAGAGGTGAGTGGGTGAGGGCAATCCTTGAAGAGATTGAGGAAATTCACCCTATACCACAACACGATCAACTAATGGTTCACGAACAACACCTAGGTTGAGGTTACTCCAAACACAATTCATCATCCAACACTTTGAAGAAAAACTCCAACTTAACGGAAGCATAAATGAGAGAAATCATCAGCCCATACAACATTGGAATCTTTAGAATCCATATAGGAGAACAATGACTAGTGACCCTTCAAGTCATATAGTTATTTCAACCACAACGATCATAGAGTACCAAATCAGAATCAATACATATTTATATAGTTATTTTCTTGTCCAAACCACTTTACCTAAGTGTACATATTTTTTTGAACTTGACATGAAGAGCAAAACCTTTTGGTTAAGCATTTTTTGGTTCCATTACATGATCCAAATTCATTCATCATCACAGTCACACTTGATGCTGAATTGACCACATATTTTGGTGAACCTGATGAGAACAACAAAAACTTTTGAGAGAGTCTCTTCACATTTTTGTTGCATCAATAAATCAATTTGGGATGGATACAAATTTAGTGGACATCCAATAAATGCCCCACAACTTCTTGGTTTTTAATAGCCCTACATATGAAGACATGGTCATTCAACTCGACCAAATCAAAACTTGCTAAGAATGAAAAATTTATCAACAAGACCAACCCATAACAAGCCATTTGAACATGGCCACATAAATGGACAATGAGGTGATCCATCAAAATAAAATCATACAAGAAGCTTGGGGGCACAAAAATCCCTCCATGTGGTACATCAAGATAAAAGACCCATGATATGTCAAGTATCATCAAAAGGAACAAGTAGGGTCACTCAAACCACAATGCATAGAAATCCATCTCAAGGTTGTAAAAATCAAAGAATGGAGGAAGACTCACTCATAAACCTTATAGAAAATTTGGTCAAATGGATCAGGACCCTTGAAGCTAGAAATATTAGACAAGTTTGTCAAAGCAAAATTCAAGAAAAACCTAGGGCATAGGGAAATCCTTTCATTGATAAGATTGAATCAAACCACGGGGCAACACAAGTTCCCCCTTACCTAAACTTACATGAAACATTCAAGCCTCACTTTCCCTCATCATCCAACATGACAAGTCTTAATCAAATAGGCAGGATTCTATTGAGTGGTTACACAACATGCCCCATTTTGCCTTGACAAAATAGGGACCCAACTTTTCTTCTATTTTGGCTTGTTTGTTTTTTTCTTCAGGCAGTTTGGTAACATCAATCATGCATGTAGCCTTGTAATGGGGTGGACTTGTTACTATGATGAGGTTAGTTGCCAAAGTTAGTAGTTCCTATTATTAATGTCATGGTTGGAAAGTACACAAAATTCCAAGCAGGTTTGCCTTTTAGATCACCTCAAAATTGTCTAAGGGAAGAGAGTTATGTTGAGTCAAAGTTTCGTCAAACCTGATATCCGTGGGGGGGGGTCATATTTTTAACATCAGTCATATTAGATAAGATCACCCTAAGATAGGATTATCACCTGATAATCACTTGGAACGCAATGTGCGGAAGTCAAATTTAAATAGGAGTCGATACCTACCCGTCATAAAGACTTCACCTATCCGCGGGGTGGGGGGGGGCAGGGGGGTGTCATATATCTAACATCAATCATCTTACGAATATCACCCTCTTCATAAATATCACCCTATGTTAATATGATAGTGACGTCATCCGATTTTACTGAAGTAAGGAAATCACCCTGATGATGACATCATCACTCCGTCTAAATCACAAGGGGGGTATGTATCTGATATCCGTCATATTCTTTAATATGATGATGACGTCATTAAAACATAACAATTAAACAAAGTTGCTGACATGATAATGTCACCCCGACCTTTTCTGAGGGGGGTCATTTTATCCGCGGGGGTCATATTTTGAATGTCCCCTGATCTTAATTTCGTGACCCGATATATGTATGATCAAACTTTGACCATATCACCTAATTCTTTACACTTAGTGATCCCGTGCAAAAGTAAAGGTGGGTCATATTACAGGGAGGGGGTCATATTTTAAATATCCCCTGATCTTTCTAAGATCAACCCCCCCCCATTTTAACATTAAATGCAATTAAATGCGGTAGATGAACTCCCGCTTATTACAAATGCAAATTGAACACTTGGCGATATCTGCAGATTCCTTGCAGGTGATCAACGCATTTAATCAGCACAACACATTTTTACCTTAATCTATCCTATTGATTTGTTTTAAAGGTAAAATTAAAAGATCATTTTCATTCACCTTGCGATAAATCAAGAAATTACAGAGCTCTGAAATCAAATCCTCACCAGCTACCTATCAATGAATTGGATTCTTCAACGTAACAGAATGGGTGATCTTAAGCATTTATAGTCTTTCTCCGTAATCACTTATCTAATACAAGAGAAAGCATTGTCAGGTAAGTAACTGTAAAACCCTCCCATTGTCATTTTCTATAATTTCAGGTACGGTGTTCATTTTTACCGGGGTATGGCTTTGTGTAATACGTATAATAGTAAAATGAATAGTAGTATATAGAGTATACGTCACAAAAGTACATAATGTTGTAAGAATGCATATGAATATCGTAGGGTAAAGTATATCATGTTTATTGTAGGAATCCATGGCAGATGTCAGGAGAAATAGGTCTAAGGTGGAGTTCCTCAAGCCCATGTTTGTGCACCCTGAGGGAGTGCAGTTCAAGTATGGAGTTATTGGTGATACACATCAAGGGGATACGGGTCTGGCAGTATGCTTGACCAAATTGGATCATGATAAGGATAATCCCATTTTGGATGGGGTGTTTGTCTCAGGAATGTGGCATGCAACTAGTTTTCCTTATGTTATGGATGCTCTAGAGTTGGTAGTGGAGTGTGCAAGAAATTATAAATCTGAAACGAGGCAGGTAGAGAAGCATGGGAGGATATATGCAGACTTCTCAATCAAGCGCATTACTGTCACTTTCAATTTGCCAGTTGGAAAGAAGATAATGAGTGTGGACTTACGTAAACTGGAAATAGAGTATAACAATAACAATAAAAATGTGAGGAAGAAGATGTATCAATGGAGGTCTAAGAGTAGTACATACACTACCTCAGTCAAGCTACCTATGCATTTGTACAAGTTTGTTTTTGATGATGAATACCAATATATGATTGCTCTACTGAGCACGATGACTGGCAGGCCTCATGCTGGAAATTTTGAGAATTGTATGTTTGGGATCATCCAAATAGTCTTATATGCAAACAACCAGCCCCTATGGGCAAAGATTATCAGTGACGCATTGGATGAAGGAATGAGGAGCCTGGGAGGACAAACATGTTTATTTTACATGACTTCATATGTGGTGTACTCATGTGCATATAAAGGAACTTTTGATGCTTTGAAGTCTATGGGTAAGACTAGTGGTAATGCTAATGATGCTAATTATCCCCAATTGCAAAGAAAAGCATACCTCCTGGACTACAAACTGGTGAATGATGCATTCTCCATGCATCTAGTCAGAACTATGGAGGAGGATAGGACTAAAAGGTTGAGCATGCAGGCTCAGGAAATTATTTATCAGCATGGAGCATGGTTTATCTAGTTTGCCACTTTCTCATATATCAGGATAGATGGATTTGAGGGACAACCTCTTATGTTGCCAAGATACCCCACTGATGGGGTCGTCTTGATGGAATTTGTCAGGTAGGTATACACAATAGTCGAGGCCTACAAGGGAAAGAATAAGACACCTCTAGTTTTATTTCTAGTATCCATGGGCTAGTACATGTGCCCAGACTTAGAGAGTATAAAGCATGTCATTGGGAGGTTAAAATTGATGTATTTACAACCATTTCCCCTAGCTAGATCATATGATCCTTATGGCAGGATGCGGAAGATACTAGGAAAACCAATACATCAAAAGCATCTAGAAGACTTTTAGACCAATTGTGATGATGAGGCTAAGGTGAGAAGAAGGAAATATCAAAGATTAACCTTGAATCAAATCAAAACCTTTGACTGCATCCCGGTGCCAGCACAACTACGAAAGGATGATGGGAAAATCATGTCCAATGAATATGAGGACAAAAAGGTGTATAATGACACCATATCATCCCCAGATCTTACACAATAGGAAGATATATCCTTAGATCAGCTGACAAATGGGATGATCCAACTAACCCAAGATTGGGTAGATGAAGAGATATCCAGATTAAAGAAAAGGGGTGTTGCCCTTACAGTTGATACCAAGAAGAAAAGGTAGGAGGTGTCTGATGAGGAATATGATGACTTCCTCACTGAAAAGAGAAAATCCAATGGGTAGAGATTACCCACAGAAAAACAAAAGAGGATTTCCCCCTAAGGGTAAGAAAAGTGAGGATGAACCAAAGGCAGTGATAATAGAGAGGGTTCCCACTACAACTACAGGTGCATCTACGTCATCTTGGGCATCTGCCTCATTTGCACAGCCTCTAACAGAAAAATTGTAAACTAAGAGAATTTTGAGGCCTACTATCAAAATTATAGAGGAGGAAGGCTAGACCCTGCAAGATGAGGTGGAAGAGGGAGACCCGTTAGAAGAAGAATAGTTGAATAAAGAACCTGAAGATGATGACTTGTAGGTAGCTAGCAAGAAGAGGAGGGCAATGCCACTGATGTCACCACCTAAGAAACAAAGAACAGGCATGAGGGGGGATATTCATGCTATCCCCATCATGTTGAGAGGTACGGGTGGTGAATTTTTCAGGAAGGAACTATAGCATGATGTTCCTCTTCCCACCATAATTAAATTCAAAACCGAAAAAGCAGAGTAGCAGACTAGAGAAACACTCAGGACGAGAAAGGGGGTTCCTTTCTCCTTAGATGATAGAGTGGACTTATCCGATGATGAGGTGGTCTAAGTTGTGGCTGCTCAATGAATGGAAAATTTGGTTTCCAATACCTGAATGACCCTTCATGGAACCCCATTAGCTCAGATGGCAGTGGTGGAAGAAGCAAAGAAAATAGAATAAATGAAACAAGGTAGCCCAAAAATGGCAGCCCAGCAGATAGGGCTCGATAATTTGGTTGATTAGGTTACTAGTCCTGCAGCCATAGATTTAACATATAGGGGTGATACAAGCCCAAGCAAAGAAGAAGGTGCACCCAAGGAAACAAAGAAGACTGGAGTGGTAAAGCATGCAGAAAAGGATAGCACTGCTCCTGATCAAAGTTAGCAACAGCATGGGGCACCCACCGAACCCAAAATATCAGAAGTCCAATAGAAGAATGTGGGTGATTAGGATATATCATATGTTGTTGTTGCTTAGACTTAGGGAGGTTCCTCATTACCTCCAGATAAAGTGGATCAGGAGGTGCTACTAAGAGAAGTCCCAAGAATAGACGACAAATTGGGCTAGGATGACCCCAAGCCACAGGATATCAGTGTGTCAGCTGGAAGTTAGGAGGTGACCCATGATCAGGGTAATCCTTAAGGGCAAAATACATAGGCATCCAAAGATGTCAATATGCCATAGACTGAGAAGGATAATAAAGAAGTTAAAAATCCAAAGGAGGGAGTACAAGATGAAGCACAGGATCAAAACATGGAAATTTCACAGGATCCTTCTTTGCAGAAGGCAACCCCTCAACAAGAAGAACTTCAACAGGATCCCCCTCATGAGGAAATACATGAGGAAGAAATCAAGAAGGTGCCTTCTCCACCGAGGATTGAAGTGGACACTAGAGAGTAGGACACACATGATATTAACAAAGGCCACCAAGAATCCAGAGGTGATGTACCTCATTGGCTAGAAAAGGAAATAGGTATGGAACAAGTCAAAATTTCAAGAGTTCGATGTTTCTACCTTGTTTGCTGAGAAAATGATGAATCCCAAGAGAAAGGCCAGATTAACATCTACCATAAAAAGAGATCCTAAAATAGGCACAAGAACCGCATAGATAGCCCTTCCCACAGTTGAAAAGGAAAAAAGCAAAATTAGCCTAGAGGAATTCCAAATCACAAGTGTTGATCTGGGTTTTGCCAATGAAGACCAAGAAGGTCAAGAAGGGAAGGATATTATTGATTCTTTAACCCAAAGGGTGAAGAGGGAAAAGGAGAAAAATAAAGTACAAAAGGAGCACATTGCTCAATTGCATTCTTTCATAAAAGGGTTAATTAACCCTAATAATGGACCAGTTGATCCTATAGTCCCATTGACTATCATATCACAGGAGGAGGTCACCAAATTGGACCTGATGAAACATGAGGTGATGGTGATGGACAAGTGGATGTTTTCAGTGCTCACTGGGGCTAAAGATGTATTGAGAACCTCTCTGCAGAGGTGGAATTCTTTGAGTAGTCTAAAGAGGAAGGTAGATAAAATGCAGAATGATACAGGGAAACGGTCATTCAAGTTGGAAAAGGACCTGACTGGTCTGAGTGAGATGAAGAGAATTGACTCACAAGTTTTGATAAGTAATAAGGTACTAGATAATAATACTGCCCTGCTGACAAGTACATGGTATGAAGATGTCAGGTTTGAGTGTGATGTCTTGAAGAAGTGCAGCGGCAAACTCTAGGATATTAGTGTTAAATTACACAGCATGATGGCATATGAGGCAAAAATCTTGGAGGCCTTGGAAGGAAAAATAGAAGGTAAAATTGAGAACCAAGATGCAGATTTTGCTATTAAGGCTCTGCATGATAATTTCAAGCCAGTATCAGATGACCCTCTCACCCACTTGTCAGAAGAGGTAATGAATAGAATTATGAGAATAAAGGTTAAAGTAGAAACATACAATGAGACATTAAATAGCAGGAAAGGTAACCTACAATCTCTCAAGGGTAAGTTCCAGTCTCATAAACATGCAATAGCAAAAGCTAGAATCCAAGATGGGGGAGAGGTTGAAATAATAGTACAAGCATATGAACATATTAGGACAGCAGTAAAGGTCCACATATAAGAGGATGTATATCAGAGTGATAGTGATGGTGAAAGCGATGAAGATGAAGAGAATGATGAGAAAGAGAAAAATGAGGAAGAAGAACCTGAAGAGTGAATGTGCATGCATCACTAAGTGAGCATATGCATGAGGTAATTATAAATGGTGAGTCATACAGATGGTTGCCAGCTGGTGACCTGTACCATGAGGAAAGTTAACTAAGTCATAGGAGGATTGTCAACTATTGATCTGAATTGATAAATCTTGACCATTGGTCATTTGTAACTACCTCCTCATCTTATTCTATAAAAGGTGTAGGGGTACAATCTTTTAGTCATTGGAAACTTAATTGAAATATGATTGCTGAAGAATTCAGACTTATTTCAAAGTTATTTTGAATATACATGTTTTGCATACTTAATGAAAGAGAAGCTATTTTGATTACAAATCATTGTAAATTTGAGTAATCTATGATTGGAATCTAGATATATGCATTGATTAGTTGCGTCCTTGGGAGTGCTTTTCAGCCTGCATATATTGTTTTCATTCCTTGTTCCTTTGAAGTTAGAATCAACCATACCTAGTTGTGGAACATCTTGGTGACTTATGGTTTGATTTCTTCTCTCCATGAATGTATCTTATGTGTATGTGATTCAATAATTAAAGGTTCACTAAAGGTAGAAGTATTCTTTTAAATTTCTTTGAATTTCATTATAGATCATCTCCATAATTGCAAATAACACACAATCAAAAGCAAATAAAACATGAAATGTGTAGATATCTCGTAGGTAATTGAAAATACAAAGCATATTTTGAGTAAAGGCATGTCAAATTAATAAATATCATGTAAATTCAAATAAATATCCATGAAATGCACATAAATATCCACTTATAGACACATCATTTAAATAAATATACAGTGTAGAAGGAGTAAGTTCATAATGATCAATGATCAAAAGAATTGATCAAACTTACAAATATCTCAGCAATCTTTGAAAATAGAGTAGGATTGACCTCTCTGTGGAGTGAATTTGTAGATTACAGTGCAATACAATCACCTAGACGAATGTAAGACCCCTTGAAATGGAAAATAGCATGTCACATCAACCCCTGAGTAATGTCAGATGATCATGACCTAATCAACAGAGACTTGGAGTCATCAACTTATCTTAAGCTGATCGTACTTTACAAGATAATAAAGGTTTGTTGTGTAAATTTTTATGCATGTTGTTATGCTAACAATCATCATCAACATAAATTGGTGCTAGAAGGAGGGCCATGATCAATATCTGAGGGTGATTTAGTGACATAGAAGAAAAGGTAATACTCACATAGCTTTGTATTTCAAGTTATATGTAAAGATTCATTGTTTTGAGTCTATTCATGCTTATTCATCACAAAGTTTTCAAAATTGAGCGTAAATATTTTAGGCTTTGCAGTTGATCATTGTGATCCTTGAAAGATAAGTCCTCTTCCAGGCATTCTTATTTAAGCTTTGAAGTAATTTTCTTAAGATACCTGATATCGTGTTGCATGTGTCCAAAAGTCTCACATCACCTCATATTTGCACCATTTCTGCAAATATTACATAAATATCCAGTTAGTTTCAGATTCTGATCATAAATACATCCTTTGCACAAGTATTTTAGCTGAACTTTACAATAAACAAGACAAATTTTCAAAAAATTGTAGAAATCCTAGCTCTCAGGCCAAATACCAGGTCCAGATCTAGTGGACTCTTTGAAGAATTGCCTATTTGAGGACTCAGACCTAGAATAGTAGATATTCATCATTCTCCTAGTTCTAGTGCATCAGGAGCTTCACCAGAACATACTCTAACAACTCCTATCGGGTTGCAAATACCTACTAGACCATTCATCACGCCCCTGATCCAATCTCCACTAGTCGCAATGTCATTCTTTACTGCAGAGTCACCTCTGACTTTCACTGCATATCATCCTATACCTAAAAATCCTGACAAGATTTGTCCTAAGTATCATCCATATTAGGATGCTAATGATCACATTAGAACATTTAAAGAAGCCTATTGTAGAGCAAGAATTGAACATCAGGATGTGGTATGTAGATTATTTCCATTTTCCTTAGGGGAGGAGGCATATAATTGGTATATCAGTCTTGGTCAAGGTTCAGTTGGTTCATGGGCTGCCTTGGAGAAAGCCTTTAAGGATAGATTCAAAATACCTATAGATCCTTCAATGAATTATCATCTATTCACCACAATCAAGAGATTTGAGGGAGACCCTATTGCTAATTTCAATACAAGATTCCAAAAGATGCTTTCAAAGCTAGTTGCTCCCTATACTATAGCAGATGAAGCTGCCAGAAGTATATACTACTCTGCATTAGATCCTTTGACTTCCATGTTTATCAAGAGAACACATCTTGGTGTCACAACCTTGGTAGGAGATTTTGAAGCCGTCAAAGTCAGTCAATAGTTGATTCCTGCTCCAACACCTAATATTGCATTTCCTACACTCCCTGTTTATCCTACATATCCTGCTCAACAACAGACTAATGGAACTATAATACCTCCAGTTGTAATGCCAAGCCCTTTACAGGTACCTCCACTTAGTATCATGCCACCTCCAAATGGACATGGTCAAATGGTGCAGTATCCAAGACATACACAGGTACCTCAAGTGGTAGAACAGACTAATAACAATAACAGTGGTTCCTCTTTCTTCAAACCCCAAATTGAGAATGTAGTAGCCAAAGTTCAGGAAGAAAAGGAAGAAATTAAAGACATATCAGCACAACTGAGGAAACTCACTATTGAGGTCACTCATCTAAGGAGTCATAATTTTTATTCTCAACCAAATCAGAACAGAGGATATGCCAATGATAGATCTGGTTATCCTGATAGGGGATATAATAACAACAATAACAACAATAGTAGTAACAATAATCCTCCTAGACAACCTAGAGTGTGGAACTCTAGGACAAATAATGGTTCTCTGCCATCACCCCTAGATAATCAGCCTTCTAGTGATCCTAAGCAGACCACTAGAG
This sequence comes from Cunninghamia lanceolata, assembly GCA_027924645.1. Lineage (NCBI taxonomy): Eukaryota > Viridiplantae > Streptophyta > Pinopsida > Cupressales > Cupressaceae > Cunninghamia > Cunninghamia lanceolata. Next base: position 16,424,766 of record BSBN01001567.1, on the reverse strand, counting down.
TGAACCTAGCAGAACCAGCCCTTATAAATTGGTGTAGGATACACAATACCAATGCTCATGCAGAGCTGGACTGTCCAAATTTTAGGATAGCCACCAGTATATTCCAAGATGAAGTATCTAATACTATAGGTAATCCACCTTATGTCGAAGGAAATGAAATTGTCCCCTGTGGATATGATTATGCTCTTGTATTAGAAATTTTTATCAATCATTCTCATCAGTAGACCATATCACCTCATGAGAATTACACCTTAGCATGTGAGGAATCAGCTATGGCTTTTGAAACCAATTTTTTTTTCCATTTGAGGATGAGAATGACCCATCAGTTGAACATGAAGAGGTGCATGCTTATCAGTAGCAGTATCAAGGTAGACATAACTATAACCTAAGGAATAACTCCAATTGACCTGCTAGTCCTTTGACTACATCCTTGCCTCCAAATAATTTCAACACTCCTCCTGCTCCTAAGGCAAGCAATAACCTTGGACTTCCTAAAGTTAATGCTCAGTACTTAGCACCACAAAATGTAGTGCCAAAGGCTGGTAATCTATCCCCTGATTCTGATAAATTAGTCACATACTTAGTAGATGAAATGAAAAAGATCAAGATCAGTCTATCATTGTTAGAACTACTCAAAACCCTAGCTATCAAAAAGCCTTTCATGAAATCCTTAGATGATCCTGCTCCAAAAGAAGACAATCCTACCTCAAGTCAGACTTTGAATAAAGATCATGCCATTAAAGATATCATTGTTAAACACAAAACTCCAGCTACTATTTAGGCTGTAGAAACTTCACACGTGACTCTTTACAAAGATAAAACTGAATCACCTCCTTTTCTCCTTACCATAAGGATGTTTAGTAGGAATTTGCATAATTGCTTAGTAGATTCAGGTGCATCTATTAATGCAATGCCTCTATCCATATGCAATGCCTTAGGATTACATCCTGCCAAGTCATTGAAGAAAGTAACACAGTTAGATAAAATAGAGGTGAGTGTCGTAGGAGAATTGACTCATATCCATATGCAATTAGCATTAGATCCAAGAATTCAATACTAAATTGATATTCAGGTAGTAGATATACCAGATACCTATGGGATGTTGCTTAGCAGGGATTAGTCAAAAACACTCAATGGATACATGTCCACTTATTTTAGTCACATGTGGTTAGCTTGGAAAGGAATACCTAACCAAATAAGGATAGATGCTAAACCTCACATGAAACATATAATCACTGAGTACAATAAAACCAATGAGATCATGTAGGTAGATGTTGAACCCGGAGTCTACTCCATCAGACCCCATACCATCAAGATAGAGGAGATCCTCATGTATGATGTTCATGTTCATAATGACAATCTTCAGGATAGAATAATTATAGAATCTGATAGTAGTTCTGAGAATGAGATAGAAGTAGATCACTTTAAGAACTTTGAAGTGCACTTCTCCAAAGAGGTGCAATGTTGCCAATTGTTGAAAATGTCTGTTGAAGATATTCTAATTGAGAGAAGGTGCAGGTTACATGATGAAGCACATTCTGAAAAGACCTGTGATGCTTGCTTAGATATGATGGAACTGGAACAAGCATGTAGTGAGAGGGCTTCATCATCATCTCTGGTAAGTTTTGCAGATAGTGACAGTGATGATGATTCTTGTTTGTCATTTGTAGGAACAAAAGAAAATGCATATCCTGATGAAAGCCCTATTCAGATGATAGGAGAGATATTGGTGTGTAACGAAAGTAATTATAAGAGTAATAAGAATATCACCCCAGGGACCGATTGTTTTGTTGAATCAGATTATGATGTATCTGATGAAGATAGACAGTAATTTGACCAAGTTTGAGAAATTTGTATCAAAACAAATTCAAGAAATGATACAACAACATGCTTCCCCACAAGATGTTCTAATTGAGGGATGGTGTCGATTACATGAAGCACCACATTCAGAAACTAATTGCTCATTATGTTTGCATATTCTAGAAAAGCATATGTTGCCTTGTTCAAAAGATCCTCCTCTTGATGATAAAGAAGAAAAGGGAATGTCAACTTCACATTAGTTAGATAAGGTGAAGTTTGAGGAGATTGAAACATCAAAATTAAGATGGATATCAAGTGGTGCAACTGCTAGAGCTAAAAAAGAAAAGAGAAGGTCCAGACAAGCCTTTAACTGAAGATAAGCCATGGATCCTCAATTTTGATGGATCCAAATCAAAACAAGGGGCTGGAGTAGGAATAGATCTTATTGATCCAATTGGTAAATCCTACCTGGCAGCATATAGATTACAATTCCCATGAACAAATAATGTGACAGAGTATGAAGCTTTGATTCATGGGATGTTGTTTGCACTCAGAAAGAAAGTAAAGGTTCTGCATGTCTATGGAGACTCAAAATTGGTGGTAAGACAAGTAAGAGGCATATATTCTTGTAATTACAAGAAGTTGTCTAATTATAGACATAGCATATGGGATCTGATAGAATATTTTGATGCATTTAACATCACCCATGTGCCTAGAGAACAAAATCACAGGGCAGATGCCTTGGCCCAAGCCGTAAGTACTTTGGAACCACTATCCATATTTGGTCTAAAAAGATTTTTAGTTGAATTAGTGTCAGTACCCTCTGTACCAGATAATGTCGTTAACCTTGAAGTATTTGATGATGACCAGCATATTTTAGACTTCATATCCAATAGAGATGTGTTTGATACACAGATCATAGATGAAAGAAATGTGGAAGATCATACCTAGGAAGAAGAAGAAATCATAGAGCTGCCTAGTAACAAGATTCCCAAAGGAATGATAGAGTTAGAAAGAGCATTTGATTTAGATAACATGCTGAAATAAAAAGATCTCCCTAAAGCAGATGGAGGAGAATATTCACTAGTCAACATAGGACATGATGTAGAGAAAAAGAATGTCCTGATTGGAAAAGTCTGTATAGAGGAAGAAATGGTAGGGATAACCCAAGCACTTAAATATTATATTCATGTTATCGCTTGGACATATGACGAGTTGAAAAATTATGATACTTCAATCATCACTCATACTATACCTTTAAATCTAGATGTCAAGCCCTTTAGACAAAAATAGAGACATGTTAATGCTTTGTTGGAGCACATCATTTTTTAAGAAGTGAAGAAGTTTCTTAACGCCAGAATCATATTTCCTATGAGACATTCTACATGGGTGGCTAACTTGGTCCCTGAAAGGAAGAAGAATGGTGACATTAGGTTGTGTGTAGACTTCAGAAATTTAAATAGATCTTCTGAAAAGGATAATTATTGTTTGCCTTCATTGGATGAGATCTTGCAGATAGTAAATGGTGTAAAGATGATGTCATTTTTAGATGGTTTTTCAGGATACAGCCAAGTGATGGTAGACAAGATAGATAGATTGAAAACTGCATTCACCACTAAGTGGGGAATATTCGCCTATAGGCACATGCCCTTTGGATTGATAAATGTTGGAGCCATCTTTCAGCGAGCAATGGATATAGCCTTCAGGGGGCTAATTGGTAAATGCATAGTCATATACATGGATGACTTGACAATTTTCTCTAAAGTAAGAGGGAATCATGTAGAAGACCTCAGGAAAGTACTAAAGAAATGTGATCATTATGGAATATCCCTAAACTGTAAGAAATGTATATTTGGGGTAACCATAGGGAAGCTATTAGGTCACTTGATAACAGAGAATGGGATCATCATTGACCTTATGAGAGTAGAATCAATCATGAAGATACAGCTTCCTAGGAGTAAGAAGGAGCTCAAATCTTATTTTGGTAAGATCAATTTCATTAGAAAGTTTATTACTGGTTTTGCAGAGATGTCAAACCATTGAATGCAATGCTCAAAAAGGATGCTAAAATTGAGTGGACACCTAAAGCTAGAGCATCTTTTGAAGATATCAAGAAAGCTATATCTAATGCTCCTATTCTGATCAATCCAAATTATACCAAAGATTTTTACATATATTCATTTTCTTCAGAGCATACGTCTACAGTAGTACTAACACAAAGAAATGAGGCTAAAGAAGAAAAGCCTATAGCTTTGATGAGTTGTCCTTTCAGGGATACAGAACTTAGATATATGGATGTTGAAAGACAAGCACTTGCTCTGGTTCGAGTAGTCAAGAAGTTTAGACATTACATCTTGAGAAGTAAAGTGATCGTTGTAGTACCAGATGCAGCAGTAAAGATGCTTTTAATGCAAAGTGAACCAGGTGAAAAGAGAGCCAAATGGATAACTATCCTCCAAGAGTATGATATGGACATAACACCCATGAAATTAGTAAGAGGACAAGCCTTGAGTCAGATGATATCTAAAATTGATCCTGACATCATGAGCCAGCAATATGTCATAAATACCAAGGAAACTGGAGAATGGTATTCAGACATCAGGCATATGTTGATTACTGGAAGATGCCCTTCAAGGTTGCAGGCCTCACAAAGGAGAGCCTTGAAGATAAGATCACAAAAGTACATGATAAAAGGAGGAGTTCTTTTCAAGAAGAATCTCGAGGGAATATACCTTAGATGCCTAGAAACGCAAGAAGCAGACAAAGTGTTAATAGAATTACATGACAAGTTTGGAATTGCACATGGATTGTACTTGGCTACCACTCATGCTATCGTCAGAGTAGGGTATTACTGGCCCACTATTTTTAAAGATACTGCTGAACACATTATATGTTGTCATATGTGTTAGGTTGCTGCAAATAAAGAAAGATATGCTACTCAGCCCTTGTAACCAGTGATGGAGATGTGCCCATTTGCTCAATGGGGGATGGATTTCATAGGACCTATCAACCCTCCATCATCTTCAGGCCACATGTATGTGTTGACTATTACTGATTATTGCACCAGGTGAACTGAAGTTGTTAGTAGTAAGACATGTAATGCTGAAGATGTGATCAAGTTCTTGGAAAGTAACATAGTAACTAGGTATGGAGTTCCTTATGCTTTAGTATGTGACAATGGATCTACCTTTGCATCAATAAGATTATAAAGTTAGGCTTTTGATCATGGAATTATTTTGAAGTTTTCTTCAAATTATTATCCTCAAGGGAATGGATTAGCAGAGTCTACAAATAAAAACTTGTTAAACATCATAAAGAAATTGATAGAGAAAAACCCAAGGGAGTGGAACACCTTATTAAAATATGCATTGTGGGTAGATAGAACTAGGATGAAGGTTGCATTAGGAAATTCTCCTTTTCACCTAGTACATGGGGCGGATCCCATCCTCCCTGTTAACCTAAAGATGCCCACACTAGTTTACACAAGAGTATCTAGGTATAGACAACAAACAAGAAGTCAGGTTACTTCAATTAATGCACCTAGAAGAAAAAAGGAATAGAGCAATTGATCAATTTGTTAAACATGAAGCTGTTGTCAAGCATTGGTTTGACAAAAGAGCCAGAGTTAAAGCTTTCAGAATTTTAGATTTAGTCCTTATGTGGGATAAAGCACATGAAAGGAAAGGGGATCATGGTAAATTTGATAAACTTTGGATAAGTCATTTTCAAGTTTTAGAAATCCTAGAAGACAATACCTATAGGCTCAAGACTTTAACCGGTGAGGATGTCCCATTACCAATTAATGGATAGTTCCTCAAGCATTATTTTCAAGCTTGAAATAGTGTCATGAAGGTCCAATGTATCATAATGTGCATATTGTATAGTTGTTTGTGCAGTCTTGTTTTGCTTGGTTTTCTTGTTGAGTTTTATTTTGGATAGTCAAGATGATACAACTTATCACCCTAAGAAAATAACCAAATTGTTAAGATTCAAGTGGTGAGAACAAATTCCTATATAGGTTATGACTCATTTTGAGGAGTATCCATGATTAGGTCTATGATATCCTTTTCATCATGGTGCCTTTTCTTAACTAAAGTGATTCTTCACAATGATCCACCTAACAGCCTTGGGTTTGTGGAACACGTAAGTATAGGTGTTAAGTGAAAAATCTAAAGGGACTCCCTTGCTACCAATGCAATCTCCAACCTAAATCAGCAAGTGAACATCCCTTGCACATTAAGCTTACATGATGACATTATATGAACAAAAGGAATAAAATTAAGCCATCTAAGTAACTCTACCGAGGCTATAGACACCTGCTGGCAATGGGGCTCTACTTAGGGGATTGTATAGATAACCTTGTCAGGGCTATAGACGCCTATTGGAAGTAAGGCTCTATCTAGGTTGGCTATGAGGGATGCTCCCAAAATATGTAGCTTAACATCAATTACTCATGTTTTCAACTTACTTTCAAGATGAGGATAATTAATCATCTGCACACACCTGATCCTTTGCTAAGCATTGTTGCAATGAGGAAAACCCTATCATCCAGAAAGATCATAATACTTATACTTAGAAAGAGTTAAAATACTATGTTAAAATGTGATCACATCACTTGAATCATTGGAATTTGGTTATTTTCTTTGGTCGAAAGTTGTGTGGTTACACAACACACCCCATTTTGCCTTGACAAAATAGGGACCTAACTTTTCTTCTATTTTGGCTTATTTGTTTTTTGCTTTGGGCGGTTTGGTAAAATCAGTCATGCATGTAGCCTTGTAATGGGGTGGACTTGTTACTATGATGAGGTCAGTTGCCAAAGTTAGTAGTTCCCATTATTAATGTCATGGTTGGAAAGTACACAAAATTCTAAGCAGGTTTGCCTTTTAGATCACCCCAAAATTGTCTAAGGGAAGAGAGTTATGTTGAGTCAAAGTTTGGTCAAACCTGATATCCACGGGGGTGTCATATTTTTAACATCAATCATATTAGATAAGATCACCCCAAGATAGGATTATCACCTGATAATCACTCGGTGCATAATGTGTGGATGTCAAATTTAAATAGGAGCTGATACCTACCTATCAGAAAGACTTCGCCTATCCGCAGGGGGGGGTCATATTTCTAACATCAATCATCTTACGAATATCACCCTCTTCACAAATATCACCCTATGTCAATATGACGGTGACGTCATCCGATTTTAGTGAAGTAAGGAAATCACCCTGATGATGACATCATCATTCTGTCTAAACCATGAGGCGGTATGTATCTGATATCTGTCATATTCTTTAATATGACGATGATGTCATTAAAACATAACAATTAAATGATGTCACCGACATGATGATGTCTCCTTGATCTTTTCTGAGGGGGGTCATTTTATCCGCGGGGATCATATTTTGAATATCCCCTAATCTTAATTCTGTGAGTCGATATACACATGGTCAAACTTTGACCATATCACCTGATTCTTTACACTTAGTGAGCCTGTGCAAAAATAAAGGGGGGTCATATTACAGGGAGCGGGTCATATTTGAATATCCCCTGATCTTTCTAAGATCACCCCCCCATTTTAACATTAAATGCAATTAAATGCGGTAGATGAACTCCTGCCGATTACAAATGCAAATTGAACACTTGGCGACATCTGCAGATTCCTTGTAGGTGATCAACGGATTTAATCAGGACAACGCATTTTTACCCTAATCTGTCCTATTGATTTGTTTTAAAGGTAAAATTCAAAGATCATTTTCATTCACCTTGTGATAAATCAAGAAATTATAGAGCTCTGAAGTCAAACCCTCACCAGCTACCTGTCAATGGATTGGATTCTTCGATGTAATGGAATGGGTGATCTTAAGCGTTTATAGTCTTTCTTTGTAATCACTTATCTAATACAAAAGAAAGCATTGTTAGGTAAGTAACTGTAAAACCCTCCCATTGTCATTTTCTATAATTTTAGGTAGGGTGTTCATTTTTACTAGGGTATGGCTTTGTGTAATATGTATAACAGTAAAATGAAGAGTAGTATACAAAGTATATGTGATAAAAGTATATAATGTTGTAAGAATGCATATGAATACCATAGGGTAAAGTATATCATGTTTATTGCAGGAATCCATGGCAGATCTCAAGAGAAATAGGTTTGAGGTGGAGAGTCCTCAAGCCCATGTTTGTGTAGCCTGAGGGAGTGCAGTTCAAGTACAGAGTTATTGGTGATACACATCAAGCGGATATGGATCTAGTAGTATGGTCAACCAAATTGGATCATGATAAGGATAATCCTATTTTGGATGGGGTGTTTGTCTCAAGAATGTGGCATGCAGCTAGTTTTCCTTATGCTATGGATGCTGCAGAGTTGGTAGTGGAGTGCGCAAGAAATTATAACCCTGAAACCAGGCAGGTAGAGAAGCATGGGAGGATATATGCAAACTTCTCAGTCAAGGGCATTACTGCCACTTTCAATTTGCCAGTTGGAAAGAAGATAGCGAGTGTGGACCTGCACCAACTAGAAACAGAGTATAACAATAACAAGAAAAATGTGAGGAAGAAGATGTATCAATGGAGGTCAAAGAGTAGTACATACACTACCTCAGCCAAGCTACCTATGCATTTGTACAAGTTTGATTTTGATGATGAATACCAATATATGATTGCTCTACTGAGTAGGATGACTGGCAGGCCTCATGCTGGAAATTTTGAGAATTGGATATTTAGGATCATCCAAATGGTCTTATATGCAGACAACCAGCCCCTATGGGCAAAGATTATCAGTGACGCATTGGATGAAGAAATGAGGAGCCTGAGAGGACAAACATGTTTATTTTACATGACTTCATATGTGGTGTACTCATGTGCATATAAAGGAACTTTTAATGCTTTGAAAACTATGGGTAAGACTGGTGGTGATGCTGATGATGCACACATATGGGATCATTATCTCCAATTGCAAAGAAAAGCATACCTCCTAGACTACAAACTAGTGAATGATGCATTCTCCATGCATCTGGTTAGAACTATGGAGTAGGATAGGACTAAAAGGTTGAGCATGTAGGCTTAGGAATTTGTTTATCGGTATGGAGCGTGGCTTATCCAGTATGCCGCTTTCTCATATATCAAGATAGAGGGATTTGAGGGACAACCTCTTATGTTGCCAAGATACCCCACTGATGGGGTCATCTTGATGGAATTTGTCAAGCAGGTATCCACAATAGTCAAGGCCTACAAGGCATAGAATAAGATACCTCTAGTTTTATTTCCAGTATCCATGGGCTGGTACATGTGCTCAGAGTCAGAGTATAAAGCATGTCATTGGGGGGTTAAAATTGATGTATCTACAATTGTTTCCCCTAGCCAGATCATATGATCCTTATGGCAGGATGGAGAAGATACTAGGAAAACCAATACATCAAAAGCATCTAGAAGACTTATGGACCGATTGTGATGATGAGGCTGAGGTGAGAAGAAGGAAATATCAAAGATTAACCTTAAGTCAAATCAAAAACTTTGACTGCATCCCGGTGCCAACACAACTACGGAAGGATGATGGGAAAATCATGTACAATGAATATGAGGACAAAAGGGTGTATAATGACACCATATTAGCCCCAGATCTTAAACAACAGGAAGATATATCCTTAGATCAACTGACAAATGGGGTGATCTAGCTAACCCAGTCTTGGGTAGATGAAGACATATCCAGATTAAAGAAAAGGGGTGTTGCCCTTATAGTTGATACCAAAAAGAAAAGGCAGGAGGTGTCTGAAGAGGAATATGATGACTTCCTCACTGAGAAGAGAAAATCCAATGGGGAGAGATTGCCCACAGAAAAACAAAAGAGGATTCCCCCTAAGGGTAATAAAAGTGAGGATGAACCAAAGGAGGTGATAATAGAGAGGGTTCCCACTACAACTGTAGGTGCATCTACATCAGCTAGGGCATCTACCTCATCTGCATAGCCTCTGATAGAAAAACTAAAAACTAAGAGAATTTTGAGGCCTACTGTCGAAATTACAGAGGAAGGCTAGACCCTGCAAAATGAGGTGGAAGAGGGAGACCCCTTAGAAGAAGAACAATTGAATAAAGAACCTGAAGATGATGACTTGCAGGTAGCTAGCAAGAAGAGGAGGGGGATGTTGCTGATGTCACCACCTAAGAAACAAAGAACGACCATGAGGGGGGATATCCATGCTGTCCCCATCATGTTGAGATGTGTGGGTGGTGAATTTTTTAGGAAGGAACTACAGCATGATGTTCCTCTTCCCACCATAATTAAATTCAAAACTGAAAAAGTAGAGGAGCAGACTAGAGAAACAATTAGGATGAGAAAGGGGGCTCCTTTCTCCTTAGATGACACAGTGGACTTATCTGATGATGAAGTGGTCCAAGATATGGCCACTCAATGAATGGAAACTCTAGTTTCCAATACCTGAATGACCCCTCATGGAACCTGTTGTGCCTTGCACACACGCCCCATTTTGCCAAATGGAGACCCCCTCTTTTGCTTTGGCTTGGAGTCTAGACCTCTCTTGCTTATGATGATGAGAAGGTGAATTTGTGCTTAGACTGCATGACTTTTTACATATTTGGGTATTTCACATGTGTGGAGTTAGTTGATGCTTCTCATGATTGATTTGGAAGTGTCTTGAGTGGTCTTGTGCTTAAAAAATAGCCATTTGTTGCCTTCTACATTGGGATTGGGTGTTACTTCACTTTGCTCTAAAAACCTATGTCATAGGATGTTGCCCTTGAAATTGCTTCTACAGGATGTTTCATGTTGAAATTCATAGTTTCCAAATCTTACAGTTGCAAAATGATGTCAAATTCCATTAGATTTCACTAAGGGGTCCATAAGTTTTCACCCTGATACATGTTCCTAAAGCCTTGATTTGGCTAATTCTGAAATCCTAAAAATCCTAAAAAATGGCTAAGTTTGAAATCTAGTGGAACCACAAAATTCTAGAATCTGCATATGAAATCCTATGGATCTGGAACCTATCTCAAACATCCTGAAAGTATATATAAAATATTTAAAGTATATTTAAAATATCTAAACTTATACTTAAATATATTTTTAAATATACTTTCACCTTGACCAATTCAAAATCTAGTGCTAAAAACACCTCCTACTGCAAAAAGCGCTAAAACAGCCTCCAACCGACTTTCGCGCTAAATTTGCCTTCGACTAACCTCCCTCCAAGCCACCGCTAAGTCAGTCAGACCAAAAATCCCTACCGAGACAATTTTGAAGAAAAACACTAAAAATGCACCTGACGAACCTGCGCTGAAAACTGCCTTCACCGACTGACCTCATGAAACATCATTTTAGTCAGTCAAACCCAAAATCTGCGCTAAGGTCAGATGGACCCAAAATCCGTGCTAAGGTCGGACAGACCCAAAATCTGCACAAGTTTAGACAGACCCCAAAATCTATGCAAGGTCAGACAACCCCAAAATCCACGCAAGGTTGGATGACCCCAAAATCTGTGCAAGGTCGGACAACCCTAAAATCCCTGTTAAGTCAGTGACCCCCCAAATCAGCGCTTTTTGGTATTTTGGGCCAAATTTGAGTTTTTCAAGGAGAAAATTAGATTTTCTTGATGGATTTGAATTGCATATCTATTTGTCATATCATGATGAACATTTTACCAAGTTTGTATGGATATTTGGCACGTTTTACTACAATTAATGCTACTGCACATGAAAGGTCAGACAACCCCAAAAATCTTTTTTTTGCAAAAAAAGCTAGAAAAACATGAAATCAAAGTCTGCAAATGGATCCTAATGACTGCAAAAACTTCCTAAATCAATATATTGGCCAAATGGGTACTTGAAAATGGTAAAAAATGCGGAAAATTATGTAAAAATCACTAGATTTATGAAGTTGTCTATAAGAAAGCAACATTGACAATGGGCTGTTTTGACTGATCCATGACTGCAAATGGAATGTTTTGATCCAAATTGATGGAAAATAACTTGTTAAGATGAAATTGATGCTTTGCATTGTGAATTACAAGTCTTGGATTTCATAGGAGCTTGTTGGAGCCGTCTTGAAAGGATGCACACACAGATATGCAGTGCTGACACAGAAATGTAGAATTGACATTTTATCAACCAAATTGTTGCTGTACCTGTAAGAGGATGTTAGTATGATGTTCAAGATGATGGAAATAAGTCCCCAGAGGTTGAAGACACTGAAGATCATGCCTACATCACTGTTATTCCTGCAGATCTAGTCCAATGTCCTAGTGATCCAGTTCGGGGGTCATAACTCCTAGCTATTTTATCAGAATTTAAACTTCTTGGGCTCATTGGAAAGATAAACTGATTATCTAGTTTGAGCTACTTGGCTACTAAGGCTTAATAACAAGTAACTGACAACTTTCAAGCCCCCATTCTGCTCCGAAGGCCTCCAAAAATGTAATTTACTATAATGTAGAAAATACTAAAAATTATATTTTCGATATTTCCTGAAAAATACCACTCAAATGACCTTGGATTGGATCACCAAGACATGCGTACATCTATCCCAGTAGTCCAGTCATCAAGAATCAGTCCAACAAGCATCTAGTTGTGTATACCTTCACCAAAATACTCTTTTTTGATCCAATCAACACTTGGAATCCCATGAATCCACATCAGCTCAAGTTTCCAAGTGTCATGTGACTCTATTTTGGCTTTATTAGGCATTGAAAATTGACTTTTCATTATGTACAACCAAATGGGTATTCATTTTGTCTAGATTCAATGTATTTGCAAGATGTATTTTGTCTTTTTCCTACAAGACAAAGGCAAATTTGAAAATGTAACAAACTGATGTATCTCATTAAATGCCATGTAATCTGGACCATTGGTGTCAAGTTAATCTCCACTATCCATTGAAAAACTCGGTATGGTGCCTTGTCTATAAAAGGGCCATCCTTTTCTCTCATTTGAAAGAGAGATTTTGATACCGAATTATTGACTCTATGCCATTTGAGCTAATACAAAGCAAGTTTTTGCAGTAAATCTGAGAATTTGTATCTTGTGTTGATTCATCTTTGGGTTTTCATGGTTCGCATCTTGCTCTCCCATAGTTAGATTAGTTGTGCTTTCATAATATTCATGGTTTGCTAAAGTATTTGATGAACATTCTAAGTCCATACTTTTAGTTGTTTGCTGATGGTAAATAACTGTGTAAAGCTAATCTGGGCTGATTATTTGTGCTAAAGTTCAATTACATTTCACAAGTTAAGTTGTGCCGCTCATTGGGTATTTAACAAATGAATGCAATCTGAAAATCTATTGACCTCCATTGAAGATAGCACCGTTTTCTACAGCACTGTAACATCCATTTAAGTTTGGTAACTCAAGAAGCTAGTTCAAAGTTTTGGAATGTTTGTCTACCGAAGATAACTTTGGCATTGTGAATGTCACGTAGGACCCCTCTCAAACCCTAACCTTTTGCCCTTTTCTTTTAAAATCACTATTAGTTGTTAGATTAAGAAGTCTCAGCAGCATTTTATCTTGTTTATCAGCTGAAAATCATTATAGGGTTTATGTATATTTGCTGCCCCAAACCTAAAGATTTGTAGATTGCATGTAAGACCCCTTGTAGGAATAGTTAGAATATACCAACTGAGAAATTCCAAGCAAGATAAGACCTAGTTGTATTATCCTTGGAGTAGTCTTACTTAGGGTAAGATACTTTTCAAGGGAGGTCTGAAACTAGCAATCACACCTACGTTGTTGCATGCTAAAACCACCATCAACAGAACCCCATTAGCTCAGATTGCGATGGTGGAAGAAGCAAAGCAAACAGAAGAAATGAAACAAGGTAGCCCAGAAAGGGCAGTCCAGTAGATAGGGATCGATAATTTGGTTGATCAGGTTACTAGTCCTGCATCCATAGATTTAACATAGAGGGGTGATACAAGCCCAAGCAAAGAAGAAGGTGCACCCGGGGAACCAAAGAAGACTGGAGTGGCAGAGCATGCAGAAAGGGATAGCACTGCTCCTGATCAAAGTCAGCAATAGCATGGGGTACCCACCGAACCCAAAATATCAAAAGTCCAACAAAAGAATGGGGGTGATCAGGATATATCAGATGCTGTTGTTGTTCGGACTCAAGGAGGTTCCTCATTACCTCTAGATAAAGACGATCAGGATGTGCTACTAAGAGAAGTCCCAAGAACAGAGGACAAATTAGACCAGGATGACCCCAAGCCACAGGATATCAGTGCGTCGGCTGGAAGTTAGGAGGTGGCCCATGATCAGGGTGATCCTCAAGGGCAAAATACACAGGCATCCAAAGATGTCAATATGCCACAGACTGAGAAGGATAATAAAGAAGTTGAAAATCCAAAGGAGGCAGTACAAGATGAAGCACATGATCAAAATGTGGAAATTTCATAGGATCCTCCTTTGCAGAAGGCAACCCCTCAACAAGAAGAACTTCAACAGGATCCCCCTCATGAAGAAATACATGAGGAAGAAATCAAGAAGGTGCCTTCTCCACCGAGGATAGAAGTGGACACTGGAGAGCAAGATGCACATGATATTAACAAAGGTCACCAAGAATCCAGAGGTGATGTACCTCATTGGCTAGAAAAGGAAATAGATATGGAACAAGTGTCAGAAATTCAAGAGTTCGATGTTTCTACCTTGTTCGCTGAGAAAATGATGAAACCTAATAGAAAGGGTAGATTAACATCTCCCATAAAAAGAGATCCTACCATAGGTAGAAGAACCATACAAATAACCCATCCCATAGTTGAAAAGGAAAAAGGCAAAATTAGCCTAGAGGAATTCCAAATCATAAGTGTTGATCTAAGTTTTGCCAATGAAGACCAGGAAGGTCAAGAAGGGAAGGATATTATTGATTCTTTAACCCAAAAGGTGAAGAGGGAAAAGAAGAAAAATAAAGTACACAAGGAGCACATTGCTCAATTGCATTCTTTCATAAAAGGGTTAATTAACCCTGATAATGGACAAGTTGATCATGCAGTCCCATTGACTGTCATATCATAGGAGGAGGTCACCAAATTGGACTTGATGAAACATGAGGTGATGGTGATGGAAAAGTGGATGTTTTTAGTGCTCATTGGGGCTGAAGATGTATTGAGAACCTCTCTGCAAAGGTGGAATTATTTGAGTAGTCTAAAGAGGAAGATAGATAAAATGTAGAATGATACAGGGAAATGGTTATTCTAGTTGGAAAAGGACCTGATTGCTCTGAGTGAGATGAAGAGAATTGACTCACAAGTTTTGATAAGTAATAAGGTACTAGATAATAATACTGCCCTGCTAACAAGTACATGATATGAAGATGTCAGGTTTGAGTGTGATGTCTTGAAGAAGTGCAGCGGCAAACCCTAGGATATTAGTCTTAAATTACACAGCATGATGGCATATGAGGCAGAAATCCTGGAGTCCTTAGAAGGAAAAATAGAAGGTAAAATTGAGAACCAAGATGCAGATTTTGCTATTAAGGCTCTGCATGATAATTTTAAGCCAGTAGTAGATGACCCTCTCACCCACTTGTCAGAAGAGGTAATGAATAGAATTATGAGAATAAAGGTTAAAGTAGAAACATATAATGAGACATTAAACAACAGGAAAGGTAAGCTGGAAGCTCTCAAGGCTATGTTCCAGTCTCATAAACATGCAATAGCAAAAGATAGAATCTATGATGGGTGATAGGTTGATAGAATAGTACAAGCATATGAACATATCAAGACAGCAGTAAAGGTCCACATACAAGAGGATGTATATCAGAGTGATAGTGATGGTGAAAGTGATGAAGATGAAGAGAACGATGAGCAAGAGAAAAATGAGGAAGAAGAACCTGAAGAGTGAATGTGCATACATCACTAAGTGAGCATATGCATGAGGTAATTGTAAATGGTGAGTCATACAGATGGTTGCTAGCTAGTGACCTGTGCCATGAGGAAAGTTGACTAAGTCATAGGAGGATTGTCAACTGTTGATTTGAATTGGTAAATCTTAACTGTTGGTCAATTGTAACTGCCTCATCACCTTATTCTATAAAAGGTGTAGGGGTGCAATCTTTTAGTCATTGGAAACTTAATTGAAATCTAATTGCTAAAGAATTCAAGACTTATTTCAAAGTTATTGTGAATATACATGTTTTGCATACTTAATGAAAGAGAAGCTATTTTGATTACAAATCATTGTAAATTTTGAGTAGTTTGTGATTGGAATCTGGATATATGCATTGATTAGCTGCGTCCTTGGGAGTGCTTTTTAGCCTGCATATATTGTTTCATTCCTTGTTCCTTTGAAGATAACATCAACCATAACTAGTTGTGGAACATCCTGGTGACTTATGGTTTGATTTCTTCTCTCCATGAATGTATCTTGTGTGTATGTGATTCAATAACTAAAGGTTCACTAAAAGTAGAAGTATTCTTTTAAATTTCTTTGAATTTCATTATAGATCATCTCCATAATTGCAAATAACAGATAATCAAAAGCAAATAAAACATGAAATATGTAGATATCTCATAGGTAATTGAAAATATAGAGCATATTTTGAGTAAAAGCACATCAAATTGATAAATATCATGCAAATTCAGATAAATATCCATGAAATACACATAAATATCCACTTATAGACACATCATTTAAATAAATATACAGTGTAGAAGAAGGAGTAAGTTCATAATGATCAATGATCAGAAGAATTGATCAAACTTTAAAATATCTTAGCAATCTTTGAAAATAGAGTAGGATTGACCTCTGTGGAGTGAATTTGTAGAATACAGTGCAATACCAATCACCTAGATGAATGTAAGACCCCTTGAAGTGGAAAACAGCATGTCACATCAACCTCTGAGTAACGTCAGATGATCATGACCTGATCAATGGAGACAGAGTCATCAACTTATCTTAAGCTGATCGCACTTTACAAAATAATAAAGGTTTGTTGTGCAAATTTTTATGCATGTTGTTGACTAACAATCATCATCAACAGATTCCTATAACACAAAATCAACCACAAATGATCCCGTGCAATTTTCAACACATAAACATGACACCATCTAGTTATCCAACTTTTCTAAGATATCAACAATCTAGCATACCCTTTCAACAAGTGCAACAAGCTTTGCTTTAAGGGTTAATTTTTGGAGGAACAAGACCCTCTACACATAACTCCCTCTTGGGAACATATCTTGAGTATTTAAAGGAACCTCTTAACTACAACATTCATCAGGTAATACTACCACATCCTCTACTTGAGCTTCCAAAATTTAAAGAAGAGGGTGATCCTAAATCTCATATAAATGCTTACATCATAGCAATACAGGAAATCCTTCCTTGGGATGGGGTTGTAGCAAAGATATTTCCAAAGACTCTAGAGGGTATCACTCTAGATTGGTACTATCAACTTTTAGAATCTTCAATCCACTCTTTTAGGGAAATAATCGATCAATTTTTGGCTTCCTTCGACATAAACAAACTGGTCAAGACAAGAATATGAGGATTTTTAACAATCAAACAAGAAGACAATGGTGGAGGAAAGTTATCTATTCTTCAACAAGAACACCAAACATGGATCATAGAGAACTTTGTGATCTCTTCTTACATGCTCTCAATAATGACATACAAGAAGAATCCAAAGACTCCCTTACAAATCATACGAAGAAGTGCTTGAAAGTGCCCTTAGAATTGACCAAGCCACTATTGATAGTGGAAGAAGGGAGTATGATGCCAATGGAAGGTTGATAAACAATGATATAATGGTGCAGTCATGGTTAGGAGGGTCCTCAAAGAGAACAATTCAGACCGTGCAGCAAGAGTAAACATAATGGAAACAACTCAAAGATATGAAGCAAATGCAGATTTAGTCATTCAATCTATCATAGAATTCAAATATAGATTGGTCGGCAACATGCGGGATTACAATTAGGGCTCATTGGCCTGATTATAGAATATGCATAAGATATGACTTTGAAGCTCCCTCGTACAAATTCAAATTATCAAACTTGATACTATTGTTCAACTATCGAATTCTTGTTAACTACTTTCCTATGCATCTATTACATCAATATATATCATCTCCAAAACCTTAGATTCCTCTGTGTCGGCCAAGGAAGATCACAAGCTCAAATGAAGAGCTATAACATGTGTACATGGATAGGTTAGATCTAATTGAATAGATCTCCTTCACGAATGAATAGAATTGCATGTGGATCTCAAGGAAGGTCGGCCACAAACCAAACAACATTGAATGATGTGAAATTTAGCTCCGTGAGTAATGAAATACTCTACAGGTCTTCTCCTTTAGCTGATTCTCTAAGACTATTAGGATGCTCTATTTTGAGAAAATAGTTGATCTTCTAATAGCGATAACTTTCCTCTAACTGATCCAAATGCTCTGAATTTTGGATATGATGTGCATGAGTGTGTCTAGATGCTAAGTCTAGCTCCGCAAGGTCTGAAATGTAACTTTGGTAGAATGTAAACCAAAATAAAGAAATTGCTACTGACTGAACTACCAAAACTAAACTGGAAAATGAAAAGAAACAAACTGAAATGCAAATGTTTCTGGTTGATGCAAGATTACTCTTGAACCAAAGATGCTCCTGCATCAGACATTTGGGGTTATTGAAAAAGTGAGTCCCTCACTTTGCTGGGGCTAGAGGAAAACCAAGAAAGTCTACCTCAGCCTAAGAAATCCATGATGAATCTTCTGTTAGTCTACCTTTCCACTTCACAAGGTATTCTTTGTATTGCCTTCCTCTGGTGATGTGTCCAACTCTGCTCTCCAAAATGTCTTCAATTTTCTCTGGTGCTTGCTGTGGTAACTGTTTCTTCAAGTCTTCTTTAATGTTGTCACTAAATACTACTTCATGATACTGATATAGGTCTGCAATGTTGAAAATAAGTGATATACCCAATGTCTCTGGTAACTCCACTTCATATGCATTTCCTAAATCAAATTGTCTGAGTATCCTGCAAGGTCCAAACTTCTTCACCTTCAACTTGTTATATGTCCCAAATGGAAATCTTTCTTTTTCTCAAGTATACCATCACCTCATCTCCCACAAATTCTTTGTGTCTCTTATTCTCATCTACCTTCTCCTTATACTTGTTCTTCATCTCTTCCAAATGCTTCTTCACTTGGTTATGCATTTTTTCCATATGTCCTGTAAATTCTTCTACTTCTACACTTCTCTTATCTTCCATATTGATATTTCTCAACTCTGTCACTCCTTTAGGGTTTACTCGAGTAACAATCTCAAAAGGTGTTCTTCTGGTACTCCTATTCACTAAATTATTGTATGCAAACTCTACTTGTGCAAGAATCAAATCCCAAATTCTTTCCTTCTCTCCAACCAAACATCTCAACAAGTTTCCCAAACTCCTATTCACTACCTCTATCTGTCCATCAGTCTATGGATGAAATGGTGAAATGAACTTCAAATCTATCTTCATCTTCTTCCAAAGGGTCTTCCAAAAGTATCCAAGAAATCTTGTATCTCTATCTAAAATTATGCTCTTAGGTAATCCATGCAATCTTACAATTTCCTTGAAAATAGGTCAGCTACATGCACTGCATCAGTTGTCTTCTTATAAGGTATGAAATGTTCCATCTTTGAAAATCTGTCCACCACTACAAATATTGAATCATGTCCTCTTTGTGTCTTCAGCAATCCCATTACAAAATCCATACTTATGTCTTCCCAATGTCTCTCTGGTACTGTCAAAGGTTTATGCAATCCAATATTCTAACTAGTTCCTTTTGCAACTTGATAAACTCTAAAACTCTATACAAATTTCCTAGTATCCTTATGTATCTAAGGCCAAAAGTAGTTTTCACTTAACAAAGCCACTATTTTATCAATGCCAAAATGTCCTGCCAATCTACCACTGTGCTTCTCTTTGATCAAATTGTCTATCATTAAACTCCTAGGTATGCATAACTGACTTCCTTTGAACAACATATCTTCCTGAATGAAATAATCCAACCACTTACTCCTATCTATCACAATAGGTTCCTTACATGCTTTCCAAGGTTTTACAAAATTAAGATCTTCTTCATACATGTTCTTCAACTCATCAAATCCCAACACTTCAACTCTCATCTTTGTCAACAAGTTTCTTCTACTCAATAGATCTACAACTTTGTTTGATTTCCCACTCCTATGCTTCAATATAAAAGTGTAACTCTGCATGAACTCTACCCATCTCATATGTCTCTGATTCAACTTTCCTTAACTATTCAAATACTGCAAAGCTTGATGGTCTGTATACAACACAAACTCCTTAGGAAAAAATTAATGTCTCCAATTCTTTAAGGCTTGAATTATGGCATAGAACTCCTAGTCATAAACTAAATATCTTCACCTTGCATCATTAAACTTCTCACTGAAATATGCTACAAGTCTGCCTTCTTGACTTAACACTACTCCAATTGCATTCCCACTTGCATCACAATCTACTTGAAATACCTTATTCAAATCTAGTAATGCCAAAACATGTTGCTCTATCACCTTCTACTTCAACAACTCAAAACTTTGGTCTGCTCCTGATGTTCACTTAAAGTCTTTTATGTCACCTCTCATTGTCTCTATTATAGGGTTACAAACTGAACTAAAATTTTTGATGAACTTCTAGTAGAAACTAGCTAATCCATGAAATGATCTAACTTATCCAATGCTCTCTAGTGTAGGCCATTCAACAATTGCTCTCACTTTCTTAGGGTCCATCTTCAATCCTTCCATCGAAATCACAAATCTCAAGGATACCAATTCTTCCTTCATGAAACTACATTTCTTGATGTTTATCAACAATTTCTCTTCCCTCATCCTCTACAATACTTGTCATAGGTGCTACAAATGTTTCTCTTTTGTCTTACTGAAAATCAAAATGTCATCCAAATATACAATAACAAACGTACCCAAGAATTTCTTCAAGACTTCATTCATCAATCTCATGAAAGTACTCGGTGCATTTGTCAATCCAAAAGGCATCACTAACCATTCATACAATACTTCATTTGTCTTAAAAGCAATCTTCCAATCATCTCCTTCTCTGATTTTGATATAATGGTATCTAGTCTTCAAGTCTATCTTTGTGAAATATTTTTCTCCACTCAAACAATCCATGATATCATCCATCCTAGGTAAAGGAAATCTATACTTAATTGTGATCTTGTTTATTGCTCTAGAGTTTGTACACATTCTCCATTCTCCATATTTCTTTGGTGCTAACACTGTAGGTACTGCACAAGGACTCAAGTTTTCTCTGATCAAGCCCTTCCTCAATAACTCTTGTATCTATCTATTCAATTCTTCATTCTCTGTCGGTATCATTCTGTGTGCTACTTTTTTGTCAAACTAGCTCTAGGTATAAGATCCATGTGATGATTGATACTCCTAATTGGTGGCAATCCTTCAAATACATTATTTGAAATGATGTCTTCATACTCTGCCAGCAAGTCAATTATCTCCTCCAGTTGTGATTCTGTAGTCTTCAGGGTTTTAGTCTTCTTAGGGATCAAAGTATAACACATATTCTCATGTCTCAAACCATCCAAAAATTTTCTTCCATCTACTAAACTGATTCTAGGATCATCTTCCAAAGGAGACAAGGTATTTCTCTTTCCATTAGATGTTATAGTGTATGTATTATTTCTCCCATCATGTATAGCTTTTCTATCATATTGCCAAGGTTTGCCCAACAAAATATGACATACATCCATAGGCATAATATCACACAATACTTCATCATGATAAGATCCAATATGAAATTTCACCAAACATTGTTCACTCACATGTACCTTATGATAATATTGAATCCATGCTATCTGATAGGGCTTAAGGTGTTTCAATCTTTCCAACTTTAGCTTCATCACCATCTCCTCTGAAACTAAATTGTCTGAACTACCACTATCTATTACAACTTTACAACATTTACCTCCTGATTTGCATCTGGTTCTAAACAAGCTTTTCCTCTATGGTGGTTCCTCATTTATCTCTGCTTGAAATAGTGCTCTCCTCATCACAAGTGATTCTCCTTTCTCAGGTTTACCAACTAAACTAAGTGATCCAACAGGTTCTTCTTCCACAGAGGTTGCTCGTCCACTGTTCTCTATTCTCTTGCTTGTACTCCCCTAATTACATTCAAATGCTCTATGTCCTTCACCTCCACACTTAAAATAGGTTCCTCTGAATGTTCTCCTATCAAGTCCTCTTCCTTCTCTTTTGTATCCTTCACTCTGGTATAGACTAGGGTTTCCTTTGCAGTAGAAAGTTTTATCATCTCTTCAGTATGCATTGTTATCTCTATCCTCCTTGAATGTATTCTCTTGTCTGTTCTGCTCTATATATGACCTATCTCCTCTAGAAAATGTTCTACCTCTCTAAAATTTACCTCCTCTATCTCTCTATTTCTGATCATGCCTCTTATTCAACTTTTCTTCAACCTTCAAGGCAAATTGATATGCTTCTTCCAATGTTGTCATCCTTACCAAAATCAGTTCTTCTTGAATGTTCAATCTCAATCCATTGATGTATCTTTCCACTTTCTCCTTGCTTGCTTCACTATGCCATGTACTTATGATCATCTTATGAAATTCTTCAAAATACTTCTTCACAAACTTCTCCTTTTGTCTCAGGTTTTGCAATCTATTCAATAGTTCCAACTCATAGTCAGCAGGTATAAACTGATTCTTCAATTTTGTCACCATCCTATCCCATTTTGTAATCTTTTCCTTTCCTCTTCTATTTCTATCCAACTAAACTTCTTTCCACCATATAGCAGCATGTTCTTTGAGCTTTGACTTTGAAAATTTCACCTTCTCTAGATCTTCAACTTCTTCATACTCAAAGTATTCTTCCATGTCATTTATCCAGTCAACCAATTCTTCGGGATTCAAGTTGCTAGTATAATTAGGCACATCAACTCTAGGTCTTTTCTCAATCTTTAAAATAGCTTGCAACATCTTGACTTGATCCAATTCTTCTTCTTCTTTGCCTCCTAGGTTTTCACCATTTTGATTAGTGGATTGAAATTCTTCATCATCATCACTTTCAATATTAGGTCTAGGTGTAAGTCCTCTTCTCCGATCTTCTTCAATAGCATCCAAGTGAACTCACATGGTTTTCATCATCTCCATGTTGAAATACACTGGACAACTGAGAGGGGGGGGTGAATTAGTTATCACAAAAACTTAGCTTCATATGAATATCAAACCATCAACAACTTAATAAATTATCCTTGTGTGACATCCTGGATCAACCTCAAGCTATTAGGATTATCTATGAGGAACTTGGCTCTAATACCAATTGTTGAAATACACTGGACAATTAAGGGGGGGGGATGAATCAATTGTCACAAAAACTTAGCTTCATATGAATATCAAACAATCAACAACTTAATTACTTATAATCAGATTTAAGCATGAAAGAATGAAACCTTAAACTTAATCACAATCACACATCCAACACAGTAGGCACCAGATTTTTACATGGAAAAACCTAAAAGGGAAAAACCACAGTGGGTGTTAGCCCACAGAAATATATGAGTTATAACAATACCAAAAAATAGAGGCTCACTGCCCAAATTGTTCACTGCAAAGAATGACTCACTGCCAAAGGGTGGCTCACTGCCAAGGGGTAGCTCATTGCCAAGGTGGTGAACTGATTAAGTAGCATCTACTCCATGCCAGGATTCAATTCCATTAAAGCACAACATAACTTCTCTGCTCTGCCCTTTCACACTTTTGCACTTATCTCTTCATATTCACATTCATGCACACTTTTCACAATTCTATTACATGTTTTATACAATTCATCAACCTTGGAATGTACATCAAGGTCGGCATTACATTCATCAACCATTGGAACATTCTCCAAGGTTGGCATTGTAAAACATACATAGAAATAGGTCTAGACCTATTACAAAATTTAGCTAAGGAAAGATGTAGAGAAGTATGATGAACATGCCACACCTTAGCTAGGACTCAAACGCAATCCTCCATGCCACAAAATGCTTCTACAATCTTCAATGCATCTCCGCAAATAGTGAAATCAACCAAGTCAGTCAAGACTGGAGTTAACACTAGGTCTTCTAAGAACATTCTTCTTTTGTGATCCAAACTTCTCTTTGTAGACCAATCCAAAGGTAGGAACACAATCAAGAGACATCCACAAGCACATTGTAATCACCAGGAACAACCACATGATCTCTAACCACTCTGTCAAGAAGATTCTTCAAACTAGAGCAGAAGAATAACATTGTCAGCCACTGTCATAAAGAAAGGATAGATTGTGGACCACCAAATCATGAACCATTGGAGTTGAAAGCACTTAACATCATCTCAGACTTAACTCTAGAACCATAGATCAAAATATTTCAATGCAAAGGAATGTGGAGCATAATACTTTCTCCCTATCTTTGCCAAACATATAGAAAACACTGTTCACTCTGGTGATTATAACTCACTCAATTCCTCATACCGGAGGCTCAAACTTGGAACATAGCATCTTTAGATGGAATTGTAAATAACTTACAATCCATAGACAAAGATATTCATCCTACATGAAATGTGGAGCAATCTCTTGGACTATTTTTTGTATGTAACACATTATTTCCACTGCAACTCACTATTTCTACCAGAATAGCTAATTTTCTCAATATCCTCAACATCAAGATTACTTACATAAGTAAATACAAAGCATCTTTACTTATTACAATCAAACAACAAGATAGGAGCATAGTTGACACCAATGACAACACCGATTAGGTACATACTTGCAACAATCTCCCCCTTTGTCATTAATGGCAACATATGATGTGAAAATTTGTAAAGACCAACAAGACATGATTCTCCCCCTTTCTCTTTACACATCTGCACTTCTACTTCTAAGTTTTTCACATGATTTCTCTCCCCCTTTGACATCAATGGAAAAGGGCACATTCTTGCACTCTGCTGCTATGATCAAATTTGAACTTCTGCAACCAACTCCTTTGTCATCATTCGGCTACTGCCCCTGAGAGGTAGCTCTTAGAACATCAATCCAAATAAAAAAATAAATCTTCAGGCACCACTAGACTGATGAATTCCTTTGCATCTTAGTTCAAAGTTGGAGGGGTAATGACCCCTAATTTTTCCTTGAGATACTCAAAAGTATCTTTAGGCAGAGGCTTAGTGAAGATATCTGCAATCTGATCCTTTGTGGGTACATATTCCAACTTAACTTCATTCTCTGTCACCTTTTCCATTATAGATATATGCTTTGTTCTTGAGTGCATCATTGGATTCTTGGAAATATTTATGGCACTTGTATTGTCACACAAGATTACAATTGGATCTTCATAAACAACTCTTATAGCCTTCAAAGTCTGCTTCATCCATAACACTTGAGTACAATAACATGCTGCTGCAATATACTTTGCTTCCATTGTTGATAAAGAGATTAAATCTTGCTTCTTGCTCAGCCATGAAACCAATCTATTTCCCAAAAAGAAGGCACCTCCACTTGTACTTTTCTTGTCATCCACATCTCTGGCCCAATCAGCATCTATATAAGCACTATTTTTTAGTGTGTTCCTCTGCAACTCTTGTTCTTGTTAGTCACCAATGGTTTGATCTTTAGTGTGATGCTTTTGCACAAGTCCTATGGGTCTTAAAAATCCCTTCTAGAGCTTCTTCATCCTACACTTTCTTTCCTTTTTCTTCATTTCTTCATGAAGACACAACTAGTTCATATCCATTCTCCTTAGAGTTAATTAGGTACTGTCAATCATCATGAAAACTTGCTCTATACTGGGAACAATTTTGTTCTATCAATCCAAACTTTTTGCACAATTCTTCTTTTATCCTTCTCAAATATAGTCTCAGTCCTGACTTAGACTTTTGTTGTTGATCCTTGACCATGTCTCTTTATGTTGAGTCATTAGCATCAATCTTTTGATCAGGGAGGAAAGATTTTCAATCGGACTCCCCCTGAGCTAGAGCTCCTAATTTACTTCATGGAGGAAATATCTATGCCAAAAGCTAGTGCAGACCCATCCTTGACTTCAATCATATCTTTCTTGATCTAGATCTTGCCCATTTCTTTCTTAGTTTCAACCGTATCAACTTTTTCCTTTCCCTTATCATTTTTCTTCTTAATTTTGCTTTCTTTAGGATAGTAGTTTCTTTTCACATCCTTGCTTCTGCAAATTTTTCCATATGTCCAAGTTTGTTGCAATCATAGCACATAATACTTCCTTGTCCTTGATTCCTCTCATTCATTTTGGATCTACATTGGTTGGCTCTGTATCCAAATCCATTAAATGTATGACAATACCCATTGAAGGAGTTTACCATTTTGTTTCTACATTCATTTGTTTTATGACCAAACCTTTTGCACATGTGAAGCACTTTTTATTGAGAGATTGAGTCTTCCTTATACTATTGAAGCCATTTCTTGTCATACTCCTACATTCACTTGCTATGTGACTAGTTTTTTTGTAGTTGAAACAATGACCACCGAAAGATGAAACATCTTGATTCATTCTACTTCTACATTGAGTAGCCCTGTGACAAAATTTACTACAAGAATAACAATAACCATTGAAAGATGGATACCTTTCTGCATTTGGTTGCCTGACTGGAGATCTTCTTGATCTATCCCTCTAGTCTTGAGTTAGTTTTGCTTTGACCTCAGAAATATTTTCTTGATCTATGCTAGAACTTTCATCCTTCTTAGATCTTATATTGTTTGTGTCATTAGGATCTTTCTGACTTGCTTCAGCCATTAGTCTATCAACTCTGGCTACACTTACACTGAGTTTGTCTTGTTGAACCCATGCATGTCTCAGATCATCTTTCAGATTGACAACTTCTTCAATCTTTAAGCAATCATTTGTTTTGTTTTTCAAGCATTCTTCAATTTTTTCTTTTTCTTCATTTGCCAACTTCAAATCTTTACTACTTTCCTCAAGTCTTTTCATAAGCTCCTTGATTTGTATTTTTAATTCTTTGATGCATTCATTTTCTTCTGTTGTGTTTACTTTTGAAATTATGTTTTCTTCTTCAGAATTTTCAAGATTAATTTTGGATTCTCTAGTGGACAGATATTCATCGTGAGAGGAATTTATATTGTTGCAGGCTTCAAACATAGATTTAGATTCAGCATGGGCAATCAAACACTAATTCATTTGTCCTTTTACTTTATACTAGTAATCTTTCTCTATTTTCTTCTCTTCAGTATCATCCTCTTCTTTGGTGAATACCTTTTCCTTTCTTGTATTGTAAGACAACCTATTGATTTCTGAATACTTTTGTATGTCCTCATCAACCCTGACATTTGTACTCTCAATGATCTTTTTCAATCTTTTATTGTAACACCAATAGGCTTTAGTCACAGTAGAGTATCCAAGGAAAGTTCCTTCATCATACTCAGCATCAAGCTTGCCTAGCTCTTCTTCTCTTTTGATATAACATTTTCTTCCAAAAACTTTGAAATATTTTACCGAAGGTATTCTTCCACACCACAATTCATAAGGAGTTTTAGTATCATTACCTTTGACTTGAACTCTGTTTTGAATATAGACAACAATATGTATAGCTTCTTTCCAATATGCTTCCGGTAGGTCAACTTCCTCTATCATTGTCTTTGCAACTTCTTGAACAGACCTGCTTATTATTTCCATCACTCTATTCTCTCTGGATAGTTGTCTATTTATTCCATGAGTCACACACAACATATTAAATTTTTTCAGAGGTAAACTCTTCTCCTCTATCAGACTTTAGACATCTGATTTTCACATTTAACTTATCTTCAACCATTGTTTTGAAGGCTTTAAATGCATCTAGATCTTCTAATCTTTCTTTGAGAAAACTAACCCAAGTCATTCTAGAATAATGATCAACAAAGAACATAAACTACCTGTCATATTGGAGACTTTTTACTCTTGTAGGTCTATAGATTTTTGTATGCACTAATTCTATCAGTCTAGATGAGGATCTTTCTTCATTCTGTAGACTTCCTCTTGCTTGCTTCTTGACTTGACACTTATTGCAGGTGATGTTGCTAAAATGTATCCTCTGGTAGATCTTTCACAGCTTGAGCTAAGGTTATCCTTGCTAGATCATTAGGATTGATGTGACACAATTTCCTATGCCAAAGCTAATTTTCTTGATTCTGACATATAGAGAAGATGATGTTGCCTTCTCTAAGGTGATAAAGATTTCCCTATGTCCTTTTTCCACCAACTATTACAGTTCCACATTTATCTCTGATTTCAAAGGTATCATTCTGAAAGATGAAATTGTATCCTTCTCTCCACAATTGTCTAATGCTCAAGAGATTTTGTCTTAGACATTCAACATAGAGGATGTTATCTGTATGTTGCCTTCCATTAAAATTGATTGAACCTCTTCCACAGATTTTAGCAGTACGGTCATCTCCAAATCTTACTAATCCTTCTTCATTCTTCACAAAAGTAATAAACTTACCTTTATCACCAGTCATATGATTTGAGAAGCTACTATCAATAACCCAATAGTTCTTTGTATCTTCATTGTCAATACTTACTTCTAGATCAAAACTTTCATCCTTTTTGCAGTTGTCATCATTTGAATTAAAACAATAGTCATCATCTTCATCATCTTTAACATCATAAAATGTTTTCTTGGACTTTTTGCTTTTGCCTTTTTTCTCATAATTTTTTTAGTTTCTTTTTGGACATCTAGATGCATAGTGTCCAGCTTCACCACACTTGAAACAATTGAAAAATAATTTATCCTTGTGTGACATCCTGGATCAACCTCAAGCTATTAGGCTTATCTATGAGGAACTTGGCTCTAATACAAATTGTTGAAATACACCGGACAATTAAGGAGGGGGATGAATCAATTGTCACAAAAACTTAGCTTCATATGAATATCAAACAATCAACAACTTAATTACTTATAATCAGATTTAAGCATGAAAGAATGAAACCTTAAACTTAATCACAATCACACATCCAACACAGTAGGCACCAGATTTTTACATGGAAAAACCTAAAAGGGAAAAACCACAGTGGGTGTTAGCCCACAGAAATATATGAGTTATAACAATACAGAAAAATAGAGGCTCACTACCCAAATTGTTCACTGCAAAGAATGACTCACTGCCAAAGGGTGGCTCACTGCCAAGGGGTAGCTCATTGCCAAGGTGGTGAACTGATTAAGTAGCATCTACTCCATGCCAGGATTCAATTCCATTGAAGCACAACATAACTTCTCTGCTCTGCTCTTTCACACTTTTGCACTTATCTCTTCATATTCACAGTCACACACACTTTTCACAATTCTATTACATGCTTTTATACAATTCATCAACCTTGGAATGTACATCAAGGTTGACATTACATTCATCAACCATTGGAACATTCTCTAAGGTCGGCATTGCAAAACATACACAGAAATGGGTCTAGACCTATTACAAAATTTACCTAAGGAAAGATGTAGAGAAGTATGATGAACATGCCATGTCTTATTTGGGACTCAAATGCAATCCTCCATGCCAAAACATGCTTCTACAATCTTCAATGCATCTCCGCAAATAGTGAAATAACCAAGTCGGCCAAGATTGGAGTTAACACTAGGTCTTCTAAGAACATTCTTCTTTCACGATCCAAACTTCTCTTTGTAGACCAATCCAAAGGTATGAACATGATCAAGAGACATCCACAAGCAGATTGTAATCACTAGGAACAACCGCACAATCTCTAACCACTCTGTCAAGAAGATTCTTCAAACCAGAGCACAAGAACAACACTGTCAATCACTATCATAAAGAAAGGATAGCTTGTAGACCACCAAATCATGAACCATTGGAGTTGAAGCACTTAACATCATCTCAGACTTAACTCTAGAACTGCAGATCAAAATACTTCAATGCAGAGGAATACAGTGCATAATACTTTCTCCCTGTCTTTGCCAAACATACAAAAAAAACTATTTTCACTTTGGTGAACATAACTCACTCAATTCCTCATACCGGAGGCTCAAACTTAGAACATAGCATCTTCAGATGGACTTCTAAATAGCTTCCAATCTGTAGACAAAGATATTCATCCTACAGGAAATGTGGAGCAATCTCTTGGACTATTTTCTGTATGCAACACACTGTTTCCACTGCAACTCATTGTTTCTACTGGAGAAGCTAATTTTCTCAATATTCTCAACATCAAGATTACTTACATAAGTAAATACAAAGCATCTTTACTTATTACAACAAAACAACAAGATAGGAGCACATTTGATGCCAATGGCAACACCAATTAGGTACATACTTGCAACACTTCATCATCTCATCCATTCTACCAACCATTGTTCCAATAGTAGGGTTTCTCCTCGGTGACATTTTCCTAGGATCACATATAACTACCTCAATTTTGATGATCAGTTGCAACACAAGTAACCTACCTTGGGTTCAATGATCTATTTAGAGAAAGATCTTATGGAATTCCTTCACCAAATTTACTCAATTCACTCCCAAAGATTTGAACTTTCACTCTGATACCACTTGGTGTAGTCACGGTTAGGAGGGTCCTCAAACAGAACAATCTAGACTATGCAGCAAGAGTAAACACAATGGAAAAAACTCAAAGATATGAAGCAAATGCATATTTGGTCATTCATTATATCATAGAATTCAAATACAGATTGGCTGGCAACATGCGGGCTTACAATTAGAGCTCACTGGCCTGATTATAGAATATGCACAAGATATGACTTTGAAGCTCCCTTGCACAAATTCAAATTATCAAACTTGATACTAATGTTCAGCTATCAAATTCTTGTTAACTACTTTCCTAGACATCTATTACACCAATATATATCATCTCCAGAACCTTAGATTCCTCTGTGTTGGTCAAGGAAGATCACAAACTCTAATGAAGAGCTGTAATGTGTGTACATGGATAGGTCGGACCTAATTGAATAGAACTCCTTCATGAATGCATAGAATTGTGTGCAGATCTCAAGGAAGGTTAGCCATGAACTAAAAAAATTGAATGATGTGAAATTTAGCTCCATGAATCTTGAAATGCAGGTCTTCTCCTTTAGCTGATTGTCTGAGACTATCAGGATACTCTGTTCTGAGAAAATAGTCAATCTTTTGATAGCGATAACTTTCCAATAACTGATTCAAATGCTCTAAATTTTGGATATGATGTGCATGAGTGTGTCTAGATGATAAGTTCATATCTACAAGGTTTGAAATGCAACTACAATAGAATGTGGACCAAAATACAGAAACTGTTACTAACAGAACTGCCTGAACTGAACTGAAAAATGAAAAGAAACAAACTGAAATGCAAACAAACTAAAATGCAAATGTTTTTAGTTGATGCAAGATTTCTCTTGAACCAGGGATGCTCCTGCATCATATAAATAACAAATCCTTAACAAACAATCAAGACATAGATGGGTCAAAAAACACTTCAACATCTAGAAACAACAATAATTGTGACTATGATAGTCATACAAACTTGGGGAACCAAAATGTCAACAACTATCCCTTGAGAATCAACAAGTAGTCATACAACAATCATCATAAACCTCAAGATCATAATCATGATAAATATTTCTCATTTCACAAGAGAAGGGGCTATGAGATCAAGCCATGTTAGGGGTACCTAGTAGAACCATGTAAAAGTTTCTAGGTTCTTGCAATTCTTTCTTTGTCTGGAACTATCATGCTGAAGATTCTCTGGCCTAGGGTTTTTCTTGTTGAAGACATTCTAAGAAGTAACCTTCAAACCCTAAACCCTAGTGTCATTTGAGTGCAAGCAAGGGAGTTACTTTTGTCATAATTTGCTACTGATCGCTTATCACCCTTTCCAATAATCTCTAAGTTTCTAGGTCAGTGTCTTTAAGCACATTGTTGACTGGTTCCTTGCATACAATTTACCGCCTCTGGCTTGTATCCAAAGTTTTATTATTATCCCTAAGGTCTTAGCAGGTAACCCCTTGATGACCCTCGTGACCCTTTCTCCTAGTAGACTAATGTTGTTTTTTAAACAATCATGCCAAGGGTCAGGCCCCATTATCTTCTGAAGATAGGTGGCATGTTTTGACTAGTTTCTATCATTCCATGGAGAATTAAATATTGAGAAAATAATCATCCATGGAATAGTGAAACATTTCCATTTGGCAGGTCTCTTTCATCAACTATGACAAGGAGAAGTGGTGGACCCCCGATGGACATGTGGTGACCGCTCGTGATTTTCCATCATTCTACAGCTCTTTTCCAAGTGCTCCACTAGTTGTCTGCAGAAAAGAAAAAAAGTGACATGTGGCATATGTGCTACATAATGAGGTCCATGTGGAGAAAGGCATACCAAGTGGAGTATGCATGGATCCTTCTGCCATTCCATAGAGTCATAAATTGATGTGCCCTGTCGAACTACGGAATAGCGGAAAGTTGCCACATGGCAAGGATGACATAATTTTGATAGCATGTCATTTTTGATGATTTATTTAGGAATAATGAGTTGGAACCTCCTGATTGACCTGATGGACATCACATGACATGCCACGTGGGGTCAAATCTTTGAGACTGATCGTAGCTGTCTAATCTCTACTAGTGTTGCATGATCCAACTATGGGTATTCAAATTTTAAAGAACCAAATGATTCTACAAATCTAGTTCATGCGAGATGGAAGTAATGGCAGATGTGACTAGTTTCAACCCTAAAATTAATGGTGATCCTTATATATTTCACACTTTAGTTCTTTTGCACTTTCCATTTCAGATATTTGAAGCATTGAAACATAGAAATTGGTGGCCGCTATGATATCCCTGACATTGTTTCAAAGTTGGCTGTGTGAGATAATCCAATAAGTGGCATATATCTTGTCTCTTATATTTAGCTATTCTCATTAGGGTTTTTCTTTCCTTTCCTCTTCTATAAAATTTTTCTGAAGCCTGAATTAAGAATACCCAGGTTTTTAAAATCAAATTTCTATCTGAAATTATAAAGAAACAAGAACCCTAGAACAAGAGAAAGAAGAAAACCCTCACCCTTGCAATATTGTCTAAAAAATGACTCCCCCTATAGCCTAGGCTCCTTCCACTTCCCAAAAATGAGCCCTACATGAGGATCTTATAGCCCAACTTCCTAGTTCTTGTGCACAAAAAGTAAAAGTAAGTGGCCGAGAGTACAAATATGGGTTGGTCGACAAGTATTTTGGTTATAGAGATGTAGAAACCGATGTTTCTAGATGGTCATTGTTTTACCACTAGTGGAGCAAAAGAAATGCCAACTCGCCATTATCAAATGTATGGATGCGGGACCTGGGGAAATTAGTAGTCACCAATGTATTTGATGGCATTGAACTACTCCTAGCTATGGCTTCTCAATATGATGAAGTAGCCAAAGTAATTAGGGCTACAAATGGTGGTGTTTTGGTGGTAATTAAAAAAGAAACCATTGCTACATTCTTTGGGTTAAATTTGGTTCCTTGTATGGTAAATGACAGACAGATTCAAGATGCTATACACAAAAGACAGGAGCAGTTACAGAATAATATATTTGCCTAGGTATAGGGAGAAAACACCTAATGGTAGGTCAATCAAAATTTCGCAAAGTGAGCAAGAGCCCTTCAAATTAGACACTTTTGAGAGCTACTTTGCTAAAACATACTATGCACTATTTCAAGTTTTTGGGGAAGACAAGAATGAAAGAATCCCTATTGCCACACTTACATGGCTGCTGACATTTAGCATCTATCTCAAAGCATTCAATTTTATTTTGCTTCTTATCTGGTAAATCACATACATGAATAGTCAAATTTCAATGGTATTCATTGTCATGTCATGTGTTCCTGCATTAGGGGAGAGAAAAGATAAAATGGAGCCCTAAATTGATGATCAATCATGTTGAAAACATGGGAAATTTACTTCCATTAAAATGTTGGACTCACATATGGGACAAGCTTGATCCCCATTCCAGTTATAGGATATTCAAAGATAATTTCGTGGTCAAAGTATTGGGCCATTTTCAAACAAATATACCTAGAATCCTAGCCCCGTTATTGGATTTCCTAAGACCTGGGATAACAAGGCTTGCTTTAGAAATTAAGCATAATTGGGGAGATTTATTTCTCCACGAGGAATGCACAGTTTTGAGAGTGTACAGTTGCCTTGTTGGCCTTCATATTTTGCCCAAGTATGTACCACTGAGGGTTGGTTTTTTGGAGGTAATTTGGCAATTAAATTAGTCAGAAAAGGTTCACCTTGCAGGCTAGAGGAAGGGTGATGCAATACAAGGAGGAAAAACAACTTATCTCATTCTCATTTGACAAAACTCAAAACAAGCTTTGTTTGTTTATGCCTTTCATGTTCACTTTTTCCTTTACACAACTCAACTTAAACACTTAAATGTGCATTCAGAGTTTCAATTTCTTCAATGACCTTTAAAACACCTTTACCATCTTATTAATGATTGATTCAAATTAATTGGATTCCTTAAAACATCATTTTATGACCACTTTACTTAACTGTCCTTAATGTGCAACTATGGCACTCACAAACCATTCCAACTCCAAGTTTTTCTTCTCAAGACACAAGTCACTGTTTCAACACTTTGGACACCTTCATTTGAGTTAAAATAACAATGCTAACACTTTTCCAACCTCAATAATGCAGACCATTCACATTTTCACCATTTCATTATGATTGTCCTTAATCTACCACCATGGCACATAATGGCTACAAACACTAACTTAATCTTCAATGGCATATATATGGACTACTCCCACACTTGTAACATGATTAAATCAACATGAATCAACTCTCCATAAATTCAAATAACACTGGTATCTTATTTAAGTTAGAGTTCCTTCATTAACTGCCTCATCTCTAGTAGCCATTAAATACAAGAGTGTTAAACATATCTTTCAGTATAGACTAACTTCACACTATGGTTAGCTTTTTTTTAGATACCCTTTTAAGGGCTTTAAATCATATCAAAAATCTAGGGTACATTGTTTTGGAGAATATGTCTAAATCAAGGCTGGTAGCGTGCCAGTTAGGCCTAATTAGGCCAGGGTAGCACAAGGTCTTATTGATTCTACTAACTCCAGTATCAAATTCTCTTAACCACCACTTGGAACATGCTAGAATAGTTGTGCACATTCTCTAATGATTGATTCCTAACCTTCTTGAATGCATATACATCAAATACCAACCTAGAACCACCAATTATCATGGTAACATTCAGAAAATTATGTGAGGACAGCAATAAGATCTTTGCATATTTACTTTCCCTGCACCTACCAATACACGCAACACTTAAAACATCCTAACTTAACCTACTCCACTGAACTAAAATTCCTAAATCAGTGGAGTAGTCATTAAACCCTAATTAGACTCTCAAAACCCTTACATTGAGGGTTACAAAATAGTCACTATAGAATATGCTCTTAATTGCTTTAAACTAAATGAAAATTCCTCAAATCTTCTCCAAAAAGGAACTAACACTAAGTATTATGAGAGAAAATATAAAATGGAGTCTAAGAGTCACTGTACAGTCTGTACAAGGCCTAAAACAGAGAAAAAGAAAAGTTGTCTTGGCAGAATAAAGTGCTTTTATTATCAAAATAACTTCCAAATACAATCTCTCTCCCACATCTTGCTTTTACAAAGTTTTAAATAGATGTTTACATCAGTTATAATAACTGCCCCTTCACCTTCATTGTTCAAATCTTCCTATTTCAACATAACTCTTCATTTTCTTGCAAAAAAATGCAATTTTGCATCAAATAACAATGTTTGTAACTTGACATGTCTAACCTCCTAGAGAGCTATTTGAGATTATGACCTCCTCATGACCTTTTTTTACATGCTTTTACATTTGAAAACTCAAACTTTACAACTTTGCCTTGAGAAGGCATTCAATGAACAAGGTGCTCCTGCACCAAAGGGATCTTTCATCCCTTATTTAACAGTTTTTTCTGACTTCAGAATGAATAGGGAGGGATTTTTTAAATTGAATGACAAATTAAATGTTTTCAAGATGTAGCAAGAGCGTCTCAGATTTTTTGATCCTAATTGTTTTATAGATAACATTAGGAGGGGTATCAGCAGGGCTGCCATTGCCCACCAGGTGTATTTCCCTAAAGATGTCATCAGAAATTCCAATACTGAAGAAGAAGCTAAGATGAAAAGGGCAATATGGGCTATGTACATGAAGTTTGATGAAGGAATGAGATAGAAGAATCCTTCTTACAAGGGAGTTTACCTAGACATTGTTGACCCTATCAACAGGATAAAGAATATTTTATCAAAAGTTGATGAATTGATTGCTATAAAAAAAATAAGTCCGCTTAGCTCAAAGGAGAAGAAAGGCCATCATACCAGCCCCCCGTTGGTAATCAGTTGAAGTGTACTTTTAAAAGAAGAGTAAAAAAGGTGGAAGTTAGAGAGCAAGCTCCATAGGCCCCTCCAATATAGACTCAACTTGCCTTATCTCTTTCACGAGTGCCACAAGTATCTTCCCCCTTTGTGCGAGTAATAGAATTGGATTTGCCTCATAGGGAGTCATCTCCAAAGAGGAGGAAAGTTGAACAAGGCCCTCTAGTTGATTATCTAGATGATGATGAAGAGGAAATGGAAATCACTGAGGATGAGATACAACATAAAATGCCTTCTCCTAGTAGAGATGAACCTAAGCAATTGCCTTTAAACAGAATCATTGACAT
Source organism: Cunninghamia lanceolata (assembly GCA_027924645.1). Classification (NCBI taxonomy): domain Eukaryota; kingdom Viridiplantae; phylum Streptophyta; class Pinopsida; order Cupressales; family Cupressaceae; genus Cunninghamia; species Cunninghamia lanceolata. The sequence goes on along the minus strand of BSBN01001567.1, from coordinate 16,388,267 downwards.
TGTCATTCAAGGGAAGGACATTTCAGATGATATGAGGGATGTGGCTTGTCAAAATTTCATAGATGATGATGAATTTGTCAACTCCAAGGAATTTTTTGATTTCCAATGGAGATGTAGGAAAAGTGAATATAAAAAGAGATTGGAGGAAGGAATGTCCAACTCTCCTCAAGAAACTCAAGAGCAAGTATCCATCAAGATACTTACAAAGATGAAAGAGGAAGTTAAGGATATTACTCCAGAACAAGGTAGGAAAATGATTAGAGATAGTGGAATTCTACTACTCCCTGAATGGGATATAACTTCTGCTATTGTTCTAGATACCATTAGAAGACAAGACCAAAAGGTCTTTTGAACGGAGGAAGAAGTCAAGGTAGCATTGTCAGAAGCAGGGTTTAATCGAAAATGGGAAACCTTGGATATTTGGGCTTTAGCCCCAACACTGATAAACCATTAGTGGCTGAACCTAACAAAGATTTAAAGGGTGGCCTAATAATTAAAAGAGTATCTAATACCCCTTCTCAAGAGGCATCTAACTTGGTAGTGGAAGTGCAAAAGTTCTACAAGGCAGCCACTGATGCTCTTCAAAAAAGGCATGATAAATTACAAGATGACCACATGCATTTACTGCATGAGTACAATAAGTTGAAGGCAAGGGAAGTCAAGTAGCAACAATAGGAACAACAAGCATTAGAATCAGCCTCACTTCAAACAACCTTGGCAATAAAAGATTTAGGCCTTCTAACTTCTAATCCTTCTTCTTCCTCATCAAAGTCTATTCTTGAGAAGGAGAATGAAGAATTGAGACAAAAAATCAAGGCTTTTGAGGAAATTTTTGCAAGTTCTATGAACAATCAGTAGGAGGATAATCAGCTTATTGTTTCAAATGTTTTGGGATTATTGATGGACAAGATTTCAAATAAAGAAGTTAATATTCACAAGTGTTACTCTATAGGTAAATTGCTTTTGTTAGAAGACTAATACAATTAGCAAGATATAGGCAGATTGCTTTTTTTGGTATACTGGGATATCTAAACCCTATTGAGAACACAGTAAGAAATGTTGTCCCAAGATTTGCTAGAAGTAATGCAATATCTGGTGAGGATAACTCAAGGGCCTTCTTGAATGTGATGGATGATTTTGAGGTTGAATGTGAGGGTGTAACAATGAAATTATTCATGCAGTCCTTGATAAAAGATGCAAGGGAATGGTATAGAATTCTAGTAGAGGCCAGTATAGATTCTTGGATAGAATTTAAAAGGGTATTCAAGGAACAATATGGGGATAACATTGACCCACGATTTGTTGTGAATGAATTTACAAGCATTCAAAAGGGATTCAATGAAAATGTCCATGATTTCAATGCAAGATTCTTGAAAGTGAGTAATAAGATCCCTCCTTACATAAGTCCAAATGAGCCCATGTGCTTGGTAATTTACCAAAATGCATATGATCCCAAGATGGGATATGAATTAAGAAATAGAGAGCCTTAAACTCTTAGGGATGCTTTCAAGGCAGCCTTACAATTGAAAACAATAGAAAGGCATCTAGAAAGACTTCTAAGAGAGGTGATGTAAAATTCACCCCACAAGACAGGGGACAAAGCAGTAAGGCTCCTATTGCTACTAAATATGATAAATTATGGAAGGAGGTCAAGGAAATAAAGATCTCTATGGCAAAAAATGATAAGAGAATCCCTAGTGATAGGCCTCCTTTTGTCAAACAAGAAAATATGCCAAGGTTAGAAGATCAACCCTATAATACAAATTGGTGAGGTGGAAAGCCAATCCCCCTAATGATAGGGGAGGTTTGTCTAAACAAACCCCTGACCCCCTAAGGAAAGGGGTACATGGTATAGATGAAAACCTATGGTGTTTTCTATGCTAAGCTCCCCACTCTTCTACTTCATGTGCTATTGTAATATCTGTGACTGACAACACAATCCCCTATGAGGAGTATGAGGAGGGAGATGATTATGAAGACCACAATGTAAATATGATTTTTAACCATGAATGTATTGTTGAAGATTGTGTCACCTCTGACAGTGAGTGCTCAAAAAATGAGGTTACAATAGAAAAGGGAAAGTTGATTGAGCAACAATCCATCCCAAATATAAGGATGATGATTGTGTTCTTTAGTTAAATACTAAGGATACTAACATCCAATTAAGAAGACCCTCTGCTGAGGAAATCAAGACCTTGACTCCTTCCAAGATTGCTCAGGTTAAAAGTGATTACAACATGAGGAGTAAGAAAAACCAAGGAGAAAGTAGTACAAGGGGAAATGCAAGAAGCATTTTTATAAAAGAAAAATAGAATGTTCCCAACCCCAAGAGAGATGTAGGATCTCTTGGAAAGCCTAAGGAAGCTAGGGGAAAATGTAATCCACATCATAATCGACCCCCTAAAGAAAAAATACCAATAGAAAAGGGTAATGCCAAGAAGATCCCTACTGAAGAAAAATTTGGTAAAAATAACACACCTCAGGCCCCTACAAAAATATTGATGCAACTTGTACTAGTATAGTGCCAAAGTATGTCCCGTTGGACATGGACCACATATTTAGTTAGATTAGAGTGATAGTTCCTTTGCTAGAAATGATGAGGATACCTGAGCATAAAAGTAGGGTTATGGCTACAATAAATTATGTAGTTCCTAGTACACTTGGGGTGGCTAGTGAACATAGTAAGCTGCCTGAAGAAAAGAAGGTACTTTCCAAAGATGTAAAGAAGTGGAGTACTGAAATATCAGAAGTCTATCTAGGAACCACTTTGCAAAAATGTCCTTCTCAAGTGGATCCTTTCTTTGTCACTCTGATGATAAAAGGAAGATTTGTGAAAATTTGTATTGTTGACTCAAGTGCCTCTGCCAACATAATGCCATTAGGAGTCATGGAGATCTTAAGCTTGCAAGTAACCAAGACTTATGAAAAATTCTTTGCCATGGATTCTTGAGAAGTCCCAATCATTGGAATTATTAAGGATATTAGTTTTAGACTTGCAGTGTTCCCACATAAGGAGTATAAAATGAATATTACTATGGTGGACATTCCTCCTATGTATGGGATGATGTTGTCAATAAAATGGGCTTCTACTATGGGTGGTAGTATCCAAATGGATTTATCATATGCTATGATTCCCATGGATGGTGAAGAAGTAAGACTTGATAGAGAAAAGAAGTGTCCCGAAATAGTAGACGACATCAATGAGGAAGGTAATCAAGTATACTTCTTGGATATGGCTATAGAAAATTTTAAAATTGAGGGCATTAAAATGATTAGGATACTTCATTGGATCATGGCCTTGAATCAGTTGCTAATAAGGATGGATTATGGTCTATACAGTTTGATGGGGCATGTTCCAAAGAAGACTTTGGAGTAGGAGTGGTGCTTTTTTCTCCTTTAGGAAAAACATTCAAATCATCCTTTAGATTTGGTTTTGCATGTACTAACAATGTTACAGAGTATGAGGCCTTGCTTATAGGCTTAAAAATGGCCCTTAAGCATGGAGTTAAAAAGCTCAGAGTTCTGGGAGATTCTAAATTGGTAGTCTCACAGGTCAGATCCAAGTATGCCTCCAAAAATAAAAGGCTCAAGAAGTATAAAAATGTCGTCTGGGATACCATAGAAGAATTTGATGCTTTTTCTATTGATTGGGTGGAACAGAGTAAGAATGTTATGGCTTATTTCTTGGCTAATAGTGCAGTCAAGTCTAAAGATATCACATTAGCAGGAATTTTAAAGGTGGAGATACTAACAAGACCCTCTACTCTTGATAACATTCATCACTGGTAGATTTTAAATGGTGACCAGGATCTTTATATATTCATGAACTGCATGGATGAGTACCATGCACAGGAAATTGATTTTCAAGAATTTGTGGAGATAGTAGATGAGAAACAAACTGTATTTGGAAATGACGTCATTCAGTTAAAAACTAACAGAATTCCAAGGGGATTAGTTTCTCTAGAAAGAGTATTCAATGGAAATGACAAATAGACTACTAGATTTGCTCCAGTACACCAAATTGACCTCGAAGAGGTGAACCTAGGGACTGAAGCCCATCCAAAGCTTGTTTATGTAGGTAAGCACATAAACCCTAAAATTAAGGCAATGTTAATTTCTTTTCTCAAGAAACACAAGAAATTCTTTGCATGGTCCTATGAAGATTTGAAGGCATATAGGGAGGATTTATTTTAGCATGAAATCCCATTAAAACCAGTTGCAAAACATTTTAGGCAGAATCAAAGGCTTATAAATCCTACTTTGAGGCCAAAAATGCAACAAGAACTAGCCAAATTGAGTGAAGGAGGAATCATCAAGACTATTAGGCATTCCACTTGGGTTTCAAACCTAGTTCCTGTTAGGAATAAGAGTGGAGATATTAGGCTTTGTGTTGACTTTAGAAACTTGAATATGGCATCATTAAAAGATAATTATCCTTTGCCAAATATGGAGGCCATGCTACAAAAGGTAACTAGCTATGAGCTCTTGTCTATGATGGATGGTTTCTCAGGATATCTAACCAAGTGATGGTTAAAGAATTTGAGCAATATAAAACTGCATTTACTACTCCATGGGGAACATATATATATATATATATATATATATATATATATATATATATATATATATATATATATATATATATATATATATATATATATATATATATATATATATATGTATGTATGTATGTATGTATGTATGTATGTATGTATGTATACGTGTATACGTGTATATATACATATACACATACACATACACATACACATATACATATACATATACATATACATATACATATACACATACACATACACAGACATAGACACATACACATACACATACACATATATATACATACATACATACATACATACATACATACATACATACATACATACATACATACATACATACATACATACATACATACATACATATATATATATATATATATATATATATTAGGATGCCCATTGGGTTGACTAATGCAGGAGCCACATTTCAACGAGATATGGATGTAGCTTTTTCTAATCTTATAAATGTAATAATGGTGGTTTATCAAGATGATCTGACTGTATATTCTAATAAGGAACAAGATCATTGTTCTCACTTGGAGAGAATTTTTGAGAGATGCATGAAGTTTGGCATTTCTTTGAACCCCAAGAAATGTGTGTTTGGGGTGATAGAGGGAAAGCTTTTAGGCCACATAGTCTCTAGGAAAGGAATTAGAATTGATCCTGAGAGGGTTGCTGCTATAAAAAAAATCCCAATACCCAAAAGTATTAAGGGGATTTAGTCTTTAATCCCAATACCCAAAAGTATTAAGGGGATTTAGTCTTTCTTCAAGCAAGTGAATTTCCTAAGGAGATTTGTTACCAATTTTGTAGAAACCACTAGACCAATATCCAAGATGCTAAAGAAAGGAGAGGATATTGCATGGAATGATGAACCAGTGAATGCTTTCAAGAACATCAAAGGAGCCATCAAAGAAGCCCCTGTGTTGAAATCCCCTGATTTTTCCAAACCCTTCCAATTGTTTTCTTTTGCTTCTTTCCATACTATAGCAGTTGTTTTACTACAGAAAAATAATGAGGGTTATGAGCAACCCATTTAATTTTTTATTAAATCTCTCCAAGTTACTGAGTTGAATTATGATACAACTGAGAAACAGGCTTATGCTTTGGTAAATTCTGTCAAGAATTTTAGACCTTATCTGGTAGGGGCAACAATTGTTGCCTATGTCCCAATAGTTGTTGTCATAGATGTCTTTACCTAGCAAGAAGTAACTGGAAGAAGATGTAGATGGGTCAACAGGATCCAAGAATTCAATATCGATATTCAGATTACTAAGTTGGTAAGTGGACAAGCATTAGCAAAATTGATGGTTGAGTCAAACTTAGAGGCTAGTCAAATAAACAATATTGAGATTCAGGAAATAGTTGTTGATTGTGACATGAAGAACTCTGAATGGTATAGAGATGTTAATTACTTGCAGAATATGTCTTGCCCTGATAGAATGATTGAAAATAAAAAAAAGGACACTAAGGTTATAGGCTATAAAATATGTGATCACAGAAGGTGAACTTTGGTGGAGGAATTTTGAGGGTATTTTACTCAAATGTGTAAATAGTAAATAGACGTCAGAAGTCTTAAAGGATATGCACCATGGTGTGTGTGGAGGCCATTATATGGCCAAGACAATAGCCCATAAAGTCCTAAGAGATGGATATTGGTGGCCTACTATTTTCAAAGATGCTCACCAAATGGTTTGAAGCTGTGATGCTTGTTAGAGGTTCTCAGGGAAATTAAGATTCTCTAGAAATTTTGCCCTCGGGCCCATAATATGGTGCAGGAGCACCAAGGGCTTGGAGCCCATGTGTATATATGTTTGCATTTTGTTGTGATGTTTTGAATTTTCAAAATAGGGTAGAGCGGGAAGAAGTTTATACATGTGCAAAGTAAACCCATCGGAGTGAGCAAGCTCATCGGCGCAACGTTTTCAAGCTTTATCGATAGTTAAAGTCATACCGACAAAGGTATACCGACAAAGGCACATCGGCGTGAAAAGACATATCGGGAGACAGCGAGAATGTATGACCGATGTAGGGAGTCACACTGACGAAAGCACATCAGCATGACAATAGGCAGCGGAAGAAGAGTGGAAAGTTATACCGATAGTATCGGCTGGCCGATGGTGCTAACCATCAGGGAGAGGTGACATATCAGTGAAGGGAGTTACGAATTGGCCGACGTTGAATGTCAAGCCGATGGGTTAGAATGGTCGGTGAGACATTGGTCTTCGGCGTAGGTATTGTTTGCTTCACCGATGGTTGTGGTCATTCCGATGAAGGCGTTCTGTAGGCGTCGGTGAGACAAGGGCCTTTGGAATAAGTATCAAAGGTTTGTCTGATGCTGAGTAGTCACCCCGATGACATCGGCGGGAGTTTGAGGTTCGGTGTGACTTTTGAGGTCTTGTCCGATATGGGTTGTTACACCGATGGTGCTTTAGGACATCGGCGGGAGGACTTCTGTCGGCGTAGCTTAAAGATTTGAGGCCGATGCACAGTGGTCATGCTGACGGAGGATGAAGACTTGGTATTGGTGAGACAAGGGACTATCAGAGTTCATGGTTGAATGTTGGCCGATAGTTTGGGTTGTGCTGATTGGGGGTAGACAAGGGTCGTCGGCGGCAAAAGTGCCGACAATAGTTTACTAAGCCATCGGATATATAAACTGCAGTGGCTGACCTGAACGGGTGCATGTGGGACTAAAAGTTCTCATGAATGCGAAAGTCAAGATATCTGGCCGATAATAATGTGAATGTATCGATAGAATGCATATCGACAGGGGAAGAATATGATCGGTGCGACAAAGAATCTATTTTGCCGATGGGAGCCGAATAGGCAGAAAACCTAACTGTTTGATAACTGAAAGGAAGCCGAACAATATAAAAGCTAGTTTTTGCTTTGTAAAGTGGTTGGAACGTTTTAAAACCTGAGATGCCGTGAATGTAATAGAGGAACTTCTGATAATAAAAACATTGACAGTTGAATCCATTTGAATTTTGTCTGTAGTGTACTTGCATAATCTGTTTTGCAGTAGAGTAGACAGTTTAATTCCTGTTAGTTTTGTTTCTATTTGTACATAATGACTCTAGTTTGATGTCCTCGCATATTCTTTATACAGTCATGGGGGGAAATCAAACAGAGTCGCTTTTTTTAGTTTTTCTTTCTGTTGTTGTGAATGGGTTGACAGAGAATGGCCATGTGAACTTGTACTAGGCGAGCTGTGCCATAGCCCGGCTAGTATGCAAGTTGCAGTCTAAAAGATAGAGGTGAAAATAGAGTGGAAGAATTGAGTACCAAGCAATCAGAACCCTGGACCTAGAGAGGAGGGCTGATAATGGGCTCAAGAAGGCTATGAGCCTTGGAGATTAGGAATCTTGGAAACAGTGAGGGTAAAGAAGAATACCTCACACCAAGTAAGCAATGTCTGTATTGGGAACAACAGGCAAATAGGTCTTTCACCTCTGTAATAGACTAGTTAGGTTGACATAGGCATTTTGGGGCAAAAAATGTCTTTGAGCACTTGAATTGGTAGGGAGACTTGGAATTGATATAGGTCTTGAAGTGTTGTGTCAAGATAGGTTTGCTAAACCCATAGGCCTCCCCATCAAATTGGTATCAGAGCCAAATTAAAGATTTGGGCTATTCCTAGGTTGGAATAGAAAAAGTTGTATGTCATCACCAAGTTTAAGTGAGTCTGTAGGTTCAGCCAGAGAGATGGTGACTAATGCAGAGTTAGCAAAGAAGGTTGATGATCAAGAAGAGGAGAATAGACTCCTACGAGAAAGATTGGCAGAAATGGAAAGTAGACTGGGTGTAATGATGGAAAAGACTGAAGAAGTCAGGCAGAAAGTAAACAAGGAAAAAGGTGTGTCTATAGAAGATGAAGAGCCCACACCTGATCCTAAGATGGAAGAAGAACCTTTCTTGAAGGCCTTGAAAGCCATGAGTGGTAAGACATTGGAAGGAGTTCCTCTTTTTAGTGGAAAGATGGAACCTGATTTGGTTATGGAATGGATAGAAGGTTTAGAAAATCACTTTGAATGTGATGGAGTGAGTGAAGCTCAAAAGGTGAAGGTGGCTAAATCAAGACTCAGAGGAGCTGCCTTGACATGGTGAAAATTTGTTCAAACTGAAAGAGAGAAAGAAGACAAGAAACCTATAGCTACTTGGAAGGGTATGGTGGCTAAAATCAAAGAGGTATATATGCCTGGAGATTATGAAGTCCAGTTGTATAAGAAACAACAAAATTTGAGACAAAGAGAATTAGATGTCAGTGCATACACTGAGGAGTTTCAAAAACTATGCCTGAGGTCTAAGGTGATGGAAGAGGAAAATGTGAAAGTAGCAAGATATCTCAATGGTTTGAGATGGTGTATTCAAGAGGAAATCAGCTTGTTCAGCCCTACAACAGTGCATCAAAGCTATCAGCTAGCACTCAAGGTAGAGGAGAAGAGCAAGAAGAAACAAGAATCAAACAGCAGATCAAGAGGAAGAGGTAGAGACATCAGAGGAAGAGGAAGTTATGGTGGTAGAAATACTGATCAAAGACCCCAAGGAGAATCCAAACTCACAGAGCAGAGTGGAGAGACTAGTAGTAGAGGAAACTACAGAGGAAGGGGATCTAACAGAGGAAGATCAGGAGGATCAGGCAGAGGATCCTACTTTGCCACTATGAAATGCTACAATTGTGGTCAGTTGGGCCATCCAGCATATAGGTGTCCTGATAAGGGCACATCTTCTTCTCAAGGAGTTGACAAAAGAAATCATTATGTGCAAGATGATGCTTCAAGCAGCAAAACACCTGAAGTTAGTCTAACCTCAAAAGTGGGAGAGAACATCATGGTAAGGAGAACATTGATCAAAGAACCAGTGAAAGCTGAACCAAGCCAAAGGAGAGCATTATTCAGAATCAGATGCAAGATTATGAATAAGGTATGTCAAGTAATCATAGACTCAGGGTCTACTGATAATATAGTGTCTGATGAAGCAGTTAGAAAACTAAATTTGCAAAGAATACCTCATTCAAATCCATATAGAGTCACATGGTTAAATAAAGGTCAACATGTGATATTCAATGAGCAAACTTGGGTAGAGTTTGGTATAGGTGGATACAAAGACAAGGTACTTTGTGATATCCTACCTATGGATGCATGTCATCTCTTATTGGGCAGACCATGGCAGTTTGACCAGAAGGCCATACATGATGGTGAGAAGAATGCATCATATTCTTTTCAAAAAGATGGTGTCACCTATAAAATTCAATCTTTGGAAGATGAAGAAGCAAATAAGACTAAGAGTCCTAGTATCTTAATTGTGAGTGGTAAAGAGTTTTTGAACACTCTTAAGGAGGATGGTATTGGTTATGCTATCATAGTGAAGCCTAAGGAGGAGAAGAAAGACAAAAAGGTAGTGATCTCAAAAGAGATGCAGACTATACTGGAACAGTATAAGGACATCATTAGTGATGGAACACCAGCAACACTACCTCCATAGAGGACTATAAGCCATCAGATAGATCTGATTCTAGGAGCATCTTTGCCTAACAAGGCTCCTTACAAGATGACTCCAGAACAGCATAAGGAAATAACCAAACAAGTACAAGAATTGCTTGACTAGGGGTTGGTTAGAAAAAGCATAAGTCCTTGTGCAGTGCCTACGGTGTTGGCACCAAAGAAAGGAGGAACATGGAGATTGTGCATGGACTCTAGAGCTATCAATAAGATCACCATAAGGTATAGATTTCCAATTTCCAGAATTGAAGACCTTATGGACTGTTTAGGAGGAGCTAAGTATTTCACTAAGATAGACCTGAAAAGTGGTTATCACCATATTAGAATCAAGGAAGGTGATGAGTGGAAAACAGCCTTCAAAACTACAAAAGGACTGTATGAGTGGCTTGTTATGCCATTTGGTTTATCAAATGCTCCCAGCACATTCATGAGGCTCATGAATGAAGTCCTTAAGGACTATACGAGTAAATTTGTAGTTGTTTATCTAGATGACATCTTGATTTTTAGTCAAACTAAAGAAGAGCATCTTGAACATGTAAATATTGTTTTAAAAAAGTTACATGATGAACAACTAACCATAAATTTGGAGAAGTGTGAATTCATGAAGCAGGAATTGGTATACCTTGGTTTTGTGTTGTCCAAAGGAGAATTGAAAATGGACAAGTCAAAGGTAGAAGCCATATTGAGTTGGCCTACTCCCAGAGCAGCAACTGAGGTGAGAAGTTTCCACGGTTTAGCTCAGTTTTATAGAAAATTCATAAAGAATTTCAGTTCTATTTGTGCACCCATGCTTGATACGATCAAAGGTGGAGTGAAAACAAAGTTTCAATGGACACAAGCAGCTAATCACAGTTTTGAATTGTTGAAGAAAGAAGTAGCCACATAGCCAGTGTTAGTGCTGCCTAGTTTTGATAAGTTGTTTACTTTAGAATGTGATGCTAGCAATATCGCAGTAGGGGCAGTACTTAGCCAAGAGAATAGACCAGTAGCCTTTTTCAGTGAGAGGCTAAATGAAGCAAAGAGTAGATACTCTTCATATGACTTGGAACTCTATGCTCTAGTTCAAGCACTTAGAAAATGGAGACATTATCTCCTACCTAAAGAATTTGTTGTGTATACAGACAATCAAGCTTTGAGTTTTCTGAGCTCACAAGATAAGTTGAGCCATAGGCATATCAAGTGGATGGAGTATTTGCAGTCTTATACATTTACAATTAAGCACAAGAAGGGACAGCTCAACAAAGTAGCAGATGCTTTAAGCAGAAGGTTGCTTACAGTACAAGAAGTGTAATTAAGAAGCATAGGAATGGAAGAGTTTAGAGCTCTCTACAAGGAGGATGAAGATTTTGCTGAGGCATATAAAGTCTGTCAAGACTTTGAGAATCACTTTCATAGTGAATTTGCAGAGTACACAGTGCAGTAGGGTTTGATGTTCAAAGGTGGACAGTTGTGTGTACCAAAAGGATCCATGAGAGAAAATCTTATACAGGAGAAGCATAATGGCAGTTTGAGTGGACATTTTGGTCTGAACAAAACATTGGAATTAGTCTAGAGGTTCTACTATTGGCCGAAGATGCACAAAGATGTTAGAAAGTATGTGGAGTAGTGTATCATCTGTCAGAAGGCCAAGGGAACTTCTTCAAATGCTGGACTGTATCAACCATTACCCATTCCTTCCAGACCATGGGATTGTTTAAGTATGGATTTTGTAGTTGGTTTGCCTAAGACTAAGACTGGTTATGATAGCATATATGTCGTTGTGGACAGGTTTAGCAAGATGAGTCATTTCATTCCCTGCAAAGTGACTCATGATGCCAGTCATATAGCACACTTGTTTTTCAAAGAAGTGATTAGAATTCATGGACTTCCAACAAGTATTGTGTCTGACAGAGATGCTAAATTCATGGGGCATTTCTGGAAAACATTGTGGCAGAGATTGGGGACAAATTTGTCATTCACAGACAGATGGTCAGACAGAGGTGGTAAACAGGACATTGGGCAACCTACTAAGGTGTATAACCAAAGAATATGGATAGAGTTGGGATCTTGTCATTCTTCAGGCAGAATTTGCCTATAATGACAGTGTGAATAGGACTACTGGTAAGAGTCCATTCAAAATAGTCTATGGAATGCATCCCAGAGGTATATGTGAGCTCAGAAATATGGGAAACATGGAGAACAGAAGTGGACATGCAGAGGATTTTGCACAATCCATGAAAGAAGTGCATGAGCAGGTGAAGAAAACCTTGACAGAGAACACATAGAAGATCAAAGACAGAGTAGATGCCCACAGAAGGGATATTCAGTTTGAGGTTGGTGATCTAGTTATGGTACACTTGAACAAAGCCAGAATGTAGAAAGGCACGCCAACCAAACTACAGATGAGGAGAATTGGTCCTTGCAGAATCTTGAACAAGTATGGTAACAATGCATACAGAATTGAATTACCAGAAGATTTGGCAATCTCACCAGTGTTTAATGTCCAAGACCTGGTACAATACAAGGGTCCTCAGTCAGCAACAAATGGATCCATTTCAGAGAAGGAACAGACAGTAAAAGATGTGACTTTGCCACTAAAACCCAAACTGCAGGCAGAGAGAATACTGGATTCAAGAGTACAAAAGCAGACCAGACATGGCATCTATATGGAGCATTTGGTCAAATGGAAACAGTTGCCTGAAGCAGAAGCTACCTAGGTTGCAGAGTCAGAATTCAAAAAGAGGGGCATTGATTTTGCCTCATTGTCACCAGAGGTGACATAGCTTCTTTCCGCACAGGGGGAGTATGGTGCAGGAGCACCAAGGGCTTGGAGCCCATGTGTATATATGTTTGCATTTTGTTGTGATGTTTTGAATTTTCAAAATAGGGTAGAGTGGGAAGAAGTTTATACATGTGCAAAGTAAACCCATCGGAGTGAGCAAGCTCATCGGCACAACGTTTTCAAGCTTTATCGATAGTTAAAGTCATACCGACAAAGGCACATCAGCGTGAAAAGACATATCAGGAGACAGCGAGAATGTCTGACCGATGTAGGGAGTCACACTGACGAAACCACATCAGCATGACAATAGGCAGCAGAAGAAGAGTGGAAAGTTATACCGATAGTATCGGCTGGCCGATGGTGCTAACCATCAGGGAGAGGTGACATATCGGTGAAGGGAGTTACGAATTGGCCGACGTTGAATGTCAAGCCGATGGGTTAGAATGGTCGGTGAGACATTGGTCTTCGGCGTAGGTATTGTTTGCTTCACCGATGGTTGTGGTCATTCCGATGAAGGCATTCTGTAGGCGTCGGTGAGACAAGGGCCATCGGAATAAGTATCGAAGGTTTGTCTGATGCTGAGTAGTCACCCCGATGACATCGGCGGGAGTCTGAGGTTCGGTGTGACTTTTGAGGTCTTGTCTGATATGGGCTGTTACACCGATGGTGCTTTAGGACATCAGCGGGAGGACTTCTGTCGGCGTAGCTTAAAGATTTGAGGCTGATGCGCAGTGGTCACGCCGACGGAGGGTGAAGACTTGGTATCGGTGAGACAAGGGACTATCAGAGTTCATGGTTGAATGTTGGCCGATAGTTTGGGTTGTGCCGATTAGGGGTAGATAGGGGTCGTTGGTGGCAAAAGTGCCGACAATAGTTTACTAAGCCGTCAGATATATAAACCGCAGTGGCTGACCTGAACGGGTGCATGTGGGACTAAAAGTTCTCATGAATGCGAAAGTCAAGATATCTGGCCGATAATAATGTGAATGTATCAATAGAATGCATATCGACAGGGGAAGACTATGATCGGTGCGACAAAGAATCTGTTTTGCCGATGGGAGCCGAATAGGTAGAAAACCTAACTGTTTGATAATTGAAAGGAAGCCAAACAATATAAAAGCTAGTTTTTTCTTTGTAAAGTGGTTGGAACATTTTGAAACCTGAGATGCCGTGAATGTAATAGAGGAACTTCTGATAATAAAAACATTGACAGTTGAATCCATTTGAATTTTGTCTGTAGTGTACTTGCATAATCTGTTTTGTAGTAGAGTAGACAGTTTAATTCCTATTAGTTTTGTTTCTGTTTATACATAATGACTCTAGTTTGATGTCCTCGCATATTCTTTGTACAGTCATGGGGGGAAATTAAACAGAGTCACTTTTTTTAGTTTTTCTTTCTGTTGTTGTGAATGGGTTGACAGAGAACGGTCATGTGAACTTGTACTAGGCGAGCTATGCCATAGCCCGGCTAGTATGCAAGTTGCAGTCTAAAAGACAGAGGTGAAAACAGAGTGGAAGAATTGAGTACCAAGCAATCAGAACCCTGGACCTAATAATGGGCTCAAGAAGGCTATGAGCCTTGGAGATTAGGAATCTTGGAAACAGTGAGGGTAAAGAAGAATACCTCACACCAAGTAAGCAATGTCTGTATTGGGAACAACAGGCAAACAGGTCTTTCACCTTTATAATAGACTGGTTAGGTTGACATAGGCATTTTGGGGTAGAAAATGTCTTTGAGCACTTGAATTGGTAGGGAGACTTGGAATTGATATAGGTCTTGAAGTGTTGTGTCAAGATAGGTTTGCTAAACCCATAGGCCTCCCCATCATAATAGTGGAAGCTCCTTTTCAACAATGGGGATTAGATTTTAAGTGAAAAGTCAGGTGGACGACATAGCTGGATTCTAGTTGCCACTGATTACTTCACCAAATGGGTCGAGGCTATTCCTACCAGAAGGGCAACTAGTAAAGTTGTGATTGATTTCCTAATGAGTAATGTCTTGACAAGATTTGGATTGCCTATAAAGATAATCTCAGACAATGCAATGTGCTTCAGGTCTGAAGACCTTACAAATTTCTGTAGCTAGTATGGGATTTCAATTTCGTAATCTTCCCCATACCATCCTCAAGGTAATGGATAGGTTGAGTCAAGCAACAAAAGCTTGATGAAGATTATAAGAAGAATTATTGAAAAGAGCAAGAGAGCTTGGGATACCAAATTAAAACTTACTATCTAGGCTGATAGAGTAACTATGAAAAAGGCCATTGGGCAAGCCTCATTTGACCTGGTATATGGCTTGGAAGCAAGGATGCCCATAAATAACTTACTGCCTGTTTTCAAGTTCATTCAGGAGCACAATGATGACATTTCTGATGCAATGCAAAATAGAATCATTCAAATTGTGACCCAATTGGATGAAATGAGAAGGCTAGCACAATAGAGAAACATCAAATTGCAATAGCAAGTCAAAAATTTGCATGACAAGAAAACATCTGAAAGGAAATTTCAGATAGGGGATATGTTATTACTATGGAATGCTAGGTCTCAAGATAAAGGGAAGCATGGCAATTTTGATGCCCTTTGGCTTGGACCATATTTGATCAGCAACACTCATGGAGAAGACTCCTATTTCTTGCAAAATCTAGTTGGAGAATTACTTGAACTACCAATGCATGGACAATTCTTGAAATCATACTTTTCAAAAGGTATGAGTGTCTTCCATGCATACTATATTTTATTTTATTTGTAGGTAGTTTCCATGCTTTAGTTTTTGTCCTTTAGTCTATTTTCTTTTTTGGTTTTATGTTGTGGTCTGCTTCTCCAGAGTTTTCTATGATCTCACTCTATTTAGGTTGAACAGACATCCCCAACTAGAGCCACTGGTAGAACGATGTAAAATTTTCCAGGTTCTGGCAATTCTTGCTTTGTCTGGCACTATCATGCCGAAGGTTCCTGGCCTAGAGTTTTTCTTGTTGAAGACATTTTGAGAAGTAACCTTAAAACACTAAACCCTAGTGTCATTTGAGTGCAAGCAAGGGAGTTGCTTTTGTCGTAATTTACTATTGACCGCTTATCACCCATTCTAATAATCTCTAAGTTGCTAGGTTAGTGTCTTTAAGTACGTTGTTGACTGGCCCCTTGCATATAGTTTATTGCCTCCATAAGATTTTAGCAGGTAACCCCTTGACGACCCTCGTGACCCTTTCTCCTAGTAGACTAAGGTTGTTTTTAAATGATCATGCCAAGGGTCAAGCCCCATTATCTTCTGAAGTCAGGTGGCATGTTTTGACTAGTTTTCATCGTTCCGCGGAGAATAAAATATTGAGAAAATAGTCATTTGTGGAATAGTGGAAAGTTCTCATTTGGCAGGTCTCTTTCATCAACTATGATAAGGAGAAGTGGCGGACCCCAGACAGACATGTGGCAACCACTCGTGATTTTCTGCCATTCTGTGGTTCTTTTCCAAGTGCCCCACCAACCATCTATGGAAGACCAAAAAAGTGGCATGTCACATCCATGCTACATAATGAGGTCTAAGTGGAGAAAGGCATGCCAAGTGAAGTAAAAGAAATACCCACTCACCATTGTCAAATGTATGAATGCCAGACCTAGGGAAATTAGTAGTCACCAATGTAATAGAATTGGATTTACCTCATAGGGAGTCATCTCTAAAGAGGAGGAAAGTTGAACAAGGCCCTCTATTTGATTATCCAAATGATGATGAAGAGGAAATGGAAATCACTAAGGATGAGATATAACATAAAATGCCTTCTCCTAGTAGAGATGAACCTAAGCAATTGCCTTTAAATAGAATCATTGACATTGCCATTCAAGGGAAGGACATTTCAGATGATATGAGGGATGTGGCTTGTCTAAATTTCATAGATGATGATGAATTTGTCAATTCCAAGGAATTTTCTGATTTCCTATGGAGATGTAGGAAAAGTGAATATGAAAAGAGATTGGAGGAAGAAATGTCCAACTCTCCTCAAGAAACTCAAGAGAAAGTATCCATTAGGATACTTACAAAGATGAAAGAGGAAGTTAAGGATCTTACTCTAGAACAAGGTAGGAAAATGATTAGAGATAGTGGAATTCTACTACTCCCTGAATGGGATATAGCTTCTGCTATTGTTCTGGATACCATCAGAAGACAAGACCAAAAGGTCTTTTCCACAGAGGAAGAATCTGAGGCAGCATTATTAGGAGCAAGGTTCAATCCAAAATGGGAAACCTTGGCTATTTGGGCTTTGGCCCCCAACACTGATAAACCATTAGTGGTAGAATCTGACAAAGATTTAAATAGTGGCCTAATAATTAAAAGAGTATCTGATACCCTTGCTCCAAAGGCATCTAACTTGGTAGTGGAAGTGGCAAAGTTTAGCAAGGCAGCCACTAATGCTCTTTAGAAAAGGCATGATAAATTATAAGATGACCACTTACATTTACTACATGAGTACAATAAGTTGAAGGGGAGGGAAGTCAAGCAGCAATAATAGGAACAACAAGCATTAGAATCAACCTCACTTCAAACAACCTTGGTAATAAAAGATTTAGGCTTTCTAATTTCTGATCCTTCTTTTTCCTCATCAAAGTCTATTCTTGAGAAGGAGAATGAAGAATTGAGACAACAAATCAAGGCTTTTGAGGAAATTTTTGCAAGTTCTATGAACAATCAGTAGGAGGATAGTTAGCTTATTGTTTCAAATTTTTTGGGATTACTGATGGACAAGATTTTAAATAAAGCAGTTAATATTCACAAGTGTTTCTCTGACTTATCTCAAGTCATTAAGAAAATAGCTAAGGATAAAGAAAAAATAATGCCTTTGTTTGGTAAATGGATCCCAAGGATTTCTCGTTTACTAGGTATTTATAAGGGATCAAGTCATGCACCTAGTGATCCTAAATAAATCAAACAAATCTACATGGCAGAAAAAGAAGCTGTGGAGTCACAAGCATTTATCAATCACCTTGAAGAGAAAGCATTGAAATTGATTCAAAATTTTTACAATGATGAAATTGGAGTGATCCCAACAATTAAGATGAATAATGGTGATATCAAGCCTTGCCATCCTTAGATCCTTCAATTCAATGCTATCATCCCAACCATTTCTTTCTTCACCTACTTAGATGACAAGATTGATATTCCCCTGTTTAGAAGAAGTATCAGTAAATTATGGGATTCTTGTCAACTTGCAGAAGATTTCACCAAGGAAGTTGAATCAACCTTAGCTAAATATAATAACAAATATGTATCTTGTGTGAATGATCTCATCACATTCCAATGGCTAATAGAGGAGAAATACAAGGCCTAGGATGAGAAATACAATGACTTGCCTGATGTGTGAGGTGTTGAGTATTGTGGAGTTTCATAAGTTAAATATTGTTACTTATTCCTTTTTCAAGTTAAGAATATGCTTCTAGGAATCTTTTCTTGTTTGGAATTAACATAAAGATATTCTTATTTCCAAAATTTGAGCATATTTGTCTCATAGTGGTTTCCTTTTTGTCCTCTTGTGAGTCATCAGATTTCCTAAAAGGAAGGGATCAGAATGTAGATAGTGGAGAGAGGTCAGCAAAGTCTATTACAACATATTTCAATACACATTTCCCAAAGGTGACTTATTTTGTGGCTGCACATGTAACAACTTATGCTCCTATGAAATATCTGATCCATGATCAGTTATCTTTGAGCTTCTGATTGTTGGAATTTTGTCAAATGTAAATGTGACATTGGTCTTTAGGTTTGAAGCTTGTTTTCTCCCTTGTTCTACAAAAGGGAATTCAGGAACTATTGACAATGATCTTGGAGAAAATTTTGTAACATAGTACATAATCATAATTTGGATTTCTCCACTTCTAGGTGTTTTTTGAGAATAGACTTATTTGTACTTGTAGCTATTGGCATAACTATACCAGCTCATCATTTTTTAATATATTGTCAGGGTTCAAACTATTTGTCTCCTACATTTGTGTCATTTACTATATTTTTTAACACAAGTTGATTAAATATCAATTTTATTTATCTTCACAGTCTTTCCTGTGCAAGGATAGCTTTTCTTAATGGATTTTACTCAAAGAGTAAATTTAATGTTTTAAAGAAAATATTGAATATAGTAAATGTATGCAGGGATTTGTAAGTAGAATTAGTTCTAGACTAATTTCAAGGTGTAATGGTGTAATGCATCATTGCAGTATTCTTATATGAGTTGGAAATGCATTATTATACTTATTTTCATTTATATTTGTTTTGACTCTATGACCCCGGATTTAGGCACTGATCTCTTAGGATTATTGTTCTCATTTAATCTCCCTGATCATTTATAAAATCATAGAACAGTTTCATGTCTATATTCATGTTTAACATTAGTTTGTCTACATGTTCTTCTGCAAGGAATTATGTTAAAGCTTGAGAATCTAGCCCATTACTTCACTATATCATTAATTCTTTAAGCATTTAGGAAAGAACATATATGTTTTAAAATGGTATTTTGAGAAAGTATTGAGAAACCCCTAGTCAAAACACTATTAGGAACACCCTCCTTGGTCTTGCAAAGCCTAAAGTACAGAGGAAAAGGATTGAAACCCCTTTCCTGTTTGTTGGCCAATCCCTCAAGACAGATCCACTATTTAGAACTAACTATTTTATAGATTTGTTCTTCTTGGGATCAAGTTGGGAATTTAAAATAAGAGAAGGGGGCATGAGATCAAGTCATGTCAGGGATACCATCGCTTCATATCAAACCTCCCAAAACATCAACAAAATAACATTCATGGACACATTCTCACAAGATAAAGAACTTAGTCCCAAAATCCATCAAAACACCTTAGGCCTTGTGGAATTAAATAAAGATCAAGAAATTCGAGCCACCCAAGGACCATAACAACCAGATGACACCTCCAATTACTCAAATTTTTCTCACATGTTAGAACTTCTCAAAAGTTCTCCCACACACAAGAATGCTCTCCTTGATGCCTTATGTCTAAGCCATCTAGTTCAAAACATCAAAGTGAAATGTGTTCTTCAACATTTGATTTTGAAAATCTACCCTCAGACAATGACAACTAAATAGGGTGATCTCCCCCTCCATCTAATAGTCCAAGTTTAGGATTGTTTCATTAAACATGTAATGATCAATGATGGGTCTATAATCAACATAGTCTCTTTCTCTCTTCTTCAAAGAATGGGTTATGACAAAACTTGAATCACAAAACAAAATTACATCCTTAGAATTCATGATAAATGAAACATTTGAACCATGGGTAAGGTCAATCTTCAAAGCATATTAGGTCCCAAAACCCTCCAAAGTGAATTTTATGTCATCAATGAAGAAAGCACTTACAACTTGATCCTAGGAAGACCTTGGATCCATAGGATGAGGGTCATTCCCTCCACAATATTTCAAGAAATACACTTCTCGCACATGTGACAAACCCATGTCATCAAAGGAGATCTTAATCCTTTCATCGATTATAGGGTTGAACAAGTCAAAAAGAAGGGAAAGACCATGGAAACCACTAGTGACCAAAAAATCAACACTTTTGAAAAAGGAGAGACATCAAAACAAATTGCAAATGTATCCAAGACCTCAAAATGTATAAGAAAGGGGGAAATAAGAGAATTCCCCTTCAATCCCCACTCAACAAAGTCTTATGCTCCATTCAACTTAGTGGCTATTCCAATCAAGCCAGACAAAAACAATCATATGATTGAAATCATGACTAAAGAAGAACCAAAACCCACACATAAACTAGGAGAGTCAACACCGATTCAAATTACACCTCAAAAGTTTAAAACTAATGAAACTCAACAAGAACAAAAAATGATAAATCTAGGGGAAACATCATCAAACAATGAAACATGTGACTCGTACACAAAACACCTCACCAAATACAAAGATATTTTTACACCAAGTCTTTGAGTGTCCTTGCAAAGACTTTCAAGTGAATTTTGGACCAAATTGGATAGGTCTAGACGTAGTTAAGGAAGATGTCAAAAATGACACTACCTCTTGTGCATTATGGAAGGAGGAGAGTTCAGTGTCTCAAAATGTTGTAAAAGCCTATAAAATCCAAAAAAATCAAAAAAATCAAAAAAATCATAAAATCATGAAAGATCAAGATTTTTCATTCTTTATTATGTTCCATCATGCATTTTGTGAGTGTCATGCTCTTGTTTGATTTTTGTCCTAGTAAGGAGTCTAAGGTTGCTTTGGTATAGGTTGAACTTTTTGAGCCTTTGAGATCCCATAATAAATCATGTTCACCACTTATCACTATTACCCTACTACATCACCCAATGATTCTAATCAAAGCCTAGCTTAGCTCTACACTAATCCTAGTCTTAATGATTCATGTTGTTAAGTCTAAGGAAAGTCAGTATTCAAACCCACAGTGTTCAAGGGAAGCTTGCAAGTAGACCTTCCCCATTCTTCCCTAGTAGAAAGGAAGTTTGACTTGACTATGAAAACTTTTGGTGGCACTCAGCCCCTTATCTTTCCTGGCCAAAAATGTCAGGAGGATCAAAACTCTGAAGGAAGCAATCTAAAATATGAGTGAAAAAAAAAAGAGTGATGAGAAAAGTGAGAATAGAGAGATCAAAGTTATTGTATATCCAAAGGTCAAAAGCATTCATTTCCATAAAAGTCAAAAATTCAAAAAAAAATAGTGATAGAGAGAATGTTGTTGAATGTTTGTACCCTTGGGTGGAGATAAATCTACGCTCGAAGCTTCAAGTGTGACATTCTATAAGAGGAAATAAAAGAGAACTTGGTACAAAGCGTATACATGCACTAGTTGAGCAAAGCCAAGGGTGTAATAGTCTTTAGGGCCATTTTTATCTAGGGACCCTTATTTTTCCCTATTTCCTTTACCCAAGGTCTATCTTTCTTTCCATCTATGATCTAAGTCTAGCAAACACCAATAAAATTTGTTACTTGTCCAAGTTGAAAGCTTGTCAAATTGTTTTGTCTAGATAAGGATCAATGTTTAGCCTCTAGCAAAGCTCAAAATTTAGAAGCATTCGATCTCCTCCCCACTCCCACTTGAGTCCCTAATCCCATCCCAAAGATCAATAAGTCTTTTTACACCAAGTTAACTCACAATCTGCTAGGTCAAAACTCCTACTTAAGAGTAGTCACATTGTTTGTTCCACTTGGATACATGCTATCATAGAAAATCAAAAGAAATAAAATATATCATAACATCATGGCATTCATAGCAATTAGAACATATTACTTTTCATTTCATATTTGTGAATCACATCCAAACACATTGCATATCATTCATATCATAAAAAGACAAAACAAAATTGCAGATCATCCATGTGTGATCATCTTAGGTATACATTCTCATCAGCAAAATAAGAGCTCTATCCAACCATATGCACAAGAGGGAAAGTGAAGTACAAGATGTCAACTAAAGCTATCTATAGATCTCATCCAATCAAATCTTGTAACAATAAGTGCAAATAATGTCTCAGCATAAGTCACTCCTCCAAATGGAGTCAAAAGAGAAAAAGTGTGCACTCAAGCATGTAAATCTCCCCATGCAAGGGGGAAAAGGTATAAATCTCTCAATAAATATAGATCTCTCAAAGAACTCAAGGAACATCAAGTCAAATCTCTAGAAAAACCATAAAAATTAGGAAAATCGAAAAAACTTAAAAAATTGTAAAACATAAAAAATCCCTAAAAATCAAATATGTTCTACAAAATCTATAATAAAAGAAGAATTTATTCTCCTCTCTAGCTTAGCATGTGTTCTATTTATTTTATGCATATTTTGTGCTCTCTTTTTGTGTGCTTTCATCCCTACAAGTCTCCTTGACAAAGAAAACAACTAGGCGAACTCACGACATGATCTATGGTATGTTCGATCATTTTAATTTTTATTACTTATATTTATATTGCAGGTAAAATTGTAGGAAATCGACAAGTAAGGCATATTTTGGGAACGATAGCTACCCTTCATGTAGACTACCGTCCTTGAGGGGGTAAATATGCAAGCACTAAAATCACACATAACCTCTATAAGGAACCCATGATGATACATAATCCTTGTCACGTACATGTAAGCATGAAATAATGCCCTCTCAGCAATGATTCTCTTGGTAACATATGGGTTTTCACTTCTCTTTTTGTTTCCCCTTTGTTGTACTAACCTTTCCCCTACTTTCGACACTTGTTGATTTTCATTTTCTGTGCTTGCGACTTCATCCCTAAGCCCTTTATTCATCTATTTGTTGTAAATTGACCTTTCCCTAGTGTTTTTCATCCAACCCACCCCTAGAAGCCCTCTAGAGGACCTCCCAAGCCATCTCCAACCTTCAGTTTTCAGTTATGTTCAACCAGGACAAATCTCCCCTATTATTTCAAGATCTCCCCAAGAAATTTGAGATTTGCAAGTGGAGATTTAGTTTTTGACCACCTTTTGACTTGGTTCCGAAGATAGTTCACTTCTTCATCTCCTAACTAACAATCTCCAACCCTGCATGTCAACCCAAACCCTCTCCTTTTTGGGTGGCCCATGGGTCACCCCAAGGTGACCCAGGATCTCCCTCGAGTGATTTGAACTGATAAAAAGGGGTGACCCACTTTTTATGTGTTTTCAACAAAAACTAAGGGCACCATTACATAGCCCTCAAAAAAGTATGCACTTAAAAAAAAAACACCCAAAAAGGAGTCCGTATGTGCTCGAACAAGTTCTTGGAAGTTTCATATGAAAAGCATTATTTTTTAATGTGAATTCCTAAATTCATTTCCATTTTTCTCATCACAAGTAAATAAAATTAATATTTTATTTACTTTCCAAATTATCCATTATCCATGAAATTAACTCCCATAATTTCCTCCACTAATCACTCAAATTGATTATTCAATCAAATTTCAATCCAAATAGTTAACTATGCAATGATTTTACTTAACTAATCAATCAATTTAGTTAACTAATCAATCAAATTAGTTAAATCATCAATCAGTTTAGTTGACTCATTAATCAATTTAGTTAACTAATCAATCAAATGAGTTAACTATTCTATCAAAGCATGTTAACTCCCAATCAACCCAGTCATCTGCCTAATCAATTGAGTTTAGTGAGTAATCAATCCTGTCAACTCCCCAATCAATTTTTGTTAACTCATAAATTAAAAGGAGTTGAATCTTCAATCAATTTGCCCCTCTTATGTGTTATCCAACCTATAAATACCCCTCACCTCTTCATTAGTTCTAAAGTTAGAGAATGTTCTTCCATTCTTCACAAGATTTTTCAAGCTTCTTCATACACCCTTGAGCCTCTTCTTTCTTTAGCATTTCAAAGCTTCCAAGCTTTCTTTGCATTAGCTTTCAATGTTGTCAAGTTTCAAATTTCCCATAGGAGGAAATTTTATTTGTGCATCCAGTTTTGTAGGTTTGTTCTCTCCACATAACATCCATATGCTCATACAGGACTTTCAAGCCTTTCATTTCATTGTTGTTTCATCCAAGCTTTGCTAAAAACTTCATATCGCATTGATACGTTGCCCATTTGCAAGCCATAGTGCTCATTAGCTCACATTGAGCTCATGTTTCAAGCTTTCTAAAGTTCTTTTGCATCCCTTCCATGTTGTTGCTGGAAGAGGATATTCCCACTACTACAAGAGGACAAAGAGGTTGCTGACACAAGGATTCCTAAGTGTAGTGGAGGCTTATGCATCTCATATTCCAGGTTCTTTATTGCTTTTTTTTTATAGTAATTAGCTAAATCTTAAAATTGTTCTTGGGAATAGTAATTGAATGTTGCAATTTCCTTGATAGGTTAAATAGGATTTGCATTGTTAGATTAGTTTACTTTTGAAATTCTTTAGCTTAGTTTATTCCAAAGAAATTTCATTTCATAGAGTAATTAATCCAAATAGATCTAGAAAACCAAACAAAAACATAGATTAGATTGCATTAGTTAAATACATTCTAGATTGCATACATATTTCAATTCCTAGATTAAAAAAGCACTTTCCTCATAAAAATCAAAAAAAGCACAAAAAATATTATTTTGCATTCATATAGGATTGCATGCATTCAAAAACCAAAAAAAGCACAAAATCATTAATATCAAAAGAAGATTGCAAACCCTCAATTTCAACACTAGTCAACCAATGCAAAGCAAAGCAAGTTAAACCTTAGGTCATAAATCCTGATTCAAACTCTAAGACAAATCAAGGTTAACTCCAACCAAATCTCCCTTGATTTGGGCTCATGAATGTTCCCTAGGCTTAGAGGTGAGTGGGTGAGGGCAATCCTTGAAGAGATTGAGGAAATTCACCCTATACGACAACATAATTAACTAACGGTTCAAGAACAACAACACAGGTTGAGGTTACTCCAAACACAAGTCATCATCCAACAATTTGAAGAACAACTCCAAATTAACATAAGCATAAATGAGAGCAATCGTCAGCCCACATAGTGTTGGAATCTTCATAATCCAAATAGGAGAATAGTGACTAGTGACCTGTCGGGTCATATAGTTATTTCAACCATAATGATCACAAAGCACCAAATTAGAATCAATATGCAAGAAAGGCCCTAGGACCAGCTGACCACTCTCCACAAAGTCCAACTCCCAAGTGAGTAGGACTACCCTCGTGTCTCACCTCCATTTGACTGGCTACTTTCACGAGAGCGAGAGTGATGTGGAAGTTTGCTTCATGGAAAGGAGAGGGGTCCATGTGCTCACCAAAGCTGACTCAACCGCTTCAGGCTACTGAGTTGTGTTTTTAAGTGTACAGTTTCAAGAGAGGGTTTTGTCATTTCTTGTACCTAGTGATCAGTAGGAGGGAGGTTAGTAACCAAGTTATCAATCTCCTCATCAATATCTCTCCATCAACTATTCACTTGTACAATTTTGTCACTACTTTCTCTCTTCCTTTAGATTTCCCTCTTTCTTCTCCTCTTAGATTAGTTTTCATTAATGGACACTTTTTTGTTTAAGTTAGCTTTTATAGTGCTTTCCATGTCCTCATTTTTGTGTGTATTCATCCTTATAAATCTTCATGATGAGGCAAGGCAACTTAGGTACACTAAAAAATCATGCATGAACAATACGTATTCGCATTCTCATTTTAGTGCTTATTTCAAAATACATCATGATGTCAAATTAGTACTTGTTATTTTAGGTGCAAATGTAAGACAATAACAATGGATAAAGCCAAGTTCATGAATGGTACCTACCTTTCATGTAGACTACCATCCTCAAGGAGGTAAATATGTAAATATCAAAAAGATGCACATGCCTACATGGTATTCTAATGATGAGCTATAGTCCTAATCATGTACATGTAAGCATGAAATATATAGACCTCCTTGTAGCTTCTCTCTTTGTGACATGTTTTCAATTGTTTTTCTCTTTGATTGTGCCTCCATAACCTTCGAGCTAACCTTCTAAGGTCCTGCATGTTTTCTTGTTGACCACCTAGCCCGTGATTGAAAAAACACTCATATCACTTGGTAGCCCTAACAACATGACCAATCCACCTCCCAAGAGGGGAAATTCATTTTCCCTAGGAGCTTCTTCATCATTATTTCTTTTGTGACCATTTAATTGACCTTCCAAAGTCCATAACCTCAATTTTCTTGTCCAAACCACTTTGCTTGAGTCACCCCTATTATCTTCCCAAAATGGGTGGCCCTATCATATTTTCCATGCATGATTTATTTCATTTTTTGCCTAATTTGGCTCCATTTTTAGCTCTTGATGGCAATATCCTTCATGCACAACTAACTATCCACTCCCCCTAACTATTTCTAGACTCTCAATCACACTATTCTTGACTTTGAATCAATCTATTCTTATCTCTCAATCATTCTTTTGTTATCTCCATTTATTGTTTTGTGATCTGCTCTCCAACCATTATGCACTTCTAATCAAAGCCAGATCACTCTTCAATTAATTTTGTTGACTCCCCAATCACCACCACCTTTGTTGTGGATTTCCAACCTATAAATACCCCCCTCCTCTATGCATTTGGAGAGACAAATTCATTATTTCATTCTTGCATTTTGCTTTGCAAATAGTTGTCTCCATAGCATTTTTATGCTCATTACAGGACCTCATATGCCTTTTTCTTTCATTCATAGCTTCATAGCTCAAGTCATTCGCTTCTCAATAGCATCCATATGCTCAAATCAATTGCTTTTGCAATTTCATAGCTTCCAAGCTCATAGCCACTTTCATTTTATCTCCATTTTGCCCATATTGCCAAGAGGAGGAACTCGCTACTACAAAGGAAAGAACGGTCTCCAAAAGACTTCTAAGGACTCACGTAAGCACCACCACCCAAATTCATACAGGTTCTTCAAGTTTTCAGTAGCAATTAGATCAAACTTTGCCCTTGGAAAAATAACACATTGCTTTCTTTTATCTTGATAGGAAATTTAATTTTCTTTCTTAGAGTTTTTTTTATTGCATATCGTTTACAAATATTCTGCTCATACAGGCATCAACATGAGACCAATACAAGCTCATTACAAGAAAACACACTAGAAATCACCTATGGAAGACCAAGAGTCACTGCTTAGAAATCTACTTTATTTAGAAAGCACGTCCACATTAGAAGCCAACTATGGAAGACCAAGGGTCACAACTTAGAATTCCACAAATTAGATGTCCCTATGGGGATTTGAACTTGGGTCTCCACAATGAGAACCCAATATTTTTGCCAATTAAGCTCAACCCCTTGGACATCTTATAGTATTTTTTGTATCTCAATTGCTTAGATTATTATTACTTTCAATTATGTTAGATTATAAATAAAAAATCAACCCACAAAAACACAAAAACATAGTTTAGTTTGCATAATAAAATCATATAGTTTGTATTCATTTTCCCTTTCTAGATAATCAGATCATTTTGAAATTCAAAGAAAAAGAACCAAAAAATACTTTGAATTCATATAGTTTTGCATTCATCAAAAGACCAAAAATATTATAAAAACATAAAAAAGAAAAACAAAAGATCAAGTCAAACCCTTGATTCTATCATGAGGTCAACATATTCAACACATTTAACAAAACCAACACAACAAACATTTCCACCTCTTGTCTAGCATTCGATGTGCCTAGGCATTAGGGAAGATTGGATAAAATTTGTCCTAGACGAGATTAGGGAGAACTTCCCTGAACCAATTCAAATCTGGAACAAGACATAGAACAAATAAGAGGAGTTGAAGAACATCGACAATGAATCATTGATCAGTAAGAGCTCATACAACGCATTCAAAATGAAGAAAGGAGGTTAGAATGCCTCTCTATTTTGAATGAGTAAAACAATCTTCACGCTAGACTTAAGACAAGTGACCTTTTAGGTCATATCAAATATCACAACAACAATTGAATGCTTCCATCAAAACATTCATCAAACATACATAGACACACATCACATGAACAACCCACCCATGATCCTCGACATTCTACCCCCTCACGAACACAACCCCTCAGTTATACCTCCTCTCAATTAGCTCTTGCCACAAGAGTGGGAGTGACAAGGAGGTCGCCTATAGCAAGAAAGTTGAACTCAATTGCATTGTGTCTGAGTCAACTTCTAAACAACACAGTCACCACCTTCAACTCCTTTAACTCTGGATTGTGGAACCACTCAACAAGAAGTAAATGAGGTAGCTTCATAAATTAGCTACATGTGGAACACAAAGGTAATCAACCATTAAATAAGTTACAAACAAAAAAACCATTCTTATAGCATGTTCATATGTAGTTGACGATGACTTAAAAGCCAAAGTGATCTCATTTAATTTTTTAGCTAACATATTTTATAATTTAAAATCTTCTCCAAAAATAATAAAATTATTATAATTTATAATTTAAAATCTAAGTTGTAGGTGGAAAGTGGAAGCTAAAGTTACGCAACTACTACTTAATTACAAATTTGAGTGGAGGCTAAAGTTATGCAATTACTCTTTAATCACAAATTTGTCATGTGACTAAATATTTTGTCTTCTCTCCTTTCTTTTAAATAAAAAAATATCTCCAAAATTTATAATTTACTAAAAAAATATCTCCAAAATTAATAATTTACTAAATGGAGAAAATTTGATGGGACCACTCGTTCCCAAAAATATCTTCCGAAAAATTTCAGAACATTTTATAACTTACCTAATTAGTAAGAATAGGACCCGGCTGGTAATGAATATATTCCTAAACGACAATCACCGACAAATCACGTCAGGGAAAGGACAAAAGCTTGACCGAATCGACTCCATTTCGCACTAGAGGTAAATGTGTGGTTTACACCCACTGAACTTTCAGGTTTTTTTGTCAGGTTCTATAGATTGTTTGGTTTTGTGGAGGTCATTAAAATTCTCATTTCATTTCATATTCATTTATCTAATTTAGCGTAACCACAGTGTGATCGCGCATGTAAACAGCCGACACTTGTCATGTCAATTGTTTTCAAAATTTTTGACACTGATTCATTTCGACTTTCATCTTGACCTGTTGAATGTGGAAGAGCTTAAACAACTCGTACGTTACAATCGAAATCCTGCAGACAGATCAGTTTTCCAAATTAATTTCAACAAACAGGAGGGTCGAAAACATGGAGGATTGTCAATCCTACTTGTGGGTAAATAAAGTCGAAGTTTGAGATCGTCGAAAATAGAGAAAAACAGTCAGCACACAATGTATTGTCTGTTTACGATGAGCAGTTGAATGCAGCTCCCTCGACTATGTCGACCATGCTGATTGTCAAAAAAAATCAAACCAAATTAACAATTCAATTTTGACCAACCGAGTATTTTACAACGTGCCTGTTACCCTGTGTGATGGCTGAGTACATTAATAGATTTGAAGTTCAGAAGCGAATTACATGCAATAAGCTTAAAACTCTTTTCTATTTCAAACGTTTACCGACAGTAAACATATATATGCAGTAGACATATAGAGAGCGTCGTGAAGAGCACTGCATCTATAAGAGGAAAATAATGGATAAAGGAAGGCAGCTGAGCTCGAATGCAGAATACAAAGCTACAAGCTGGGCTTCCACAATTGTCCACAGAAATAGCAGATAGGAGAGAACGAGATCCGGGGGCTTCACTCTAGCGTCCCTCTGATATCTCATTCAGACCAGAGCATACTCGAGTATATAACAAATATACAAATATGCATCTAAAAACAGTAAACCTAAGGCTATCGACTGTCCGTAGTTAGTAAAGTAAAGAATAGAAATATGGAAAATGAAAATGGAAATGGAAATGGAATCCTTTTATAGTCGAAAAAGCACCGAAGACTGGTATCTTCACAGCGCCTGGTGAGCGAGCTCTTGGGAGGTGATGAACGTGCCATGGAAACCATAAGGAACTCGCGAGGGCAGCTTGACCGAGGCGACCGGTTCCAGAGTCGGAGATGTGGCGTCCAAAATAAGCAGCTCCGACTGCCAAGTCTCCTCGTTGTGCATGAAAGTGACAACGTAACTGTCATCTTCGGCGGCGTCGGGATTCGAAGTCCGCGGAACGAAAAAGGGCTCGCCTCCATAGCAACCGCTTTTGTACACAATTTTCCCGACTACACTTTCCGGTGACTCTGCTTGCAGGTCCACCTTTGCAATGCCTGACACTTTAGGCCACGGCTCTGCAATTGCCAAGTATGCATACCGCGCCTTTCTTCCGAGGTTGTTTCTGTTCACTTGCCCGGCCTCCAAGTTCATCGGCGCAATTTCCCGCCTTGTGGAGCCGCCAGTTTTGAGATTGAGCCTGATTTCAGAAAGCACGCTCCTGAGAGCCTCGTCGGATTCGTTGAAAATCGAGTCCGGCGGCGTCATACAGGAGCCAATGACCACGACCTCATCTTCGTTCTCCTCCCAGGCGTTCCACAAATGGAAGCAGAAGCAGTCGGGAACCTCAATCCATTTCATTCGGCTCTCGTCGGAGTCATACTTGGGCAAAATCCCAAACCTTGCGACTTTCTCCTTGTCGTAGATGACCGGCGATCCACCGGTAACCATCTCCTGGAGCTTAAACACCACCTGCTGGTCCGGCACCACAACAAAATTCTTAGTGATGGCGAAATCGTGCATCATCGTCGGTTCCTTGACGGAGATCGTCACATCGGGGCCCTTTCTTCCGTCGGGATGAAACATGAAGTATTTCAGATACGGCTTCTTTATGACATCGTAGCTCAGAGCAAAGAGCTCCTTTGTCTCGGGGTCGATTTTGGGATGCGCTATCATAGCGCACCGTAACTGCCCTTCGAAATCAAAACGGCCCACCGTAGCCAGGTCGCCGTCCTCCGTTACGCGAACCGCGTAAGGCAAATCGTCCTCCGACATGGCGAGCAGTCGGCCGTTGAAGTAGATGAGCCCCGCATTCGCCACTCCCATGCCTTTGCTACGGTCCACCAGTCCGAACATACTTCGCGCATAGAAGAGCATAAGACGTGCGATCCCTGAATGGCCGTGAAGTTCACCGATTGCTTTGGGATACAAGGCATGACCAAGCTTTTCCTCTTCTACCAGGCGGTGGGTCCTCGTGAATCTGCTGCAGTAGCTGGCGGTGCCTTGTTTCAGTCTGACGGCATGAACCATGCCGTCGCCGTCGAAGAAATGGTGGCCGGAAAGGGGCTCGAACAACGGATTCGCTCCATTTCGAACGTACATGCCCTCCAGACATTGTGGAATCTGCCCCTCTACTTCCAGCTCGTGCTGCACGGGGCTCTCCGGGACCGGCGCAAAGTTCCCGGCAATTTGAATTGCGGGATCGGCGGTCTTTGGCAGGGGGAACCTTTTCTCTAGAGCCGCAATAAGGTTCTTTTCCACTGCGTCCAAAGCAGCCGCCGCGACCCTCTGTACGGGGTTCCACCCACAAGATTGTTCCCTTCGCAAGGGCTTACCCTTGCCCGGAAACGGTTCTGGCTCGGCCCGATTAGGGGCCTCCACGAGAGGGAATCTCCGCTCAGGGTCGGATCTCCAGCTGAGGGAGCTGGGTTTCTGCTCAAGTGGAGCAGCAACGCGGGTTCGTATCTCTACTTGTCTTTGTGTTGTTCCATTGAAGCGAGATTTCCTACTCCTACACTGTGAAGACTCCCCGAGAGCAACCCGTGTGCGTGTGTACCTATCTACCAACAATCTGGCTGAGCAACTCATAGTCATGATAATATGCAGGCCCAAAAACGAAGGGAAATTCTACGCTTATGGTTGTCGTAATGGGTGATGGAAGGTAAAGAAAGACAAAGGCGAAGAAAGACAACTTGGTGAAGTTGGACTCTGAGAAAAGGATAGAGGTGGGCGCGGTTATTTATAGAAGCAATTTTTACTGTGCAAGGGAGCTTAGGTGGCCGGGTGTGAGAAGATCTGGCAAGAGATCAAGCTTCCATGCAGTTTCCGACCGGCGACTCCACACGTCGATTGCGAGGTATGTGAGTTATATCGAGAGAATGATAATGAGAAGGGCGGGCGGAGGAGGGGAATGGAATGGAAACGCGTCAAAGATTTAACGTGATATCAAGCCTTTCTGAAGAAGGTGGGCCATTTCTTCTTTTACTTATACTGCCGACTCGCCAGCCGTTGTTTTGTGTTTCCGCCAGGGGCACCGTCCCTCCACCAGCCTTTTGTACCCTCCCATTCGGTCATCTTACACCCTTCCTTCTTCCCTAAAATTCTATTACCAAGGTCATTATCTCAATACTGTACCGTTTCTTGCATTTGCTTACTTTTTTTAATTAATACTATGTTGGTGTTGGATATCCGATGCTGCAGTCCACATAGCAGTTTCTATTTTCTTAGTTGTTTTTAGGAATTTTCCCATCTTCTTTGTTGCATGTTAATGCATATAAATCATATTATCTTTAGTTTTTTTTTTTTCTGTTTTTTCCTTATAGTTTCCTTTGCAGCAAATACATTGTAATAAGAGTTGTTGTTCTCTGGGTTTTTTAACAGTAATAAAATTTCTTCTGTGTGCTGCGTATATCTTTTTATGGTTATTTGTTTGTTCCTCTTAAATCTGTTGTTATATTGTTTGTTTAAAAATCTTTAATTGGCGAGGCTCCAAGCTTGAAAAAGCTTACTTATTTCATTATTTCATTTGTTCTCCCATGAGCACTCATATGATCATAGTGACTAATTCAACAAGAAAGAATAAAGATGTGTTAAAAATTATATTTATAATTTTAAATAAATTATATGAGATAATGAGTTTTTAAAAGATATTTTTATTACTTATTTAATAAGATTATATAAAATGAATATTGAAGAAGAAATACTTAAGAAGCTATTTGATATAATTTATGTTTATATGTGAACTTAGTTATTTAGTAAGATTATATCAAAAAATATATTAATGCAATGAATATTGAAGAAGCTATTTGATATAATTTATTTTTATATGTAAACTTAGTTATTACACTGAGAGGCGTTCTACACTCACACCAAGGGCTGAAAGATTCTCTTGTAAACAATTAAGATTCAAGATTCAGATTCTAAAGTAAACAAAATTCATAAAATGTGTAAATAAATAAATTCGTGGAAGCCAAATGGATAGAAAAATAGAAAAACTTGGACAGTTATGGAGTGAAATCTTTATTATGTTTGAAGAATATGAAAAGTCTCACAACATAGTCTCTTTAAATTAACTCATGTGAGCATATCAAATATTCTAACTGTAAGTAATTTTTAAATGCCAACAAATTGGAAGATATCTCTTGCGTACTGTAGATATATTTTTTTAAATATTAATATACTAGTTTAATAAGATTATATCAAAAAATTATTAGTGTAATGAATATTGAAGAAGCTATATGATATAATTTATGTTTATATGTGAACTTAGTTATTTAGTAAGATTATATCAAAAAATTATTAGTGTAATAGCTATTGAAGGAGAAATACTGAAGAAGCTATTTGATATATTTTTGTTTATATGTGAACTTAGTTGTTTAGTAAGATTATATCAAAAAAATTATTAATGTAATAATGAATATTGAAAAAGAAATATTGAAGAAGCTATTTGATATCATTTATGTTTATAAGTGAACTTAGTTATTTATTAAGATTATATCAAAAAAAATTATTAATGCAATGAATATTGAAGAAGAAATACTGTAGAAGCTATTTGATATAATATATGTTTATATGTGAACTTAGTTATTTAGTAAGATTATATCAAAAAAACTATTAATGCAATGAATATTGAAGAAGCTATTTGATATAATTTATGTTTATATGTGAGATTAGTTAAATTATTTAGTAAGATTATATCAAGAAATTATTAGTGAGCTATTTGTACTTGTTGGATCCCTTCTTCAACTTCCTCACAAAGTTGGCTTCCTCATCATTAGACCCATTTCTTGGATCATATGCATCATTCTTTTCTTTCTTAGATGCTTTGAAAGTAGCTTTGTTCTTAGATGTCTCCTTACTCACATTCCTCATTTCATAAGCAGTGAGAGATCCATACAAATCATCCATTGCGAACTTATTCAAATATCTAGCTTCTTCAATAGTAGAAACTTTTGAATCATACCTTTGGTGAAGGGATCTTAGAACATTCTTCACAATTATCGACTCTTTCATTTCTTCACCATGTCCTCTGATAGAATTGACAATTTCATCCACCCGAAGCAGGTAGTCAACAATTTTTTCTTCTTCCTTCGTCTTCAGACATTCAAACTTTCCTATATATGTCTTTAGCTTGGCTTGTTTTACCTTATCATCTCCTTCATAAACGCTATGAAGTTTTTGTCAGATGTCCTTAGCAGACTTGCAATGCATCACCTTGATAAATTCAGTGTTTGTCAATCCACATAGAATTCCATTCTTAGCTTTAGCATTGTTTTCACATTCTTTCTTACCAGTCTAGTCTGTTGGAGGAGTTTTAGGAGCAATCTAACCATCTGCAACAAATTTTCATACATCAAACCCTAATGAGGTTAGATAGGCTTCTATCCTTATGCTCCAAAATGCATAATTTGTTCCATGAAGTAGTGGAGACCTACTTGAATGAGATCCTTCTTGACCTGCGATGTGTTCCAAACCAAAATCTTCCTTCAGCTATTAGGATGCACCAAGGAACTTAGCTCTGATACCAATTGTAGAACACACAAGTATACTGAGGGAGGGGGTGAATCATTATATCAATAAATCTCAATCTCAACTACTTTGTCAATTATAATCAACACATTAATGAGAGAATATCAATAGTGCAAGCAATGAACACAACCACATAAAAGAACACAACACTAGATTTCATGTGGAAACCCTAGAAGGGAAAAACCATGCTAAGAAAGCTGCTTGGATCTACTACCCAAATCCAGGCTCACAAAGAAGATTGATCATTACAATGTGATTTGAAGGCACCAACCCTTAGGAGACATCAATCCGCCAGCCAATACAAGGTTTATGCACACTAACCCAAAGAAGATTACACTCCCCTAAACTAAGCACCAGCCCAGATAAAGAGATGCACAAACCTCACAAGGATCAAGAAGCACCAACCTTTGAAACTACTGAAATGATTATAAAAGAAATGACAAACATACACTGTTAGTAATAATCTCTGCACAATATCATAATGATCATGCTTAATCCTGCTCCACAACACAATCACCACCTCTGCTATGAATGATAAATCATGATTTGCACAATCAGAGTCACAGTCCAATTACAGACCCTCATTATCACACTTTACTTTTATACTCACATTTCTTACTCTAATTAAAACTCGTTGTGGATCTGATGTTCATAATCTTCTTTAACTCTGATGGAAAAACCTTTGCATATGCCTTTTCTCTAAATCGAAAGATATCAAATTTTCACTACACATAGAAGATCTTCATCACACCACACATTATCACCCAGAATATTTTTTCTTTATATATGAGTTACTTCATACCTTTTCAAAATGGAAGTCAGACTCCATACTTTTGATTTCCAATGTACACTTAGGTTGGCCCAACTTCATTCCCATGCTGCCAAACCATAATTTGGGCCCCAATATAAACAAATTGGGCCAGCCACTTCAATATTTATTTTACTCTTTTTTCGAAAGTTAGCAAACTTCAAATATTTCACAATAACTATTTTCTCTTTAATTCCAAGGGAATCGGCACAAATAAATAATCACTTTATTTTACTAACGGCCTTATAGAGAAGTCTATCAGTGAATTTATATCTCCACAAACCTAGGACTCTTTTTCTTACACTATTGGTAAAAGTGGCTTTCCATGAACTATTTCTCAAAAAGCCTTTATTGGCAAAAGATCATCTCCACAAACCACAACTTAAAATCGTTTATCGGCAAAATCAACTTTCCCTGAACTTTGGACATTCTATCCATTATCGGCAAAAGTGTCTTTTTGTGAACTTGCCGACACAATCTTTATTACATCGCCTATCGGTGAAGTTATATCATCATAAAATCATTAGCAAACTTACGTTGCCACAGACTTGCCAGTAAAGTCACATTTTCATGAACTTATCAATAAAAGTCTTCAATCAGTGAACCAAGCAATATACAAACCATCACTTCTCTTTTGTCAGAAAAATCACTTGTCAGCAAACCAAGTAAACCATGAACCATCAACCTTCTTCTATCAGCAAAATGACCAATTATAAAACCAAGCGACATATGAACCATTCTTTTCTCTTATTGGCAAAATAGTCAATCGATGAACTAGCTATAGGGGAAACCATCTATCGGAAAACTTTTGAGTTCGTGAACCAAAGATTTTGTTGATACCTTATTGGAAATAGATTCCATTGGCGAGATAAAGAAACCACAAACTTTAAACTTTATTCTTCAAGCCTTTATTGGCTAAAATCACCTATTGGTAAATTGGCAGTCGAGGAAATTAGTTGTCAACAAACTTAAGAGTTCACTAACCACGTGATTTTTCGATTGAAGGCAGTAATTATTCATGCCTTAGAAAATTTTGGAACATCAATAATTCTTCTTCTGTGACATCCATTTCCCTTTGATATATTCTTCTTCTGTGACATAAATTTCCCTTTGACATCAATGACAATATTTCCAACATAGTTTGCATTCATCCTTCCCTTTTTTTGGAATAATAAAGGCTAGAGAGCAATAAGGAGAGGTGTTGAGCTCTATCTTCCCTTCTTTTATGAGGTTGGATTCCACCCAAAATACATACAACAACAATTATTATATTTCAAATAGACAAGAATGAGATCTCAAGAAAGACTAGTTAAGCAAACTACAAACTATTTCAGAATTTCTTTATTAAACTTGCATGTAAAAGGCTACAAATCTGAAATACAATTCCCAAGGTCATATGCCCTCTTATTATAGAAATGTGGGTTGTCTTAAAATATAAATATTGGACTTATAGAGCCTTCTATAATTTTCTTCTAATATCTACCTGACTTACTTATTCGCATGAAAAGGACTTGCCAATAACTCCCCCCTACTACCTCTAGAAAATAGGTTATAAATACACATTAGAACCACTTAGTGTAATTTTCCCAATGTTGGCTTGCTTTGAAATGTGTAACTCCCATTTGGGTGCAAAAATGAATCCAACTGTCCCTTTTTACCACCCAAGAATGAATTTTAAAATTTTAAAATTGAGAAACTAGGTAGTGCAACTTCTAGGAGCCATAACTTTTGAACTGGGTGTCTGATTGACAAACCGTTTAATGCGTTGGAAAGCTCATGAAGAGATATATCAAGATATATCTCACTTCACTAGTTATGATCACTTTTAGGCCATTTAAGGATGTCTAAGTGCTTCAAATTTGATTCCAAAATTTTTTACACGAACCTCAAAAACAGAAACTATAATATCATGCAATCCAGACATGATCTTGGACTAAAATTTACCAAGAATGTTTATTTGACTATTCTAACGTTTTGGGGAAAATTTTGGGCTCAACCGCTTCTCTGATATAGGATTGCTAAAAATAGTAAGTCCTAGTATTCTTAGCCTTTTTGGAAAATTTGAAGGTTCTTAATCATTATTCAATAAAATGGGTATTTGAAAATAAAAAATTGAAAAGAATAGAAAACAAATCATCACTTTTTTACATGATACAAGATTGCCCTTACACCACTAGATGCTTCTGCATTAGACACCCACATGGTAATTCAAGAAGTGACCTTGTCACATCTCAAGTGTTCGAGAAAAACCCAAATGGTCAACCTCTTCCTTAGACAACAAAGAAGAATCTTTGACATGCCTTCCTTTCCACTTCACTAGATATTCTTCATATTTCCTATTCTAAGTACTTGTTCCCACACGATTGTCCAATATTTCTTCATCTCTTCCTTTGAAGTAGATGCTAGGATACTCCACTGTTCTTCTGTTGATTTGGATCCTTTGTGCCACCTTCATTATA
The DNA here is from genome assembly GCA_027924645.1 of Cunninghamia lanceolata. NCBI lineage: Eukaryota > Viridiplantae > Streptophyta > Pinopsida > Cupressales > Cupressaceae > Cunninghamia > Cunninghamia lanceolata. The sequence continues at coordinate 16,350,093 of BSBN01001567.1, read as the reverse complement.
CTCTGTTAAATCAACAATGTTGAACATAGGGGAAATGTTGACTCCACTCAACAACTCTACCTCATATGCATTTCCCAAATCAGCTTCTTTAGGATCCTGCATGGTTCAAATTTCTTCATTTTTAACTTATTATATGTCCCCATTGGGAACCTTTCTTTCCTTAGGTGAACCATGACTCCATCACCAACTTTGAATTAATTAAACTTTCACTTCTGACCTTCCTTACCCTTTTATTGAGAATTTATTTTATTAATATATTATTGTACCTCTTCATGTAAGCTCTTCAAGTGCTCTACAAAGTATTCAGCCTCAAAACTACTCTTCTCTCCTCTGTCTATTTTTCTCCAGTCAGAATCATTTCTTGGACTACTCCCATATACAATTTGGAATGAGGATAATTTACTAGTACTCCTTTTGATAAAATTGTTACAAGAAAACTCTGCCTATGGTAATATCAAATCCCATCCCTTGGGCTTATCTCCTACTAAGCATCTCAGTAGGTTTCCTAAACTTCAATTCACTACCTTTGTCTGTTCATCAATCTGTAGATGATGTGCAAAACTAAACTTCAACTCAGTATTCAACTTCTTCCATAAGGTCCTCTAGAAACACCCAAAAAACTTGGTATCTCTATCTGAAAATGTACTCCTTGGTAGACCATGTAGTCTAGCCACATCTCTAAAAACAACTCTGCAATGTGAACAACATCACTAGTTTTCTGACACAGAATAAAATGTGTCATCTTTGAAAATCTATCAACCACCACAAATATTGAATCATGCCTTCTCTGTGTCCTCGATAAACCAAGAACAAAGTCCATGTTGATATCCTCCCGTGGTCCCTCTAGTATAGGTAATGGCTGATATAGTCGAGTATTCTGACTCACTCCTTTCGCCGTCTAGCATACTCTACAACTTTGCACAAATTTGTTCACATCCTGATGCAACTATGGCCATTAATAATTCTCACTGACAAGAGGAATGGTATTATCTTGACCAAAGTCTCCTTCAAAACCTCCACTGCACTTCTCCTTAATCAAGTTCTCTATCATGGAACTCCTCAGAATGCACAACTGGCTTCCTCTAAACAAGATACCATATTGGATTATATAATCCAACCATCTTGTCATATCCAATGTAACAAGCTCCAAACAAGCCTTCTAGGCCTCTGTAAAGTCTAGATCTTTAGGGTACAAATTATTGAGTTCATTGAACCCAACAACCTCTATCTTCATCTTTGTCAAAAAAAATTACCTTCTACTTAATGCATTTGCAACTCTATTGGACTTCCAACTCATGTGCTTCAAAACAAAAGTATTTAACTCTACAAAAACTCAAAAAACTATTTTAATTGCCTCTAATTTAACTTCCCTTAGCTATTAAGATACTGCAAAGCCTGATGATCAGTATATAAAACAAACTCTTTCAGAAATAAATAATGTCTCCATTTCTTCAAAGCTTGAACTATAGCATAGAACTCCTAATCATAAAAAAAATATTTTTTCTTGGCAACATTAATATTCTCACTAAAATAGGCAATGGGCTTACATTCTTGACTCAAAATAGCTCCTATAGCATTGCCACTAGCATCACAATCTACCTGAAATACCCTATTGAAATCTATAAGTGCCAAAACAGATTTCTCTGTGACTTTCTGCTTTAATGTATCAAAACTCTTGGCTTCTCATATAGTCCATTTAAACTCTTTTCTATCCCTCTTATTGTCTTTATTAGGGGTACACAAATGCTACTAAAATTTCTGATAAATTTTCTATAAAAAATTTCCAAATAATGAAAAGATCGTACCTCTGTAGCACTCCTTGGAGTAGGCCATTCATTGATATCCCTTGCCATCTCTGGATCCATTTTAAGACCCTCAACTTAGATAAAAAAAATCCCAGGTACACCAACTCCTTCACAAAACTACATTTCTTTAGATTAATTAGCAATTTTTCTTGTCTAAGCTTCTCAAAAACTTTTCAAACATGCATCAAGTGCTCCTCCAAAGTCTTACTAAAAATCAAAATATCATCTAAGTAAACAATGACAAATTTACCCAAAAACCCTTTTAGTACCTCATTCATAAGCCACATAAATGTGCTTGGTGCATTGGAACTTAGCCTAAATGGCATGAGTAACCATTCGTACAAGACCTCCTTAGTCTTGAAGCTTGTCTTCCATTCATCTCCTTCTCTAAATTAGATATGGTGATATCCACTCTTCAGATCAATCTTTGTAAAGTACTTAGCTCTACTCAAAAAATCAATAATATCATCCATCCTTGGCAATGGGAGTCTGTACTTGATTATAATTTTGTTGATGGCTCAAGAATCTGTACACATTCTCCACTCTCCATATTTCTTCGGTGCTAGTACTACAACTTAGTACCACACATAGACTTAGGCTTTCCCTTATCAATCATTTCCTTAATATCTCATGAACTTAGTTGTTCAGCTCTTCATTCTCTATAGGAGTCATTCTATGGGCTGCCTTACTTAGCAGACTAGCTCCTAGTATCAAATACATTTGGTGACTTATCTTCCTCACCAGTGGTAAACCTTCTGGTACATTATCATAGAAAATATCCTAAAATTCTTCCAACATATCTAAGATTTATGTTGGTACATCTTCACATTTCTTCTGTCTGATCTTAGCAATCAATGCAAAGCAATGACACTCATGCTTCATACCATTCAAAAATTTCCTCCCATCTACCACACAAATTTTGGTAGTACTACATACCTTTTCTTCCACCTCTTTCAATGGATTCAACTTTTGATAAACTCCATCCTTTGTTAGGGAATAAGTTTTTGCATGGCCATCATGGATAACACACCTATCGTATTGCCATGGCCTTCCCAATAGCATACATGACATGCATCCATCGATATGATGTCACACAACACCTCATCATAGTACTAGTCTCTAATATTGAACTTGACTAAACACTGGTCATTGACCAAATCTCTATGGTCCTTCTACAACCATGCAATCTGATATGGATGTGGATGCCTTCTCCTTGTCAACTTCAACTTGTTAACCATCTCATATGAGACAAGATTATTAGTGCTTCCACTGTCAATAATAATATAATATCACAACACTTACCTTCACACTTGCACCTTGTGAGGAATAAACTCTTCCTCTAATTTGGTTCTTTCTTCTTATTTAAAAAGGTTCTTCTGACAATTAGGATTTCTCCCCTTTCAACATCTTCAGAATGCTCAGACTGTGCATCTTCATCTACATGTGTAACTCATGCATTACCTTCATGTCTTCTATTTGTCCTTCCTTAATGTTGGGGATGCTCGTAGGCTTGATGTCCTTCTTCTTTGGACATTGGAAATAGGTACCTCTAGAACCTACTCTTCCAAGTCCTTGTCCAGGTCTTCCTCTTCCTCTTCCTCTTTGCTCACCATTATTTTGGTCATGAGGGCAATAGGCATTATCTCCTCTCTAATTTCAGCTAGTGCCTACTTCTTCACTTTTCTTTTGATCTTCATTTTGGCCTCCATTGGAGCTTCCACTAGTCTTTTTGCCATGACCTCTTCCTCTTTGCTTGCTTTCAAATCTTTTATTCAATGTCTCTTCCACCTTCAGGGAAAAATGGTATGCATCTTCTATGGTGGTCATTCTCACCAAGATCATCTCCTCTTGAATACCTGGCATTAACCCATTAATATAACGAGCTACCTTCTCCTTGTTGGCCTCTGCATGGCCTGTTTTAATGATAATCTTATAAAACTCCTATGTATACTCTTTAATCGACTTGTTACCTTGCTTCAATCCTTGCAACTACTTCAACAACTCCAACTCATAGTCCACAAGAATGAATTGCTTCTTTAGTTTGTCCACCATCCAATCCCATCTAGTAATCTTTCCTTTTCCTCTTCTATTTCTCTTTAATTGGACCTCCTTCCACCAAATACTGGCATGGCCCTTCAACTTTGTTTTTGTAAACTTGACCCATTCTGGATCCTCGACATCTCCATACTCGAAATATTCATCTATATCATTTATCCAATCAATAAGCTCTTCTAGATTCAGATCCCCAGAATAGGTAGAAACTTCAATCCTAGGCCTCTTTCCAATATTTGAAATGGCCCTCAACAACCTAACTTTTGTAGGATCTCTTGCATAATCTTTTTCTTCCTTGGATAGCTCTTCTTCTTCAGCTTCATCTTCACTTTCTTCTCTCATTCTTGGATCAAACTCTCTTCACAGCTCCTCTTGTAATGCATCATTTTTTATTTGCAGGGCTCTATAACCCTCTTCTATCAAAGCATTTACCCCACCGTGGTTTCTTTGTGGAGGCATTTTGATCTCTATAGCAAACCCACAACCTCAGGTCCTATTGTAAATTACCTCACAGTTGGCGATCTATCTACACACTCAAGAAACCTTGCTCTAATATCACTTGATGAGGGTGGATTCCATGTAAAACACATACAACAATAATTTATAGATTTCAAATAGACAAGAATGATATCTCAAGAAAGATTAGTTAAGCAAATTATAAATTATTTTAGAATTTCTGCATTAAACTTACCTGTAAAAGGCTACAAATCTAAAATACAATTCCCATGGTCATATGTCCTCTTATTACAAAAATATGGGATGCCTTACAATAGAAATATCTTACTTACAGAGCCTTCTAGATCTATCTTCTGATATCTACCTGACCTCCTTATTCGCATGAATATGACTTGCCATAAACTCCCCCTAAGTACTACCTCTAGAGAATAGGCTATAAATACACATCAGCACCACTTAGTGTAATTTCCCCAATGTTGGATTGATTTGAAATGTGTAACTCCCATTTGAGTGCCAAAATGAGCCCAATTGTCCCTTTTTCCTGCCCAAGAAAGAATTTTAAAATTTTAAAATTTAGAAACTAGGTAGTGCAGCTTCTGGGAGCCATAACTTTTGAACTAGATGTTCAATTGACAAAATGTTTGATGTGTTGGAAATCTCATGAAGAGATCTATCAAGCTATAACCCACTTCTCTAGTTACAATAATTCTTGGTTTGTTTAGAGATGTCTAAGTGCTTCGAATTTGATTCTATAATTTTTTTCAGGAACCTCAAAAACAGAAACTTTAATATCTTGCAATCTAGACATGATCTTGGGCTGAAATTTACCAAGAGTGTTTATTTGACTATTCTAACATTTTGGGGAAAATTTCGGGCCCAACTGCTTCTCCAATATAGGGTTACTAAAATAGTAAGTTCTAGTATTCTTAGCCTTTTTAGAAACTTTGAAGGTTCTTAATCATTATTCAAGCAAATGGGTATATGAAAATACAAAATTTGAAAAGAATAGAAAACAAATCATAACTTTTTTGGGTGATTCAAGATTACCCTTACACCATTGGATGCTCTTGCATAATTCTTCCATAAGTTTTTTGATCTTCTTCTTTATTTGTACACTTTCAATTTTTGAGAGGTGATATGATAAAAAAATTTGGCAAGGAAGACCTTGGAACCAAATATATAGAATGATTAATAGTTCAAAAATGTGGTAAGCATTTTGGCTCTTCAAAAATATCAAACTAGCTCTCCACTAAACTTCTCATAGAAAAGATGGAAACTTGTCCCAATTATCCTCCTTAACTGGGAAAATGTGACAAGTCTTAAATATTTTGATTATCTTACTTGTTTAAAAATAGGCTTACTTAAACTGAAATGTGATTTAATGATGGAAGAAAAAGTAAGCCTATACACCTTACCATCATTTTTGATCTGGTAGGTGTTTAGCCAATCCATCATAAACTACACTATGGTCATACTAGAATGGTCATCTAAGAAGGAGATCGAAGAAATCCAATGGTGTTACATCACATTCAACTATATCTCAAAAAGCCACAATAGTAAAGGTCAATGTACAAACCTTTTTTATTAACTTATGAGGCTCATGTTCTTGTAGCCAACCCAGATTATATGGTTGAGGATGATTGGATGTGGGGAGTTAAAGAGTGGTGACCAAATTTTTGCAAACTAGATTGTTTTCACTTCCATTATCAATAATCAAAAGAGACATAGTATTCTTGATTCGACAAAACTTCTATGTGAAAATTGAATCGTAAGAGGCCTTAGAGTAGTTCTTAGTCATGAGAACAAGGGTAGGGCCATGCTCTATAGGATTATCAGCCTCCACTATGGGAATTCCTCCACCTCTTCCACATTCCTTTGTCATTCCTCTACAAGGAGTGTTTTTTTTCCTTCTCTCTTACTTTAGAGTACCCTACACTCCTTAGTGGAATGACCCAATCGCTTCTGATAGCTACAAAATTATTTCTTTCTAGTGGTGGTAGGGAAGGATGACTTATTTGAAAATTGTGATTGGCCACTAGGGTTATTGGAGATTCTAGAGGTACGCTGTTGTATCCCTTTTTTAAGACCTAATTTATTTTTTGTAGCTATTGCAATCTTAAAATCTCTATCTAAAGATTCAACTTCAAACATAGCCATCTCTTTACAAAAGAAATGGGATATACTAGAAATAAATTTAACAAGTACCTCTTTTGCATCTAAAATATTGAGCTTAACTTGAAGCTTGTTGAAGGTATCAATATACTATTGCACTGATTGACCTTGAGCTTGCTTGAGTTGTAGCCAGTGGCCTAACATGCTCTGTTGATAGCCAAGGGGATAAAATCTTTCCTTAAGAGTTTCTTTTAGAGATAACCACTTAGCAATCTCGTCTCCTCTTGCCACAAGTATTATTTAATAATTTTACCACCAATCTAAGGCTAAATTTGATAGATGGACCTTAGCTATTTGGACCTTTTGGGGCTTAGTCAGATTAGGCCATGTTTTGAAATATGCCTCTAGACTATGAATCTAAGAATATATCTTTTCACCATCAAAGATTCCATCAAATTTTGGAATGGAAGCCTTCATCTCAACTTGGAAGCTAGGGGTTTAAGTGGCATGCATATTGGCTAGAAGGCACTAGAGTGTCATTTGAATAGCTATAACCAGAACTTACATTGCATGGTTTTGGATCTCTATTTGGTTTTACAAAATTTGCTAGAGATTACTTATGTTCACTGACACTTCAAAAATCTCTTCACACTAGGTATCTCACTTAGGAGCCATTACATGATGGTGAGTAGAAGAAAAAAATGTATCAAGGGTTTTTCAGTAGATTACCTTGTAGAGGGCATAAATTTTGATCCACAAATGCAATTTCAATGATTTTTTAAAATCAAAGATCTCGATGAGCCAGATGATTTAAATAGATCAAAGATTGGTTTAGTGCTCATTAAAACCCTCAAAAAGTAATCAAAAGGCACCTAAAATGAGTTGCAAAGTTTTGCAATGTGATAGGTTAGAAAAAGATAATATAGATCTAATAAGGGTTAATGATAGAAACCCTCAAGAAGATTAGATCTTGGGTTGCAAATGAAGATCTAGAAGGAAACACCAAATAAAACCCTCAAGGAGTCTAGATCTATGGAAACCAAAAAGGGTGGGAGTTGGTAAAGGTTGATCAAAACCTTTGAGAATACTAGATCCAAGGTCGTGATCATTCGACTCTTATACCAATTGATATGAGTGCACATGAACAAAACTCACAAGAGAGATTGCCTCAACAAAGGCAATCCAAAACATCCCATACTAAGTCTTTTAGAGGAATACAAAGATGCTTCTAGAAGAATGAAGCTTCTAGAAATCTGAATACAAACATTATAATATTCTAATATAGAATATTATATTCTATTATACTAACTAATCAAATATTAAGTCTAATGAAGAGGCTATGAAGGGGCTAAGCCTTATCAAGGTGGTGTTCAAAAATACCTTTGGGAATTTGTTGAATTTTGTGAGGACCAAATTCCCTCATCCAATCTAATAGATAGATTTATTAAATAATGATGAAGCAATATCGCAAATAGAAAGCAAGCAAGCAATATACATATTGAAAGATGATGTAATGCTAATGTTATCCATTTTTCCATACACAGTCAAATTCATAAATATGCTCAAAAGATTCTTCTCTCCATCGTAGATGATTCATTTCCAATTAGGGTTAGTCTTCAAATACACCACCCTACTACACAACCTACAAAACTTGCACTTTAATCAACTCATAATAGTTAAGGGAAAAGAGTGGCAAAGATTTGAATTTGAAGTTTGATTTTGTAAGTTTGAGGATTAAACTTTTAGGTAAGTAATGCATCTAGATCAATTCTGCACTTGTATATCTAACTAAAGGTAGAAAATAGATTTTTTTAGGGTATACCATAAAATCTAAGGATAAGTGAAGATAGAACTAAGAAATAGCTAATGTTATTTACCAATTTTCATATACAATAAAACTTTTAACACCCTAATTAATACATTAAAGACAACTTCATAACCATACACCCAAAACATAAGGGACAAGAGATCTACAATTTTGAACCATAATAATTATCTAATGCATTTTATGTGAATAAGCCAATCTACACACATGATAATAGTGAATATTACTGGCCCGAAATTCTACAAAACACTTGCTAAATAAGTGTGGAAGACAGGTCCATAGAACTATAGCTATTGGTGCGTGTGAACCTTTCATATGCACTTAGAAATGATGTGTGTAATATGCAGACTGGCGTGTCGGTGCCGTCGTTATTATCTTCACTTGTTTTGCTTTCACATACCGTATAGGGTGACAATTATGATCAAAATGAATTGGAGTATGTTATTTGGACTTATATGTGAAAGGATGCTTCGTTAAAGAATCTGAGTGTAGGGACTTCTAGAGAGAATGATTGTTCCCAAGGATTTAATGTTTGAAGAAAGATTTCTACAAATCGAGGAACTTAAATTTCTTGATCTGTCATGCAATCTTGGTTACTGTCGGGAAATGATGTAGAGTTGATGCAATTTGGTATGTCCGTTTCGGCTGAGACTGATCACCATGATCACCTTTTGGAGGTCAGAATGGTGAGCTATTGAAGTCCACAATGGCCATCATTTGGAGACCAAATCGATGTGGGAACAAGATATTTCATAAACTATACTAGTTTTCAGCCATCCTTTCATTTGGTGGGCCTACTTAAAATAATGCATATATTCGTTCAAAGAATATATTAGTTACACTCATCAATATGTAAAACCGTCTAAACATTTATGAATGTCTATGGGAAGATGGTATAGTGTAATCAAAGTCTTTAAAATAGTGTTCTCATAATTCCATCCACATTTCCACATCTTCACTTTGGCATGTTCCTTTTCTTCCATAAGTGGCATGTTGGAGGATGAGAGGAGTTCTTGCTTGAGATGGTGGTTACTTTGATTTTGTTGTAAGTATCTTGATGGAGCACAAGAGCATGTTGGAGATTCATGTGATTTCATGTTTGCCTATGATGATGTATTTCATTGATTGACCCTTATGCAATGTATACAACAATTGGGAGAATGTTGGAAAATAGGTGTTGTACACCTTGCATAATATTGTATTATTTTAATCATGTAAAATAAATATTTATTTGTGGTGCATCTTAATTGATGTGTTTAGCCACATTAGATATTTATTTGGAGGCCACTTGTAAATGTTGTATGTAACATTGGGCTATTATTTGTATTATTTAATTGTTGGAAAAAAACATAATACCAATATTAAATAAGTGTGTCAATGGTTTTGTGTATCTATGGTTTTGAAACACATGATTTTATCGAATACTACAAGTTGTATTTGTGTGATCTTGAGTCTATAAAAGCAAGCACATGGTTAGTGGTTTGGGTGGGTTGGTTATTTCATTGTAGGTGGATTGGAGGTTTATGAGAGGTTGTCATTGTATTGAGCTCTCTCCTGTAAGTGCATATTGTGAAGCATGTCAGATGATGTGTAGATTCATGCTTGGACACATGGAGGATGCATTGGAGGTGCTTGATGGTTCAGAGGTATTCATAGAGACTCATGACATGTATTGTAATATCTTTATTGCTAAATAATACATATGAGTGTGGATGCTTTTGGAGACTGGGTCTTTTCCTCTTGAGGGTTTTGCCAGGGTATATCTTGTGTTATCTTGTTGATTGTCATTTGATCTTTGCGTTATGGTTATTTGCTGTATCTTTTTCTCCTGTGGGTTATGTGGAATTAGTTTTATTTGAGTTGCAAATTCCTAACATAAGTTAGATATGTCCACAACTTTTCCAACTAAAATTGTTGGATAAATGCATATATGTAGCACCACAATGAGGCCAATTTACCAAAAAAAAAATTATTTGAAAAACTTGATATTTCAACAACTTCTACTCTTGTAAATAATATTTTTTAAAAAATATAAAAATACCCTTTTGTAGATCTATAAGTTTAGTTTTCAAATATATATATTTAATAGTTTAATTATTATTTACATTTTCTTTTTTATTTTTACTAAAAGTAGGTTATCAACACAAAACATTAGGATGATTACCATGTCAAGAAAAAATAGTGAAACTTACTTAAAAAATTGAAAAAAATATGATGCACTAGATAAAAGAATCTATATCAAGATGGTATAATCACTAGTACAGAAACAACAATATGTGACTAAAAAAACTACTAAAAACTACTTATAAATGACTAAACTTGGTCACATGACCATTAGTAGTTTATTGCCAGTCATTTATAACGCGACCAAATTTATGACTAAACCAATTTTAGTCATTTATTTGGTCATTTTGATTGATCAATTTGGTAGTATATTTAGTTGTTAATTTAGTCATATATTTAGTCATATTATTCACTGAGCTTGGTCACGTGACCATTAGTAGTTTATTGCCAGTCATTTATTTTGTTGTTTTGATTGATCAATTTGGTAGTATATTTTTAGTCATTGATTTAGTCATATTTATTCACTGATTTCTGTCAATTGGTAGTATATTTATTCACTGATTTCTGTCAATTGGTAGTATATTTAGTCATATTTATTCACTAATTTCTGTCAGTTGGCAGTATATTTAGTCAATTGGTAGTTTATTTAATTATTTTTGTTCACTGATTTCTACCTAAAAGTGCTGAAAATAAGACAATGCTTTTGAGGTTTAAGCATAAAACACAGAAAAATATAATCAATCATTCATTTGCACATAATGAAACAACTATTAAGAAGGCAAAATATTGAAATTTATTGAGGAAAGGTGTTCTTACAGCAGATACAAGATAGAAATATGTGTCTTTGCTTTGAAAATGTGTTGCAAAGTGTGTTTCTCAGTGCTGTGACTGATAAAACTGAGTTACAATACTCTTTTTTTGCTTATACAACTCCAAAACATGAAAGTACTTGAAAAATGAAGTCTAAGGGTCCTATGAAAGACTCCTCTGCAAACTTCACACCATGAATACTTAGTATGGATTGAGAACTATGTTCTACATATACCTTGACTAATAAGCTTTACTGAACATGACAGTGGACAAATCCAAACCTATCACAAACATTTATCAGTGGACGAGCATCTGGAAGTCTTGCTTCCATAAGAAAGTTCTTTGTCTTTTCAGCATCATAGAAGTTTGACTCTCTGGTTACACGTTCCACCTCCTTGATTTGTCTAGTTTTGGCTACTGCTTTAATGTATTTGAAGTGAATGTTGGGATCCTCACTGCCAATAACATTGAAATATAGTTTAGCATATAAGTACAAGGTTCCCAAGCTACTACAAAATTACCTCCTCAAATAGATCAGTGAATATCAGTGATAAAATGATACAAGTGACAATCCAAAGTCAAATCACCTAGAGCTCAAATATGCACCCAAGAAGAAATATAACCCTTCATAAGACTTGAACTGTTCAAACAACTTGATGCATGAATCTACACCCAATACAGGCACTACAAGAAATAATCATATAACAAAACAAATTACATTGAGAGCAATAGTTTAATAGTCACCTCAACTTCAAAGTTCCATATTAAAAATCATAAGCTATTTATCAATAGGAAGAAGATATATGAATTTACAACAACTAGAAAGCAATTACCTAAAGAAAGAGATCCATGATGACATTGTAATCAACTGGACAACCACCCTCCATTTGAGACATCATTAGTGCAAATTTTACAGTGCCCTGCAAAATTTACTCAACAAATAAGACCTCTATTCAAAACATCTTCCGATTCAACAATAGAAATATATTTCTATCAATTGATAGCACCCAGGATCAGAGCACAAAATTGTCTGGAGGAGGAACAAGTAATCAGGAGTGTACTGAGGACATGGTCCACGTGAGATGTTGTCAATAGCCACCCAACCAAAAGGGAAAATAGTTGCTCATACTATTCTATCATATTAGATAGAACATTGGTATGGTGTTCTCTCATTTTTCTTTTCATTTTCATTTTTTTGAGTTATGAGTCAGATTTTTCACTTCCCATATTGAACTTTTTCAACCTCTCCCATGCCATACCAAGATCATATGTAGTTCAAGTACTTATCCAATACAAAAAAACTCATATCTAGTAGAGAGGAAAGTATCTCTCAATGTAAACTCAAAGCCATGCTACATTTTACCAATCATACTGAGGACAAATCACACTACCATTCATTTATGTGAATGATGGTTGTCAAATTCATAACCCAATATATTACATTACATTACATTTAGGGCAGCTTCAAAATCAATACCACAAGTACAGAGCACAATCTACATCAAGCATTACTGTAGAGTCTATATATGTTAAATGTTATCAACAAGAACAAAGCCAAGTGCAAAGTATTACCTTGAGGACACGAACAAGTATGAAAGCAACTGCTCCAGAAAATCCCATGTGAATCATGGTGAAAGTTATTGGAAATGAAAAATTGAAATACCTCGTTGATAGTACCCACTGCAAAAGTAAGTGAAGCAAGAATACTCTCATTATTATAGATCAGCATTTAGTCACCACACAAGATGCATAAATTAAAATACCGAGAGATATTAAGAGTTGACTAAAACTTAGAATATCTCAATAAAGCAGCAACGTATATAAAAAAAATGTGCACTTGTAGGTTTGTACTTTCTAAGCCTAAACAACACTCCTTGTGAATATCAGACAACATGATATGGCTAGAACATTATTATTGATATTGAAAGAACAATCTCTTTTATGTAACTGAGAAATCAATATAGATCTATTACAGGATCCTTTTAAGTCCCTTGAGTATTTTCCATATCCTCCAATGTTCTTCCTTTCTCTCAACATATATTACCCCACTCGCTAGTTTCAGCCCTAGCTGAAGTCATCACCTATGCTCTCCTATCCTATTTTACTCTTTCAACCCCAACTGACTTCCCTGCTCTTATTGTTCCCAAACTTAGTTGGTTTGGTATATATAGAAAACTATTTTAACTCTCCATGGGATGCATTCATATCACTATGAAGTCAAGCATTACATCCTTTCTACTGTTAATACATTATCTTGGTACAAACGTCCAAAGAACAAACCTTTCTGACTACGTTCGCAAGGTCTATCTAACTACTAGCAGTCTCACTGAATCCTAGTCTATCAAACCATCTAGGTGGAGATCAACAGAGGTCCACCCTCTCCTTGTCACTTTCCCTCACTCCCTTGCCCCACCCCCACTCTCTCTATTTTTGCAGGTTTATGAGATGGGCAAGTATAAACTAACAACAAGCAACAATCAAACAGTACATAGCCCCTTACATTCTCTTGTCACGACTATGCTTTCTATTATGTTAATGTTTAATTAAGCATCTATTAAGGGTTGCAAGTTTAGCTTTATACATTTTGGTGAATATAAAGAAAACCCTCCTTTTTGGTTTTATCTCATTCCTATGGTCCATCTTTATTTCTTTGCTCCCAACATGAATGACTCTTCGTCAAACTTGTCAGATTACAAGTTGATTTCATTCATCATTATTCCAGTGATGATTCCAATCTCCCTACCAAAATATCAATTCCATTACTCAATCCAGCAAGGGTAATCAAATATTATTAGTAAAGGTTACAATTTGAGATTGAGCTAGTGACAATGACCTAGATATCCCACAGAATATATACAACTCCTCTTCCCTAAAATTCATAAACCATATTCAAGAACTTTTGGCCTTCCAACATCAATTTACCTCATTACCCCACTCTAAATTTGAAAAAGTAATATAAAGATTGCATAATAACTTTGTAGAACATCATGTTGCCAAATGACATTCACCACCTTGGACAAACCCAACTTATCTAATGAAACCTTGATCATATTGCTTTCCTTGGAGACTCTCTTTGATGACTTTGGATGTTGTTGAAACTATCTAGGTAGATAGCCATATTCCTCAAAAAACCAATTTGATAATAGCTGATACTTTCATCCACAATAATCTTCCCTCTCCACCACCCTAGCAAGCTCCAACCTATTCAACAACTACTAATTTTCCCAAACTTAAAACTATAGTCTAGTGTGATTTCTATCACCAATATTGTAAAATGCTTTTGAACAACAAACAAGCCATAAGCACATCGACAACAACAAACCATATGCATATCAGAATACCTTTGTGATTCTCTCACATCCACAAGGAGTGGAGAGAAATATAAACATATTGAAAATCTAATTGTCTGGCCTTTACCATATGAATCTCTCACCTTAGCCATAGCTCATATCAACATAGGATCCACCATTCTCAACATGAAATTAAACAATAGAAGAGACCTAATTGCACATAGAATTTTTGTCCATTTACAAGGATTGGATTCATTCTAATCCCTAAGCCACATGTAAACTTTTTACCAAGACGTTGGTTAGCACTCCCATAGAATAGTTGACTAGCTTTTCCATCCAAGACCTTTACGAGTTAATCATGAGATATTACAATGCCTAGTATCATGAATTTGTCAAAGTTTTATATGTTTCATCGTAACATTTACCTGCTTTATGCAACATTTTTTTCACTTGACAGTTGATTCACACATTCAAAACTCTCATAATTGTTGCAACATTTTTTGTCATATATTGTAGTTACAAGTGCCCTGCTAGACATACATGAAAATGTGGAAGCATAGACAAGGCAAGAGAACTGTTTTAGAAAATGCCTCAAAGAAATGTGATATCATGGATACCCGCTCTCCCACAAGCACTTCAAGTCATTCCTGCAGTGATGGGGGGCTTTCTTGCATCATCGCAGGCATGACTTGAAGTGCTTGCGGGAGAGTGGGTGATACGGGGCTTTCCCACATCACTGCAGGCATGACTTGAAGTGCTTGCAAGAGAGTGGGTATCCATGATATCACATTTCTTTGAGGCATTTTTTGAAATAGTTTGCTTGCCTTGTCTATGCTTCCATATTTTTACTCTCCTGTGAGCGGTGAGAATCAATTATCTTTGATAGATAAATTGAACAAATTATGGCCGTCAGTTCTATTCCATTGCATGAACATGTTATGGATGGAAAATGGATGCTCTACATTAGAGCCACAAAAGGGGATTGCATACAAAACCAAAACCAGGCTTCACCTATCTCCATCGCCAAGCATCAATTTATAGTTTTTTTCTTTTGATTTTTTAATTGCATGACTACCAAAGAGCGTATGGCATTAAATAAATGGACTGTATTAGGATAGTCTAGGGTGATAGAGTGAAACAATAATGGCAATGACTATCTTCAGTTTTACATATTTTTCTAGGCAAGAGAAAAAGCATATGAACATCCCACTTTGTAGTTATTGTTCTCTGGTTAGTCCCCATGTTCGTGGCTTTGGTGGGATTACACATTTTATATATTTTTGGATATTTAAATTTTGATACTCGCTCTCCCGCAAGCACTTCAAGTCATGCCTACGGTGATGTGAGAAAGCCCCGCATCACTACAGGCATGAATTGAAGTGCTTGCGGGAGAGCGGGTATCCATGATATCACATTTCTTTGAGGCATTTTTTGAAACAGTTTGCTTGCCTTGTCTATGCTTCCACATTTTCATGTATGTCTAGCAGGGCACTTGTAACTACAACATATGATATATGTAAGTGGTAGATGAGATTCAATGGTTTTTAGGGCATTCATTTATGATATATGTTCTTGTTTCAATCATCTTATTAGGTTATATTCTTGAAGGAGTCTCTGTTGTTTTGTTGTTATTGTTTTGTCACCTCCTACATTAATTTTCCTGAATCCTACCCAAGAAGCCCTAGATGATGGTGTAGATACATGTTAAAGGTAGATATCATAGTCATATAAGTAGGGAATAATAAAAAAATAATGGAAACTTGGCAGGAAAAAAGAGTATGGGATGCTTAGAAAAGAACCTAGAGGACAAAGGATAAAAGACACACAAAGATGTTCATATACAATACAATAAAAAATAATGTGTAGGATATCATGAGATTGAACAGTTTCAATCCAACATATAAACCTAAAATTAATGTCTACAAGTCATGACAATTCCTCACAAGAATGATAGTCCATAGAGAATGCAAAGGAAACATTACTAAAGGAGTTTCTTATGACAACTCTTCAACCTATGCAGGAGGGAAGAGATGTTTGTAGAAGGTTGAAGGCTAAGATGAAGGTATAGATGATTGTCAAGCATGAATAATAAAGACAAAGTCTTCAAAAAAATAAGAGATAGTGATGATAGTGACAATAACCTCTATCTAAGAGCAATAACAATCATTATGGCCATGGTGTTAAGACGTAAAGAGTGAAAGTGGGAAATAATGAAGAAATATTTACAAAGGACAGTTAATAGACATGATTTAATATGAATATGTGATCAAGTGATCAAAATCATAACGTGAAAAGCCAATGTAAAAGATGACAGTCATTATAATAAAAGGATAGAGTTAATGCATTTGTGGGATCATTGCATAAAGTTTCAATTGGGAGGATTTGAAGGCATAGTCTACTTTGATTCAAGATGATGATGAAGTTCCTTCTTTGAAGGAACATCCAAGAGAATCAAAACCCATAGGAAAACATTTTTGGAGTCAATGGGAGTAGTATCAAACTTTGACTCTTTATTGACCATTCATTCTCACAAAATGGAATCTACTGCCCAAATTGGAAGGAGCCTATGGTGCATAAGCATACAAGACTTCAATCTATGTAGTGAGAAAAGAGGAAAAAGGAGACCCCAAGCCCTAGGATAGGAGCAACGAGCAAAAAGAAAAGATTTAAGGAAATAGACTTCAAAGTAAGGCAAGACACTTTCCTATAGATTCCCAAAAGGAGATCATAGTCATGACTATTCAAATAAACAATGATAGTCCATGGCATAACCATGAAGGGGGCATTGAAATTAATAATAACAGTGATAGGGTAGTATGATAGACTTTAAAAGATACATAAAGACAAGTAGCTGAGTAGTCAAGAGGGATTTTAAAACATCATAAAGATCTTGTCAAGGGTTCATTGTCTTCAAAGCAGTATGGTAAACTAATAAATATTTCCATCTCACAAAGTTTCAAAAGAGGACAACCTACAAGTGTATTAAGGAGTGCATGGACAATATCTCAAGGAGCTACCATAATCAATTTCAAGGTGTTGATCATGGGAAAGAGAGGTTTACATGAAGTGGGACAGTCCTTAAGAATACAGTCAGATGGTAAAGAGGATAGTCCATAAGATAATATTTAACCAAATACACAGTATGGACCTAGAGGATAGTCCTTATGGTGCATTTATATAATCACACCTATATGTCTTATCAAAGCTCATGACTCCATTAGGATATGAAAATGAGCACTAAACAAAATACCTCACTATGAGCTAAGTGTGAATGACTTTAAAGACACACAAGATAATGAGTTGTTAGTAGACAATTCATGATCAACAAGGATAGAGTTAAATAAGATGGATTGTGATAATCATCAGTGATAGTAGCCATTCATATGACAATGACAAGGGGTTTAATCACAGTCCATAAGACAATCATAAAACAATAAATTTAAAACTCAATAGATGACAACTTTACAAGGCATTGTTAGAGTCTTCATGAAGAACAATGTTGATGGAAGTGCTTATGACCCAGGGTAAGAATAATTCATCACAATAGGCAACTTTTAAAGAGTAGAATGCATAACTGAACCATAATGACAATGCACTGAACATAGAAGTTTCATGATATAGAGGATAGTAATCTTCAAGTGACAGTAGCACCAAAGGAGAGATGACAATGATAAGAAATGCACACTAGAAGGTGAAAATTTTCTTCAAAACATACAGTTTGATTATTGATTAAGAGGGCAATTTCATCCTAAAGAAGATAGTGTTGAGGAAAGTCACAAAGGCTGTCATAGTATTGTCACAAAAGACATCCTTGTAGAAGGGTAGTACTTGCTAAAAGGGACATTCAAGACAAGTGTTGAACAAATAATAATGGCAAGAGCATGCATATTCCAATGACAACATGGCAAGAGCATAGACAAGGCAGTGAACTATTTGGAAAAATGCCTCAAAGAAATGTGGTCTCATGGTGATGGAATGTTATGACAGGCACATTGAGACAACATTTCTTTGAGGCATTTTTTTGAATAGTTCACTACCTTGTCTCATGGTGATGGAATGCCATCACAATCCATAGCAATTTGCTTGTCATGGCATTTGCTTGTAATAGCCCTCATGATCTTGGAGATGTATCCCCTCTCTATTATATATGAACATATATACATACTAAACCTAGCTTTACTGATCCACCCACACCCAAAGAAGCTTAAATGTTGACTTAGTGGCAAAATTACAATGTTCAAGATGTCAACTAATAAAATGACCATAGACAGGCAATTTATCAAAACACGTAAAGCTCATGTGAATCATGATATATAAAATATCAAAAAACCATAGTAGAACTCTTTTTTCCTAATTGTTTTGGAGGTTCCATTTCTTTCAGCATCATGCATAAGAGACATTTTAAGATAACTTTCAAAATAATATTTTCAAACCTTAACTAATACCATGATATGTGAATTTATCATTTCTAATCCCCCAAATAAATATTCTCATAAGATTAAGCTTATCACATGAACATCATGAAACAAAAGAAAAATGAAAATGGCAGGCAGAGAGTGTTCAGGAGGTGAGTTACTTTACATTAGGAGGATCAAACTTGGCACCAAGGTTACTAAGTTTTGTGTGAGCCTCTGCATAGTCCTTGAAAAATGCATCTTGATCAACTGCATATTTCTCAGCATATACCTGTAAAAAAAATTAAAATCCAATCAGCACTTTACTTATTATTGAAAGGAAATCAACTATAGGCATCCTCTAAAACTTTATTTTAGATGCATATATCCTTCACTGAGTTGAATTATCTAGTAAAATGTTTCTCAACTTTTTCATTAAGGAGAAAAAGATTTCCTACAAGACTTAAGATATTGGCTTAGCATTATTAGTATGTTATGTCAATGGAAAGACTGATTCTTTTGACATATTTCATCAATATTCTTCAGCTTCTTTGAACTTGCATAAGTTGACACCAAGCTTTGTTGGAGTTCAAGATGGATTTTAAAATGCCCAGTTTTGCAAAAATAAGGGTAGGTTAAAATGGAGTATTCTTTTTGAGCTTGAAGATCCAGAAAGAAAGAAGGAAATTATATTAACCACCACAAATGACCAGAGCAGGTCCATGGGGACTCTAAAGTACAACCAGTTAAAGAATCACCTTGAATCCAAGATCTTCAAAAAGAACAGTGTCAGTCAGCAATACCAGAAGATCTAGGTCCCTCCTCTCTTTTATGTCCTTCACAAAATCAAGAAAAAAAAACTTTTTCTCATTCATGATCAAGGTAAATTCTAGTACATGAGGTTCAATTCAACTTTACTCTGTACCTTGAAATAAGAATTATCAAATTTAAGCCAATCTATTGTCCATGATTGACCTTCTGGTACCCCAGGACCATCTTTCTGCACCAAAAATAATCACATGGTTATTCAAATTTACACTTTTCTAGACTACAACACTTCAGGAAGTTCCCACATTCCTTAATTGTCTTATTATGGAACCCTATAATTAAAATTCAGGTGCTAGCGTGTTAACATTCGCCATATATGTTGAAACTTTATACCCAAATGTCAACCTTTTTTACAAGTGTAGATGTAAGTAGACTACCCCAATCAACCTACACCCAAAGTACTATATTCATTTATATTTACCTACTAAGGGTTATATCAAAATGCCCTAGGAGCATACCAAGTGGTATCAGTCTATCAGAGCATCTACTAATTTCTTGGCCTGTATAATTTGCCTTCCAAGGCAATAATGTGTGGCCATAATTATTTGATTTCTCAGACTTGTGGCTATCCTATTATTGAATTGTATCAGTGAGAGCCATTTCTCTATTTTTCTAAGTTTGACATTATATATGGCCACTAGTTTTATTAGTAACACATGACAATTTAGTTATTTATTCAAATATTATAGCCAGTCATATGGAAATATGGCATATGGAGACAGGGGTGTCATTTTAAAATAGGATATAGGAATATATGAATAATGGTACAGGTTATATCACATTTAAATATAAGACTCCAGAGATGTAGGTAGAGGTACAGGGGCAGAACTAAAGTTTCCCGGTCACTATGCTTTAGAAGATTTGTTGAAATAGATAATAACTGCCCTGGAATATTTATCTAGGAACTTCATCATCAATTTCCAACACCAGGATTGACTCTGAAAGAAAAAATACTCTAGATTTATTAGGTTACCATGATAAAGATTAAAGCAAAGAATGAGATCTATTTAAAAGCCACTGTCGTGAAGATATTAAAGATGTCACATGCAAAATCCTAGCAGTTAGAGAAATGAATACAGTGCCAAAGAGGATGTAGTGAGCTGGGGCAGATTTAGGAGATCTCGACATTATCTAATTATCACAGACAAATACATCATTTATTTATTTATTAAATTAAAAGAAATCATTCTAAACCCTTTATAGGATACATTGATAGTTCAAAAGCATCTGAAGGAATTTGAAATTATGTAAATATATGTCAATTAAATACCTGGATTACAAATAGTAGCACGAATAATGTAACCCTTGTTGAGCAAAGCATGAATGAGATAAGCAGCAATGAATCCTATACCTCTTGTCACGCACATCTCCTTACCATTCTCTGTCATTCTTTACTAAAACACTTCTCCATTTTGGCGGGTTACGCCTAAAAATAAGGTTTTGACCAACGTTTTAGAGTATGTTTATTAAAATGAAAACTCATTTTAGCAGGATACACTTGAAAATAAGATTTTGACGAAAGTTTTAGAGTATGTTTATTAAAGTTTTAGAGTATTTTGTCAGGCTATTGATTCTTGATTCCTTAAATGATTTATTCAAATGGATTGTGACTAAATAAATGACTAACTATTTAGTCATTTTTATTTGTGTGACTAAATATTTTTTTAGTCAATGACCAAATTAGTCATTTATTTACTCATTTATAGCTGAGTTGCAAAAAATTAGTAGAATTTATTCATTTTTAG
This sequence comes from Cunninghamia lanceolata, assembly GCA_027924645.1. Lineage (NCBI taxonomy): Eukaryota > Viridiplantae > Streptophyta > Pinopsida > Cupressales > Cupressaceae > Cunninghamia > Cunninghamia lanceolata. The sequence goes on along the minus strand of BSBN01001567.1, from coordinate 16,328,712 downwards.
TTGTTGTAACTAAAAGTTTTAGTCATGTAATCATTTATTTTCCAAATTCCACTAGTGAATTTGTTTTCTATTTTAGATAAATAGTTAATATGAAAGTTGACATCGAATGGAAACAACTACATTTTAATACATGCACATTTTAATATTTATTTAAAAATATATATTTATCAAAAAATTTTTTAAAAAAATCCATGCACTAAAGTTTCAAGTTATAAATACACAAAAAAATTGAAGAAAAAAAATTACTATATAAAAATTCACGTCTCATGTAACTTCATTTTTCAGCATTTTATTAGCAACTAAATTATAGTGTCAATTTATTAAAAACTATATTCAAATAATTTTTTAATTTTTTCCAAAAAATACAAACATAAAATATACTAAAAAATAAATATTTTATTAGTTTACGTCATTTCAAAATTCAAAACATATATGTCACTTTTTAGTGATTCATGTTTAAAAGTTGGATCAGTGTTGGTCTTTTCCTTTATAAAAATGTGACACAGCTTTGTACTTTTACCCCACAAACACAAATGAAGTCCAAAGTGAACCAATTTTACATATATAGGATTTTTTTACACCTATTTAGCAAGTCATTCACACAAATGAAAGTAGTGTGAGTATACTTCACACCTTGCCATCATGGTATCTCCTCTCCTATCTAGATTGTTTGCATAATTTAAGCTAACATTTAAATTACATGCACTTGAGTTAGTTTTTTTTTTCTCCACCTTGCAAGTTCTGGATAGGCAACATGAGCACACAATGAAGGTAGTATCACTTTAACCCCATATCAATGGTGAACACTCTTGCTGATCTTAGAATTAGACATACTTTCAAGATTACCATATACTATGCATGATCTTCATTTTCCATTTAATAGGAGTAGATGTAGAATAATGACAAAGGTAAGTACAAGTAAGTGTGGGGTCCCACATGCCTATTTTAGGAAATGACACCTACCTTCGATGTAGATTGTTATAATTGATGGGGAAAATATGTAAGTGCCTAAAACTTCATAAGCATACATGATAGTTCAATGATGATATGGTGGTTTATCTCACAACCCACATGGCATGAATACATCTCTCTCTTATCATTTCTGACTCTAATAGAAGCATTTACTTATCCTTTAGAACCCTCCCTTGCAATCATCTTGGCCTCCCCAACCTTTCACCTAGCATGCATATCTTCTAGCTAGCTCAAATTTGCTTCTTCACACATTGATCATTGAGGTTTCATGAGCATTCATGGGATCACCTAAGCAACCCTAGGGTCAACTAAGAATCTTAGGGGTCACCTATATGACTTACCTTGGTGAAAAGGGTAACCCAACCTAGTAAAATAGGCAACTCCATTGGTAAAACAAGGGTGACCTCAACATTTTAGATTAACACATAGGAAGTATCAATTCTAGCTCCATTTTGGATTTTGATTGTGAGCTCAATTGAGTCTTGATTCCACTTGCCCCATATTGCTCTTGATTTCTCCCCCCAAATCATGATTTTGATTGATAGTTCCCTACTATCATCATTTTGATTAGGATTCCCAACCTCTTTAAATAGCTTCATTTGCACTCCCAAATGATCTTTGGCCTTTGATATTTAGTTCAAGCCTTCTATGCAAGGGTGATTTAACTACCTCTCTACTCATAGCTACCTAAGTAGGCTAGTGAGTCAATCATTAGGTGTCCAAGCTAATTTCCCATAGAGCAACCACAATCCCTATAAACATGGATGGCTTTTCATTCTTGAATTGAAACTTCATTTTACACTTCTGGCAGCACTCTACCACTATTTATGTAAGCTTATTTCCCTATCTTTTATCCTTCTTCCATTAATCATAGCACCCTAGGATAGAGTGGGGAGTAAATAAAATGGAAATTGAGCCACTAAGGACCAATCAACCAAAGCTTCACCGAGCATTTGTTTGTTAAAAATTTTTAGGTGTGAGGTGCCAATTTGCTTATTGTTTTGAATTTATAGTTTAATTTGCATTGAAAAGTGTTAGATTAGATTTGCAAATAGATTAATTAGCTTTAATCTTGTATGGATTGGTCATATTTCATTACCATATTGCAGAATAGCTAGATAGAATTTATTTTTTAATGTAATTAGATAGCTTAGCTTATATTAGATTTAGTTTTAATTTGGTCTCTATCACTTTTAATTATTGTTTTAAATTTATAGTTTAATTTGCATTGAAAAGCAATAGATTAGATTTGCAAATAGATTAATTATCTTCAATCTTGTATGGATTGGTGATATTTCATTAGCATATTGTAGAATAGCTAGATAGAATTTATTTTTTAATGTAATTAGATAGCTTAGCTTATATTAGATTTAGTTTTAATTTAGACTCTATCACTTTAAATTATTTTGAAAATCCCTTGATAATAACACAAGGCATCAAAATCAAAAGCCCTTGCTAACATGCCCAAGGCACTTAACACATCAAATAAACCAACACCAAAACAAAATTGGAAACATATGATTAAATTGCATTTAGGATCATTTGAAATTGTTTAATTGTAGTAGTTAATTAAATCACACTTCAATTTGGGGAAAATACAAAATAAGAATAGTTCTTTATTTCCTGCAATTAGTTATCTTATTTACATTTAGGGAAACATCAAGACTAAAAGTCATTGATAGAACATCCAAGGCACTTAACAAATTGAATGAAACAAGAACACACACAACATACAACAAGTGTAACAAACAAGGCATGTACCTCTTCCTTCTCTCTCCCACTATTAGGCTCATGTGTCTTAGGGTTAGGGACAATTAGGTAAAGTTCATCTTAAACAGGCTTGGAATGCTCAACCAAAATAAGAATCATTCAATGCAAAACAAGCTTAGGAGAAAGCTACTATCTTCCAACGAATCCAAGAAGAATATGCACAAGGGAACTAGCCCTCCTACACAAACTAATTGAGATAGAAAATTGTTGTCTCGAGACTTTTCTTGCTAATGCTCAATAGGAGATAGACTTAATCTTCCAGCTAACAACACACCTAACCATATAAGAATTTTCATAACTACGCCTCTTCATAAGTTTTCTAGGAAACACCCACACATTTCAACCACAACTGCATGTCTCAACATAATTGTCTATCATCAATATTTCTTCCTTGTGAAGTGTGCAATCAAATTGGTTCAACACCCAACCCATATGCTAATATCATTGACAGTCACAGGAATGTCCTTCCTCATGAAGAGGGTAGTCCTTCAAACACTCACCATTCCATTGAAATTTGCCACATGAGCAAGAGTTATATGACCTCATGCCAACCACATGAGTGCAATGCATATGCTGACTAGGATCCAACTCATACACACTCAGGGTGAGTAGATTTGGAACAACACAAAGGCCAAGCCCTAAGCACGTCCTAGGTCATGCAAGAATGTTGGGTTCACCAAAATTGTAAGGAAAATAAATTAACTTCTTTAAATTTATCTTGGAAAATTAATTAAATGCATTCGATTACACAAAAATTAACCTTAATAAGAAAGTTGGGATTGATCGTAGAAAATTATTTAAAATTAAAAGTTCTAATAAATGTAGAAAATAAATTAATTAAATGTGTTAGTACTTACCTCTAATTTTGATTTAGAAGTTTATGTCTAGATGTTAGACAATCATTCACCAAGGTTCTAAAATTTCGAACTTAGTCTTGACACTAGCCTATAACTCTAACTATGGACCTTTTGGGGTCACTTCTACAAGCATGGAAGTGATCTCCATGAGTGTATAACTAATCTTGATGCACAAAATTGATCTTGTAATTTGCAAACCTAATATGGCTAATTCTTATAGTGAGAAACTTATTTGGCTCAATCTTTTGATGTTTGAGCTAATGTAAGGATGGGTAGTGCTCAAAAATACCTTTGGAAATTTGTTGAATTTTGTGAGGGCCAAGTTCCCTTAGTCAATCTAGTAGATGGATTGATTAAATGGTGATAAGCCAATGTCGTAAATAGCAAGCAAGCAAGCAATATACATCATGAATGATGATGCAATGTTGATGTAACCCATTTTATCCATACACAACCAAATTCAAAAATGTATTAAAAATATTCTTCTCTCCATCATAGATGATTTAATTTCAATTAGAGTTAGTCTTCAAATACACCACCCTACTACACAACCTACAAAATTTGCACTTTAGTCAACTCAAATGATTAAGGGAAAAGGGTGGCAAAGATTTGCATTTGAAGTTAGTACTCTTTATTTTAGAATATGAACTTCCCATTATGTACAATTATGTACAAATCTTCCCATGCTAGAGGGCAAGACAAAAACATCTATAAGTGCCAAACATATTAGTGTGTCAAAGGAGACCCGAAATTAGCTTTGAGCCCCTGATCTTCTAGGTCTCCCACTCTTTCATATCAAGATGAGCTACAACCATAGTCACAATTCCCTCGTCACAAGTATCATCTAATTCTATAACTATCAAACCAAAGCTCAATTTTTTACCTCATCGCAAACACAAATGAAGTCCAAAGTGAACCAATTTTACATATATGGGATAATGTTTTACCTCTTTAGTAGGTCATTCACACAAATCAAAGTAGTGTGAGTATACTTCACACCTTGCCATCATGGTATGTCCTCTCCTCTCTAGTGTTTGAATAATTTAAGCTAACATTTCAATTACATGAACTTGAGTAAGTTTTTGTTCTCCACCTTGCAAGTTCTAGATAGGCAACATGAGCACACAATGAAGGTAGTATCACTTTAACCCAATGTCAATGGTGAACACTCTTGTCAATCTTAGAATTAGACATACTTTCAAGATTACCATATACTATGCATGATCTCTAGTTTGCATTTCACAGGACTATGTGTAGGACAATGACAAAGGTAAGTACAAGTAAGTGTGTGGTCCCACATGCCTATTTCAGGAAATGACACCTATCTTCCATGAAGTCTGTCATAATCGATGGGGCAAATATGCAAGTGCATAAAACTACATAGGCATACATGATAGTTCGATGATAATATGATAGTTTAGCTCACAATGCACATGGCATGAATATATCTCTCTCTTAGCCTTTCTAACTCTAATGGAAGCATCTACTTATCCCTTAGGACCCTCCCATGCAATTGTCTTGGCATCCCAAACCTTTCACATAACATGCATACCTTCTAACTAGCTCAAATTTTCATTTTTACCCTTTGATCATTAAGGTTGCATGAGCATTCTTGGGATCACCTAAGCAACCCTAGGGTTACCTAAGCATATTAGGGGTCACCTAGATGACTTACCTTGGTGAAAGGGGAAACTCAACCTAACAAAACATGCAACCCCACTGGTAAAAAGGGTGACCTCAACATTTTAGTTTAACACATGAGAAGTCTCAATTCTAGCTATTTCTCCAACATTTTGGATTTTGATTGTGAGCCTAATTGAGTCTTGATTCCACCTGCCCCCTATTGCTCTTGAGTTCTCCCTCGAAATCATGATTTTGATTGATAGTTCCTAGTAATCATCATTTTGATTAGGATTCCCAACCTATTTAAATAACTTCATTTGCACTCCCAAATTATCTCTGGCCTTTGATCTTTGGTTCAAGCCTTTTGTACAAGGTTGATTATGTTATCCCTTTACTCAGCTTCTTGAGTAGGCTAGTGAGTCAATCTTTAGGTATCCAAGTGAATTTCCCATAGAGCAACCACACTCCGTACAAGCTTGAATGAATTTTTATTCTTGATTTGAAACTTCATCTTACACTTTTCCAATAACTCTACCATTTTTCCCTTAAGCTTATTTCCTTATCTTTTATCCTTCTTCCATTAATTAGAGCACCCCAGGCTAGAGTGGAGGGTAAATAAAATGGAAGTTGAGCCACTAAGGACCAATCTTTCAAAGCTTCACCAAGCATTTGTTTGTTAAATTTCTAGGTGCGAGGCGCCAATTTTCTTATTCTTTGAATTTATAGTTTAATTTACATTGAAAAGTGTTAGATTAGATTTGCAAATAGATTAGTTAGCTTCAATCTTGTCTGGACTGGTGCTATTTTGTTACCATATTGAAGAATAGCCAGATATATTTTTTTTAATGTAATTAGATAGCTTAGCTTAGCTTAGGTTAGATTTAGATTCAATTTGGTATTTATTACTTTAAATTGTTTTTAAAAGCCCTTGATAATAACACAAGGCATCAAAGTTGAAAGCCCTTGCTAACATTCCCAAGGCACTTAACACATCAAATCAATCAACACCAAAAAATTGGAAACATTTGATTAAATTGCATTTAGGATCATTTGAAATTATTTAATTGTAGAAGTTAATTAAATCACATTTCAATTTGGGGAAAATATAAAAATATAGAATAGTGCTTTATTTCCTACAATTTGTTAGTTCATTTACATTTAGGAAAACATCAAGACCAAAAGTCCTTAACAAAACATCCAAGGCACTTAACAAATTGAAGGAAACAAGTGCATACACAACATGCAAAGTTGTAACAAACAAGGCATACCTCTTCCTTCTCTATCCCACTGTTAGGCTCATGTGTCTTAGGGTCAAGGATGATTTGGTAAAGTTCATGTCTTAAACAAGTTGGGAATGCTCAACCAAACTAAGAGGCATTCAAAGCAAAAGAAGTTTAGGAGAAAGCTACTATCTTGCAACAAATGCAAGAAGAAGATGAGCAAGAGAACTAGCCCTCCAACATGAATTAATTGAGATAGAAAACTATTGCCTCAAGACTTTTCTTGCTAATGCTCAATATGAGATAGACTTAATCTTGGCCAACAACACACCTAAACATAGAAGAATTGACATAACTAAACCTCTTTATAAGTTTTCTAGGAAACACCCACACATTTGAACCACAACTCCATGTCTCAACACAATTGTCTATCATCAAACATTTTTTCCTTGTGAAGTGTGTGATCAAGTTGCTTCAAAACCCACCCCATGCACTAATATCATTGGCACTCACAAGAATGTCCTTCCTTATGAAGATGATAGTCCTTCAAACACTCACCAACTTCATTAAATTTTGCCACATGAGCAAGAGTGATATGACCTCACGCCAACCACATGAGTGCAATGCATGTGCTGACTCATATCCAATTCATACACACTCATGGTGAGTAGATTTGGAAAAACACAGAGGCCAAACCCTAGGCACATCCTAGGTCATGCAAGAATGTTAGGTTCACCAAAATTGTAAACAAAATAAATTATTTTTTAAAAATTTATTTAGGAAAATTAAATAAATGCATTCGATTACACAAAAATTAACCTCAATAAGGGAGTTGGGATTGATCATGAAAAATTATTTAAAATTAAAAGTTCTAATAAATGTAGAAAATAAATTAATTAAATGTGTTAGTACTTACCTTTGATTTTGATTTAGACGTTTATGTCTAGATGTTAGAAAATCATTCACCAAGGTTCTAGAATTTCAAACTCAATCTTGACACTAGTTTATAACTTTGACTATGGACCTTTTGGGGTCACTTCTATGAGCATGAAATTGATCTTCATGAGAGTAGAACTAATCTTGATGCACAGAAGTGATCTTGTAACTTGTAAACCTAATATGGCTAATTCCCATAATGAGAAACTTATTTTGCTCAATCTTTTCATGTTTGAACTCATGTAAGGATGGATAGTGCTCAAATGTACCTTTGCAATTTTTTTGAATTTTGTGAGGGCCAAGTTCGCTCAATCAATCTAGTAGATGGATTGATTAAATAGTGATGCACCAATGTCATGAATAGCAAGCAAGGAAGCAACATACATCTTGCATGATGATGTAATGTTGATGTAATCCATTTTATCCGTACATAATCAAATTCAAAAATGTGCTAAAATGATTCTTCTCTCCATCATATATGGTTCATTTTCAATTAGGGTTAGTCTTCAAATACACCAGGTACCTACGACACAACCTACAAAATTTACACTTTAGTCAACTCATAATGGTTAAGGGAAAAGGATGGCAAAGATTTGAATTTGAAGTTTGATTTTGTAAGTTTAAGGATCAAATTTATAGGTAAGCAATGAATATAGATTAGTTATATACTTGTATATCTAATTAAAAATAGTAAATAAAAAATTTTAGAATATACCATAAAATCTAAGGATAAGTAATAGCAGAACTAATAAATGGTTAATGTTATTTAACAATTTTCATATAGAATAAACCTTCTAACACCTTAATTGATACACAAAGATAACTTTGAATCCCATACACCCAAAACATAAGGGAAAATAGATATACAATTTTAACCATTATAATTATCTAATGCATTTTATGTAAATAAGACAATGTACACACATGATAATTGTGAATATTACTGCCTCAAAACCTTACATAATACTTGCTAAATAAATGTGGAAGACAAGCCCATAGACCTATAGGTATTGGTGCCTGTAAGCCTTTCATATGCACTTAGAGATGTCGTCTGTAATATGCAGACTGGCGTGTCGGTGCCATCGTTATTATCTTCGCTTGTTTTGCTTTCACATAACGTATAGGGTAACAATTATGATCAAAATGAATTGGAGCATGTTATTTGGACTTATATGTGAAAGGAAGCTTCGTTAAAGAACCTTGAGTGGAGGCGCTTTTAGAGAGAATGACTGCTCCCAAGGCTTTAATGTTTCAAGAAAGATTTCTACAAGTTGAGGAGCTTCAATTTCTTTATCTTTCATGCAATCTTGGTAACTGTCGGGAAATGATGTAGAGTTGATGCAATTTGGCATGTACATTTCGCCTGAGACTCTGATCACCATGATCACCTTTTGGAGAGCAGAATGGTAAGCTATTGGAGTCCACAATGGCCATCTATTGGAGACCAAATCGATGTGGGAACAAGATATTTCATAAACTATACTAGTTTTCAACCATCCTTTCTTTTGGTGGGCCTACTGAAAATATTGTATATATTCGTTCAAATAATATATTGGTTACACTTGTCAATATGTAAAACCGTCCAAACATTTATGAATGTATGTGGGAAGATGGTATAGTGCAATAATAAGTCTCTACTAGCAGTTGCACAAAATTTATGTGCAATGGAATCGTCGATAGGGTGTATAATTTATCTCATCTGTAATCGTAAAACTGAAATGCAGGAAGATTTAGAAAGAACATATTGTAATTGTATATGATTAGGGTGTATCAATTTGTAATCCTAAATTTGAAATGTTGCGTTTTATGAAAGACACTAGGAAATAACTTGTAGAAATATTGAGAAACAAATCGAACAAGAAGCCTATAAGTGCCCTTTTTAATGTGTTTATTGCATCAAGTTGGATACCAGCTTACAAAATAATGATATTATAGGTGGTAAGCAGTGGCAGCTGGTTCCAGCTGTTGCTACTCTTTAAAATAAATCCGCATTGTTTTATTTGAATTGAAACAATAAAAAATAAAAATATAAAAAAATTGTGATTACATTCCACTAGTATAAATTTGTAAATTTTTTAAATTTAAAGATAAATCCATAAAATCATAAAAATAAATAAACATTAGTAAATATATTAATAATTAAAAATCTAAATTATTATTTTAAAATATTAATTTTTATGCATTAAATTTCATAAAATACTAATAGACTAATTTTTAAATCTTTCTCCTTTTAATACTACCTACAACCTCCTTGCATTCATTTCATGTAGGCTTCACTTTAAAATATTAGTCCTTTTGATATTTTTGTGTGGTTGTATTTGATATTTATACAAATGTTTTTATCATAAATGAGTTCATATCTTATTTAGTAACCCATGTCATTTTATTAAATATGAGCTTCTTTTGGTAGTCGGCTATGCTCTAATTTATTCACCTTTTGAAATAATGTTTAAATATGTATGAGCTTCTTTTTTTCCCTCTCTTTGCAGTCCCATGTCTTCATACATACATCCTCTATACCTTCTCTATTTTCATTTCTCAATTTAAAATAAACATATACAATTTCAACTCCTATAATTTTCTATTATTCAAATCTTAAAAAAAAATGTTAAAAATTTTATTATTACAAACAAATTTAAATATAAGATTAAAAATTACAATTTAAAATAAATAAACTAGGAAGCGTTGACCGAAGTATGGCATAATTCCAAGCCTTAAGGAGCCACATTCTGCAATGTGAATGAAGTTTCATGTTTTCAAAGATTAAAAATATAAAAAAAAATAGAACCGCGGAGTGTCACAACAAAAGAGTGGCAATAGCCTTAAAACATTGGGACAATATAAAAAATATAGAACCACGGAGCGTGACAACTTGGTTATTATTAGTTTTATATTTTTGCCTACCTCCACAATGCAAACGCATATCTATCATTATTATTATCATTTTATATCGTTGCTTGCATAACACCTGTATCAATATGTAGATTGAAAAAACAATTTGTAAACTATCTATTGTCCGTGTGTACATTTTTATTATATAAGCCGTTTTAAATCATTCACTGGATAGGGAAACATAATGTGTAAGCGGGACCAATAATTCAACTTAAATAGAGATCTTCTCTTAGGAACAATTGTGATAACATGAATCCACATATCCTTGTCATCTTGAACTCAACACAAATCTAACTCAATTTTATTCTGGGCTTTGTGCCTAAATACAAAATTGTTTGAAAATTCATGTTCTCGTAGTTGTTAAATCCACCAAATTAACATAGTGAAGTTTGGACCTAGGATTGCTTCATAATCAAATTTGAAGATCCTTGGCATCCAAATATCTAACATGTTTGTCCCTAGGATCTTGTATACTCGTCTATATGACTAGATTTTGGTTTACTAGTGATTTTAAGTCCACTATTACATAATCTTCATGTTTGGATTCAAGTAAAGAACTCATAGAGAATTAAGTGTTACTATGTGATTAGCATATTTCATGCCTACCACCATGACCTATTCTCTACATTACACAAACTATGACTTGATTAAAATTTAACAACTTATCCATGTTTTAAAATCTATTTTGAGGCCCATTTAAGTTCAAAATGATTGGATTGGCTAGAGTGAACAATATTTATTTAAATGGGACTTAGAAGTTGATTAGAGAACTAAATGAAGAACATGATTGGGTTGCCTTAATATTATATAAATGGGATGGTAGATAACCAGTGAGACACAAACATGTTTATACCATTCAATTAACACCATATATTAGAGAAGGTGGAATTACATATACATGATTTGAATATAAATGTTATCCTACAAAATTGAATGCAGTAAGAACCTCTATTCTCATGGCAATGGACTTGAAGCTCTCCAAGCCTTTATTTTTCAAGTGTTCATGTTGGAATTGGATGATGATGCAAGTGGATAAGTTTATTGATTTTCTCTAATCTGGACTGATTGATACTCATGATTATAGATTGTCCTATATCATTTATTTTCTCATCTACCCATAATGATCAAGCTTGTTGCCTCTGGGACCCAAATAGTTCTATAAAAGGAGGATTATTTGTTATTTGAGGTAGCTAAAAAAATCATTTTTATTAAGGTGTATAGTAGTCTTTATAACTATTCAAAACTCTATCTTGTAGTTCCACTATGTGAGACAAATCGATGCATTAAATATTGAGTGATTCATTTCCAGTTGGCGTTGCTTGCCCCACAAGCTGCGGGAAATTGCTGAGAAGGCAGGCATCTGCTAAGTGCTTATTCATCCTATACAATGAATATGTGACACTTCATAGCCACGGATATCTGTGACACTTAATCCAACAAGTCACCAAGCTCTGCCAAATGCAGATAGCAGATCGAACAGAAAACGGCGAAACAGAAAACCGGCGGAATTTTCCGGGCAGGAAAAACGGCGAAACAGAAAAATCGGCAGAATTTTCCGGCGAAAAGCAGGCAGGAAGGCAGGATGACGATTTTCCGGGAGCAAAAGCTCCCACTAAGAAGCCTATCAGCTAAAAATAATGATCTTATAATTTCATCGACATCTTTTGGTTGTCTCTAAAATAAAGGCGTCAATAATTGAGTACATAAGTTGTAATATGGGAGATACAAGATTAAATATAAGTACAATTGTGTACAAATCTTTTCATGCTAGGGGACAAGACAAAAATGTCGACAAGTGCCAAACATGTTAGTGTGTCAAAAGAGACCTCAAATTAGCTTTGAGCCCCCGATCCTTCAGGGCTTCCACTCCTTTATCTAAGGATTGTCTACAACCATAGTCACAATCCCCTTGTCACAAGTCCCATCTAATAATTTTATAACTATCAAACTAGTGTTCAAATTTTCCCTTCACCACAAATACAAATGAAGTTCAAATTGAATCAATTTTTCATATATGGGATGATTTTTCACCTCGCAAGTCATTCACACAAACCAAAGTAGTGCGGGTGTACTTCACACCTTTCCATCATGGTATGTCCTCTCCACTCTATTGTTTGCATAATTTAAGCTAACATTTCAATTATTTGCACTTGAGTTAGGTTTTGTTCTCCACCTTGCAAGTTCTAGATAGGCAACATGAGCACACAATGAAGGTAGTATCACTTAACCCCACATCAATGGTGAACACTCGTGTCAATCTTAGAATTAGTCATACTTTCAAGATTACCATATACTATGCATGATCTTCACTTTCCATTTTATAAGACCATATGTAGGACAATGACAAAGGTAAGTACAAGTAAGTGTGGGGTCCCACATGCCTATTTTTGGAAATGACACCTACCTTCCATGTGCACTATGATAATTGATGGGGCAACTATGTAAGTACCTAAAACTACACAAGCATGTACATGATAGTTTGGTGCTGATCTGGTCGTTTAGCTCATGACCCACATGGCATGAATAAATCTATCTCTTAGCCTTTCTAACTCTGATGGAAGCATCTACTTAGCCCTTAGGACCCTCCCTTGCAATCATCTTGGCCTCCCCAACCTTTCACCTAGCATGCATACCTTCTAGCTGCTCAAATTTTATTTTTCACGCTTTGATAAATGAGGTTACATGAGCATTTTTGGCCTCCCCTAAGAAACCCTAGGATCACCTAATCATCATAGGGGTCACCTAGACGACTTACCTTGGTGAAAGGGGAAACCCAACCTAGCAAAACAATCAACCCTATTGGTAAAATGGTCGGCCTCAACATTTTAGATTAACACATGAGAAGTCTCAATTCTAGATATTTTTCCACCATTTTGGCTTTTGATTGTGATATCAATTGAGTCTTGATTCCACCCATCCCCTATTGCTCTTAAGTTTTCCCCCCAAATCTTGATTTTGATTGATAGTTCCTTGCAATCATAATCTTGATTGGGATTCCCAACCTATTTAAGTAGCTTCATTTGCACTCCCAAATGATCTGTGGCCTTTGATCTTTAGTTCAAGCCTTTTGTGTGAGGGTGATTCTACTACCGCTTTGGTCATAGCTGCTTGAGTATGCTAGAGAGTCAATCTTTAGGTGTCCAAGCCAATTTCCCATAGAGCAACCACACTCCCTACAAGCCTAAATGGATTTTCATTCTTGAATTGAAACTTCAACTTACACTTTTTCCAGCACTCTACCATTATTTTCATAAGCTTATTTCCCTATCTTTTATCCTTCTTCAATTAATCACAGCACCTCAGGCTAGAGTGGAGGATAAATAAAGTGGAAGTTGAGCCACTAAGGACCAATCTACGAAATCTTTGCCAAGCATTTGTTTGTTAAATTTCTAGGTGGGAGGTGCCAATTTGGTTATTGTTTTGAACTTATACCTTAATTTGCATTGAAAAGTGTTGGATTACATTTGCAAATACATTAATTAACTTCAATCCTGCCCATATTGCTGACATTTCATTACCATATCGTAAAATAGCTAGATAGAATTTAATTTTTTAATGTAACTAAATAGCTTATATTAGATTAAATTTAGATTCAATTTGGTATTATTACTTTAAATTATTTTGAAAAGCTCTTGATAATAACACGAGGCATCAAAATCAAAAGGCCTTGCTAACACGCCCAACACACTTAACACATCAAATCAACCAACACCAAAATAAAATTGGAAACATTTCATTAAATTACATTTAGGATCATTTGAAATTATTTAATTGTAGTAGTTAATTGAATCACACTTCAATTTGGGGAAAATACAAATATAGAATAACTTACTTTATTTCCTACAATCAGTTAGTTCATTTTGATTTAGGAAAACATCAAGACTAAAAGTCCTTGATAGAACATCCAAGGCACTTAACAAATTGAATGAAACAAGTGCATACACAACATGTAACAAGTTTAACAAACAAGGCATACCTCTTCCTTCTCTCTCCCACTATTAGGCTCATGTGTCCTAGGGTCAAGGACAATTGGGTAAAGTTCATTTTAAACAAGCTTGGAATGCTCAACCAAACTTAGAAGCATTCAATGCAAAACAACTTTAGGAGCAAGCTACTATCTTGCAACAAATCCAAGAATAAAATAATAGGAGATGAACAAGAGAACTAGCCCTCCTACAATAATTAATTGAGATAGAAAACTATTGTCTTAAGACATTTCTTGTTAATGCTCAATAGGGGATAGACTTAATATTGGCCAACAACATAGACACACCTAACCATAGAAGAATTGTCATAACTACACCTCTTAAAAAGTTTTCCAGGTAACAACCACACATTTCAACCACAACTCCATGTCTCAACACAAATGTCTATCATTAAGCATTTCTTCCTCATGAAGTGTATGATCAAGTTGGTGCAACACCCACCCCATGCACTAATATCATTGACACTCGTGAATTTCCTTCCTTATGAAGAGGGTAGTCCTTAAACCACTCACCCACTTAATTAAATTTTACCACACAAGAAAAAGTGATATGACCTCACACCATCCACACAAGTGTAATGCATGTGCTAACTTACATCCAACTCATACACACTCATGGTGAGTATATTTGGAACAAAACAAAGGCCAAACCCTAGGCACATCTTAGGTCATGCAAGAATGTTAGGTTCACTAAAATTGTAAATAAAATAAATTATTTTCTTTAAATTTATCTAGGAAAATTAAATAAATGCATTCAGTTACACAATAATTAACCTTGATAAGGGAGTTTCAAGAGATTGATCATGGAAAATTATTTAAAATTAAAAGTTCTAATAAATGTAGAAAATAAATTAACTAGATGTGTTAGTTCTTACCTCTGATTTTGATTTAGAAGTTTATGCCTAGATGTTAGAAAATCATTCACCAAGGTTCTAGAATTTCAAGCTCTGTCTTGACACTAGCATGTAACTTTGACTATGGACCTTTTGAGGTCACTTTTGTGAGTGTCCAGGAAGTAATCCCCATGAGTGTAGAACTAATCTTGATGCACAACAGTGATCTTGTAACTTGTAAACCTAATATGACTTTAATTCCTATAGTGAGAAACTTATTTGTCTCAATCTTTTGATGTTTGAGCTCATGTAAGGATGGGTGGTGCTCACAAATACCTTTGGAAAATTGTTGAATTTTGTGAGGGCCAAGTTCCCTCAATTAATCTAGTAGATGGAATGATTAAATAGTGATGAACCAATGTTGTGAACAATAAGCAAGTAAAAATATACATCTTGAATGATGATGTAATGTTAATGTAATCCATTTTATCCACACATAATCAAATTCATAAATGTGCTCAAAAGATTCTTCTCTCCATCATAGATGATTCGTTTCCAATCAGGGTTAGTTTTCTAATACACCACCCTACTGCACAACCTACAAAATTTGCACTTTAGTCAACTCATAATGATTAAGGAAAAAGGGTGGCAAAGATTTGAATATGAAGCCCGATTTTGTAACTTCAGAGATTAAATTTATAGGTAAAGAATGCATCTAGATCAGTTCTGCACTTGTATATCTAACTAAAGGTAGAAAATAGATTTTTTGAAGGTATACCATAAAATCTAAGGATAATTGATGGTAGAACTAAGAAATGGCTAACACCATTTGCCAATTTTCATATAAAATAAACCTTTTAACAGCCTAATTGATACATTAATGACAACATCATCACCATACAATCAAAACATAAGGGAAAAGAGAGATTCAATTTGGACCATTATAATTATTTAATGCATTTTATGTGAATAAAACAACGTACACACATGATAATAGTGAATATTACTGCCCTGAAACTCTACAAAATACTTGCCAAATAAATGTGGAAGACAAGTCTATAGACCTATAAGTATTGGTGCCTGTGAGCCTTTCATATGCACTTCGAAATGTCGTCTGACGTGTCGGTGCCGTCCTTTAGATTTTCACTTGTTTTGCTTTCACATACCATATAGAGTAACAATTATGATCAAAATGAATTGGAGTATGTTATTTGGACTTATATGTGAAAGGATGCGTCGTTGAAGAATATGAGTGGAGGCGCCTTTAGAGAGAATGATTGCTCCCAAGGCTTCAATGTTTGAAGAAAGATTTCTGCAAGTTGAGGAACTTAAATTTCTTGATCTGTCATGCAATCTTGGTTACTGTCGGGAAATGATGTAGACTTGATGCGATTTGTTATGTCCACTTCGTCTGAGACTTTGATCACCATGATCACCTTTTGGAGACCAGAATTGTCAGCTTTTGGAGTCCACTATAGCCATCTTTTGGAGACCAAATCGGTGTGGGAAACAAGATATTTCATAAACTTTACTAGTTTTCAACCATCCTTTCATTTAGTGGGCCTATTGAAAATATTTGCAGTATATTCGCTCAGAGAACATATCAGTTACATTTGTCAATATGTAAAACTGTCCAAACATTTATGAATGCCTGTGGGAAGATGGTATAGTGAAATCTCAAGTGTCTAAAATAGTGATCTGATAATTTCATCCACATCTTTTGGCTGTCTGGAAGACAAAAATACCATACACTATTTAATTCAGGAGTTCACTTAGTTTATATGTAATATTAGGAGTTCAATATGTTTACATAATATTGTTCATTATAAAATATATATATTGTTACTCTTTATACAATGTTAAGTATAATAAAAAATAAGAGTAAAAAATATAAGATAGTTTCAACTAATTTAAACTGTTGGAAATAATCCACATTTTGACAGATGATGGATTGGTCACAAAGGGTTAGTAGTTCAGTTGATAGAGCACTCCAACAACAAATGGAAGGTCTTGGGTTTGACTCTTAACTGGTCCATGAAAAGTTTAACATGGTATTAGAGCAAGGCTAGGAACCGCAAGCCCCTGAAGTGTGTCTTAAGGGGGGATGTTGGAAATAATCCACACCTGGACCGACTATGGGCTGGCCACAAATGGCTAGTAGCTACAAAGGGTCAGTAGCTCAGTTGCTAGAGCAATTCAGCAACAAGTGGAATGTCCTAGGTTCAGCGCCTAGTTTGTATATGAAAAGTTTAACATAAACTAGCATATTTATAGTTTAAAAATGGTAGACCAGTTCAGCAACAATAAACTAGCATATTTATAGTTTAAAAATGGTAGAGCAGTTCAGCAACAAATGGAATGTCCTAGGTTCAACTCCTAGTTGGTCTATGAAAAGTTAACATAAACTAGCATATTTATATTTAAAAAAATATATCTAAGGTTCAACTCCTAACTGGTCTATGAAAAGTTTAACATAAACTAGCATATTTATAGTTTAAAATAGTTTAAAATAGTTTAAAAATGGTAGAGCAGTTCAGCAACAAAATGGAATGTCCTAGGTTCAACTCCTATTTGGTCTATGAAAAGTTTAACATAAAATAGCATATTTATATTTTAAAAAAGATATCTAAGGTTCAACTCCTAGTTGGTCTATGAAAAATTTAGCATAAACTAGCATATTTATATTTGAAAAAATATATCTAAAATACATGAGAAATATCTTTCTAGAGACACTTATTCCATTTATATATGATAACAACCAGCTATTTACTAAAATACACCCAGATATATCTTTCTAGAGGCACTTATTCCATTTATATATGATAACAACCAGCTATTTACTAAGATACATCAAGAGATATCTTTCTAGAGGCACTTATTCCATTTATATATGATAACAACCAACTATTTAAAATGCCTCTATTCATGTAAAATGAAACAACTTTAAGTCATTACTTTTAACACTTAAAACTATGAATTTACAAATTTTTCCATTGTTACTATTTTTGGGCTTTGGAATATTCCAATCCATTTTTATTTTCCTTACACAGAATCTAAAATCTTGAGGCTTCTTTCTTCCACCACCACTGTGCCTACCTGTAGAACACCTCTCAAACTATGAATTTACAAAATTTTCCATTGTTACTATTTTTGGGATTTTGAATATTCCAATCCATTTTTATTTTCTTTACACAGTAATCTAAAATCTTGAGGCTTCTTTCTTCCACCCCCACTGTGCCTGCCTGTATAAGCCTGTCTGTGTAAAGAAAAAATAAAACATATGTATTAAAGATAAAGTATACCCGTTGTGGCTATAGAACGCTTTAACATAAACTAGCATATTTATATTTTAAAAAATATATCTCAAATACATCCAGAGATATCTTTCTAGATGCACTTATTCTATTTATATATGATAACAACCAACTATTTACTCTTTCCGAATTAGAGTATGTAAACAGCTGAAAAAACAAATTAAAATGCCTCTATTCATGTAAAATGAAACGGCTTTTATTCCGGCTTTTAACACCTCTAAAACTATGAATTTGTAAATTTTTCCATTGTTTTCTTTACATGGAATCTAAAATCTTGAGGCTTCTTTCTTCCACCCCACTGTGTCTACCTGTAGAATGCCTATCTATGTAAAGAAAAAATAAAACATATATATTAAAGATAAAATATACCCAAAGAAAAATAAAACATATGTATTAAAGATAAAGTATATAAAAATAAATCCTATTTTTGGATGTTTGATATATTGTCATATCTAAATCTTTTCATAGGGTCATTTCTTACTTAATTTTGAAAAAGAAACAAGATAAGCCAAAGAAGTAATTATCCAAACAGACTAAAATAATTATCCAAAATGTGAAAAATCTATTGCAGCTACTGATTATTAATTTCCTATCTTAAGTAGATTATTTGGCTGTCGAAAAATAACTTACAGCAAATATTAATCAATAACATAGCTGCAATTTCACAGAAAAATCACGGAGACAAAAAAATAAATGAACACAATATTTTGGACAAATTGTCCCTGGAAAAACCCCAAAGGGAAAACCAGTCAGCAGATATGAATTTTATTCAACTGTAGAAAATCAAGAGATACAAAATTGCTTGCCTCTTACTGGCAGAGCTCTGGAAATTTCTTTCCTGTAAATTCCCTTCCCTCAATTGTTCCTGCTGAAATTGCTCCGGCAATATTTTCCTTCTCTGGCAATTCCACTGCTCTCCAACGCTATCACTGTGCCCTTTGCTCTCACTGCAAATCAATTTGCTATTGCTGCAAATTTATTTATTTGCTATCGCTGCAAATACTTCTTGGATCTGTATTCTCCAAATGCCCATTGATCCTCTTTTATAATCCCCTCATTGAAAACCAATGGCCATGATTTAATCTTAATTAACGGCTAGGATTAATTAGACTCTAAACCCTAATATCTAGAAGTCTCTCGAGAAATCAATTATCTAGGTATGGAGATAATTATTCCAGTTGTGTTTCCAACCTCGTAATCACCACCCGAGACTAGAACACCTATCCAAGCTACACAAAAATTAACACTCCCTCTTAGCGAGGAAGGTGTTCTGCATAACACCCAACTTATCTCTGAAGAAGATGAATTTCGCCTTCCCCAATGCCTTTGTCAAAATGTCTGCTACCTGCTGATCTGTAGGTATATACTGTAGCTGAACAATCCTCCGCTGTACACAATCCCTGATGAAATGATACCTGATGTCTATATGCTTAGACCTATCATGAAACACTAGATTCTCAGATAATCTGATGCAACTCTGATTGTCACAGTGTATCACTATAATCTCAACCTTCTGACCAAACAAGGCTACCAGCAACTTTCGAAGCCATATAGCCTCACATGTTGCCATACTAGCTACTATGTATTCTGCTTCTGCAGAACTCAGAGCCACGGACTTTTGCTTCCTACTGTACCAAGAGACAACTCCTGATCCCAAACTAAAGCAGCACCCTGAAGTGCTTTTCCTATCCACCGCACTACCTGCCCAATCTGCATCAGTATAGCCTATCAACTTGATACCATCACCTCGAGCATATCTGATCCCATACTCGATTGTACCATGCAAATACCGCAATACATGCTTTGCCGCTATCCAATGCACTCTCTTCAGCTCAACCATGAACTGACTAAGAGAGTTTACTGCAAAGGATATATCTGGCCTAGTGTTGACCAAATACATGAGAGATCCAATCAACATCCTATATAAGGTGGGGTCTACATCCATTTCCTTGGATGCATCTACCTTCTTCCAATTCGTGATCATAGGTGTAGACATGGCTCTGTAATCTTGCATCTCAAACCTCTTCAAAATTTCAATGCAGTATTTCCCTTGTCCAAGAAAAATCTCTCCATCTGTCTGCCACACTTCCATGCCTAGAAAGTAGTGCATAAGCCCCAAATCCTTCATCTCAAACTCTGCTACAAGGTCCCTCTTGCACTCCTCTATAAGCCCCAGTGAACCTGTTAAAAACAAGTCGTCCACATATAGAACAAGAATGAGAATTTCACCCCCAACCACCAAGTAGTAGAGGTTAGCATCTGCCTCACTCTTCACAAAGCCTATTCCCTGCAAGTATCTATCAATGCGCTCATACCACGCCCTAGGAGCCTGCTTGAGTCCATACAAAGCTTTCTTCAATCTGCACACGTGGGTTTTGCTGCTGTGTGCTACAAAGCCCTCTAGTCGTTCTATGTATACCTCCTCTACCAATTCACCATTAAGAAATGCCGTCTTGGCATCTATTTGATGGATCTACCATCCCATATGTGCTGCAAGTGAGATTACGGCTCGTATAGAAGTATACATGGCCACTGGAGCAAATGTCTCCTCATAGTCTATTCCCTCCTTCTGAGAGAACCCCTTGGCCACGAACCTTGCCTTGTATTTCTCGATGCTACCATCTGCACCATGCTTAATCTTATAGATCCAGCGTGATCCAACCACTACCCTATCTGTCGGTCTAGGCACAACCTCCCACACATCATTCTGCATTATTGAGGTATATTCCTCAACCATCGCATCTTGCCACACCTGTTGCTGTATAGCCTCCTGATAGCTGGAAGGCTCACTATCTACCAACTGACTAACTAATACCACATAGTCATTATACCTGGCTGGTTGTTTCCGCTGTCTACTACTCATCCTAGGAGCTCCCACAAACTCTTGAGTATTCTTATGTGTCTGTTGAACCTCACGGTTCCTCCTGCCAACTATAGAGGATGAAATATCAAACTCCATATCTTCTTGATGCATCTCTTGGATTTGCTGTATCTATTGCTCCATACTCTGCGAACTCTCAGCACCTGAACCTGTGCTTGTACTAGTAATTGTACTTGTGCTTCGCTGCCCCTGTTCTGGTTGAACAATCCTTGGAGCTTCTATTGGCTGCTCATTCTGATCATCTGCTGGCAAATCTCTGGACATCCTATATGCCTTGTCCTCCATGAATTTGACATCACGCCTGACTATAATCCTCTTGGTCCCTGGAATAAATATCTGATATGCCTTTGAGGTCTCGCTGTACCCCACAAAGTACCCTCTCTCTGCAGTCTAATCTAACTTGGAAAGTGTAGCCCCTGGAATGTGACAAAACGCCAAACTCCCAAATATCCTGAAGTGACTGACATCTGGCTTCTTCCCTGAGAATGCCTCCTCTGGTGTCATCTTGCCCAATACCTTATGTGGAACCCTGTTCTGTATGTATACTGCTATACTGCATGCCTCTGCCCATAAGTAACATGGCATATCTTGGTCATACAACATAGCCCTTGCTGCCTCCGATATAGAACGATTCTTCCTCTCAGCAATCCCATTCTGCTGCGGGTTGTAAGGAACGATCCACTCTCTCTTGATTCCTTCCCTGGTACAGAACTCCTGGAACTCTTTCCCTTTGTACTCACCTCCATTATCTGACCAAAGAACCTTTACCTTCCTGCCTGTCGAATTCTCCACAAGAGCTTTGAACTCCTGGAAGTGACTGAAGACCTCATCCTTAGTCTTCAAGAAGTATATCCAGGTCTTCCTAGAGAAATCATCAATAAAAGTAACAAAGTACTCATATCCTCTGAGAGACTTCGTTGACATTGGTCCACATATATCTGAATGTACTAGATCAAGAACCCCCTTGGATCTGGTGTCACTCCTTGGAAAAGCTGCTTTCACAAACTTCCCCAATACACATCCTTTACATACATCATCATGCTCTGTGCTCATGTCTGGAACACCTGTCACTATCTCACGAAGCAATTTAAGTGCTCCATGATGTATATGGCCCATCCTCCTATGCCATAGCTCTCCTTGATCTCTAGGATTATTGCTGCTCACTAGTGCCTTAGGAGTATCAAACTGCAACCTATAAAGTCAGCCGCTCCTAACTCCAATAGCTATGGGTGATTTCCAATCCTTATGCTTGATTAAAACATGCGCCCCTCTAAAGAGTACATTGTAGCCTTTATCCTGAAGGACAGATATAGAAATTAGATTCATGCCCAAGCCTAGCACATACAACACATCATGAATGGAAATAGGCTTGCCATTCTCCCTCTGAAATAGAACAGTCCCTCTCCCAACTGGATTACACTTGGACTTGTTCCCCATCTGAATATGGAATCTGATGTCCTCCTCCTTGTAGCTGGAGAAGTACTCCCTAACTCCTGTCATATGAAATGATGCCCCACTGTCTATATACCAAACACCCTGTGAGGTTGAGCTAGTCAGGCAAGCTATGAGTGCAAACTCATCCTCCATTCTACTAGAAAGCTCATCTACACTTGCTGAAGCTGCCGTCTGCTTCTTGCCTTTCTTTTCATTTTTCTTCCTTTGTGGGCAATCGCTGACATAGTGGCCGAACTCGTGATAGCCATAGCATTTGATCTTAGATAAGTCCTTCTTCTTCTCACTTTTTGGATTTGATCCTTTGCCAGACCCCTTCTTCGCTTTCCCTTTTCCTGCTAGGGCAACGTTTTCCTGTTCCACCTCACTTTTCTGACTATTACTGCTGGTTCCATTGACAAGACTTAGTTTAAGCTCCTCCTGAGTGAAGTCACTCCATAGTCGATCCCAACTCGGTAAGGTGTCTCGTCCATTAATAACTTGAACAAAGACATCCCACTGCTTAATAAACCCATTCAGGGCTATTCGTACTAGCTCATCATCCTTTAGTTTGTCTCCAACAGCTGCCAATTCATCCTTGACAAGTCTAAGCCTGGTGAGGTAACTTGTGACGTCTTCTCCCTTATTCATCTGGGTATTCCTTAACTTTTCTCTGAGAATCAGCTTTCGATTAAGGGTAGCATTCTGGTATAGATTCATAATGGCGTCCCACATCGTCTTTGCTATATCTAACTCTGCAATATGCGGAACAATATGATCTTTAACACCGTCAAGAATCAGCCTCCTTGCCTTGGCATCTTCCTTCTTATATGCTAAGAGCTGTGTTGCATCTGTAGGTACAGGTACAACAGTGGTCACATAATCCTTGATACCATTCTCTTCCAGCAATAAAGAAATCTGGCTTTCCAGACACCAAAATTTGAGGCTCCATCCAATCTGTCATGATCTCTTAAACCTACTGAGGCCATTTCAAAAGAAAATAATAATTTGAAGAGGTCAAACTGGGTTTTATAAACCCTAGATTTTTTATTTATTATTTTTCCTTTCTCCAAATGCCTGTTTTGCCCTCAGATCCGCTCTGATACCATGTGAAAAATCTATTGCAGCTACTGATTATTAATTTTCTATCTTAAGTAGATTATTTGGCTGCCGAAAAATAACTTACAACAAATATTAATCAATAACACAGCTGCAATTTCACAGAAAAATCACGGAGACAGAAAAATAAATGAACACAATATTTTGGACAAATTGTCCCTGAAAAAACCCCAAAGGGAAAACCAGTCAGCAGATATGAATTTTATTCAACTGCAGAAAATCAAGAGATACAAAATTGCTTGCCTCTTACTGGTAGAGCTTTGGAAATTTCTTTCCTGTAAATTCCCTTCCCTCAATTGTTCCTACTGAAATTGCTCCGGCAATATTTTCCTTCTCCGGCAATTCCACTGCTCTCCAACGCTATCACTGCGCCCTTTGCTCTCACTGCAAATCAATTTGCTATTGCTGCAAATTTATTTATTTGCTATCGCTGCAAATACTTCTCGGATCTGTATTCTCCAAATGCCCATTGATCTTCTTTTATAATCCCCTCATTGAAAACCAATGGCCATGATTTAATCTTAATCAACGGTTAGGATTAATTAGACTCTAAACCATAATATCTAGAAGTATGTCGATAAATCAATTATCTAGGTATGAAGATAATTATTCCAGCTGTGTTTCCAGCCTCATAATCACCACCCGAGACTAGAACACCTATCCAAGCTACACAAAAATTAACACAAAATAGTTCGATAATCAAACAGTTAATGATAATGAAAACTTAACTAAGTGGAAGGTGACATGAGTAGAAAGAATTAATCTAAGCTTCAAGGAGAATCTTAAATAGTTCTTCATTTATAGATGGAACCCAACAATTCTTTTAATGTGGACAGGACTTGATTTTTGAAGTTATATGTCTTTTCAATCTCTTCACAATTTTTCAGATGCAATAGTTGCTGCCGAGGACTGGGACCGTCAATTCACTGAAGACTGAAAACTTTTGCCATTTATTAAAGTTGAGTTCATCATGAGTTTCTGACGTTCACCTCCATTTGTAGTAGGAGCACCCACCTTCACTCCACACTGCTTCTGGATGTTGTTTCTTCTTATTGGGCAATATAGGCTGTGTGATAGACATACAATCTCTATTTTTGTTTTTGTCTTGTTGTATTATTGATAAGACACTTGAACCAGGAACTATGCACATAACTAACTCTACAGGAGCTACCGACAAGCCAGACAAATTAAACCCAGATAATTCAAAAGTTGGCCTGTCAAAATAGGAAGAAATGCAGCCATATACATTCAACTACATCAAAGAATGATTGAATGAAAATTAACAGAAAAATAAGCCAATAATTTGGTCCACCACTTACCCAAGAGAGTTTTCCTGCTCAAATAATTGGTGTACGGGCACTCAAATTTTGTGGATTGAATCTACACCTTATATTGCTGACTTTACGAGCCACTTTAAAACAAGTGGCACATTTTCAAGGATCTGGGAATTGTGAGCAATTATTAGGTCTAGAAATTTCTCCACAGTAGTGCCATCTCTTTTAACGTTTTGCAATTCTACTGCATTTTCAGCCTTCTGCAGAATATCTATTATTTCTACATTACAGCATGGTTATTGCTTATGACCCATAAAAGATTGATATAAATATGTAAACATCTCTCGCTTGATTTCTTTGTCCATGATTTTTTATGATATGTGAGTGTTATTATTCCATGGTGTGTTATTGTTTTTATCAGTTAATGAGATGTGGAATAATACAATGCTCATCTTCTATGGTGCATATAGAATTATTAAATGTTGATTTTTTATTATATATATGTTGTAACTATAACAAAAGCCACTAAAGTTTTTTGTGTGGAAATATGTGTTGTGCAAAGGTAATGGGGAAGGTGAAATAGGTTTTGGAAGTGGAGTGTTTCATCTTATGGTGCAAGTGTGTGAGAAAAGATTGATTAATTAATTAATATAAGTAGAATTTGATGATGGCATATGTAATTATTAGATGTTGATTTTTTTTATTATTATATACATGTTGTAACCAACAAAAAAATTTAGTGTGGAAAGATGTATTGTGCAAAGGTAATGGGGAAGGTGAAATATGTTTTGGGATTGGAGTGTTTCATCCTATGGTCCAAGTGTGTGTGAAAAGATTAATTAATTAATTAATATAAGAAGAATTACTTTAATTTAAAATAAATAAATAGTGTTGACATTATATTATTTCTTTCATTAATTTATTTTGATAATTAATTTCTTTTGGGAAAAAAAAAAAGTTTAATTATTTTAATTTGTTAATTTATTTAATTATTGAAATGTACAAGTCTATTTTAAGGATTTAGATAATAAATTATTATATTCTTAAATTAGAAAATTATATTGTCTGGTATTAATTTTTAAGTGATTTCTTTTATTTAAACTAGAATAGATATCTTAAATACATCTATCTAAAAGACGCTGAGAGATATATTGCATCACTTCATAAATTCATTTTGCAAGAAAAATACAAAAAAAAAAGTTTTATAGTGCCCTTACCAATTTATGTTTGAGTACTACTTATATTTATACACATTATTTTATTTTTATGTACACAATCATTCGCCTTACTACTACCACTAGATAACTCTTCTCGATCTAATTATTTTTATATGTAGGATCTTTAAAAGTTTTTTTTAACACATTCATGCTAAGAAGTACAATCCTAATTATTTTTTTTGTGGGATGCAAGACAATTCTTAGCTCTAAGAATTAGTTTTTTATGGAATATTTTTTAATAATTTAATCCAAATGATACGAAAAACTTAATTATAATTTTTTAATAGAATTAACATAGTAAAAATCTAAAACAAAGGTCATTAAACTAAATATTAATTTTCTAATTTTCTTTGTGGATTTTAAAGATTGAAGAACCCTAACCCTAGCTCTCATTAAACTAAAATCGAGTAATTTACCTTGATAAATAATTTAACCTACCATTGATTTTTTTAATTTTTCTTTGTGAGATGTGGCAATCTCTAACAATTAGTTTTTAATGGAAAAAAACTTAATTATAATTCTTTATAGAAATTAATTGCAGAGTAAAAATCTAAAACAAAGGTTATTAAACTAAATATTAATTTTCTTTGTGGCAAAACCCTAACCCTAGCTCTCCTTAATAAACTAAACTAAAGTAAATTATAGGTTCCATAATTTAAGTTGCACTTTAATGGCAATCTTCTTTTTCTTTTAATGAGTAGCATAGCATTGCATCACTTTATAAATTCATTTTGTAAGAAAAATACAAAACAATGGCTACATAGTGCCCTTACCAATTAAACTTCTCTCCTTATCGATTAAACTTCTCTCATTTCAATTTGCTCTGTTTTTATTTGATTTTATTTTTTGTACTACTTATATTTATACACATTATTTTATTTATATGTACACAATTATCCCTAGATAACTACTCTCCATGTAATTATTTTTATACGTAGGCTCTTTAAAAGTTTTTGTTAACACACTCACACCATTACACTCCACACCTTACTACCATTGTAGTTACGCCTCTCGGCGTAATAAAATTGAAAAAGATAATATTGTAAAAGTTTAAGAAAAATGTGCATGAGGAAGAATAAGGATATTTTAGTATTATTTTCTTTTATAGGAAATATAATATTATATTTTAGTTTAATTTATGTTTTGGAAAGAAAATGAAGGATTATTAAATGAAAAGAATTAGTTTTAAATTATGACAATTTTTGGGAAAAAAATTTAAAAATAAATTAAAGTGCTTTTTTCACATCATCTCCATTATTTTTATCAAATTGCTACAAGAATTGAGGTAGAATAGCAAAGAGATTTACACAAATTATAGATTCTTTGATTTAGAAGATTTAGAAAGGAATTTTGGTGAATTAAACTTTTAGGAATTTTTAAAAATTAGTAGCAAGATTAGATAGTTTATTTGATCTAATCCTTAGAATATTAGAATATTGAGAATATTTATTTCTTGTGTAGAAAGAAAACATTATAGAAATCTTGGAAAGAGGCTAAATAAATAGCAACCCATCTTAGTTTAGATGTATTTGTGATTTAGATATTTTTTATTTTTAAATATATATGTTTTAAATTAGGGGATAAAATTTACCTCCTATTTTTGTAATTTTATCTTATATATTTTATTTTTAGTTTTTCAAACAAGTTAACTATTTGTTTAAAAAATTAATAAAACTATCATGAGAAAAATAGGCCATTACGATATCTATAACTTTCATTTTGTGAATTAGTTTTCTATAAAATTTTTAGGGAATGTGTGCAACTTAGTTAAATAGTAAAAAAAAAATTAGCCATACCTAGTTTGTAAATCATGAGGTATGAGTGAATTAGTGACCATCTATCTACATGTATTATTAAAATTAAGTCTCATTAATAATTCTATTTATTATAGAATATACTTTGTGTCATGTGTAGCATCGTAAATTGTGCTTGCCCACAATTTCATGCTTAATTTGGCACTCACTTTAGTGTCCATTCTCCTAGTGTGATTCTAAGATCACTTCCCACTACCCTGAATCCACAAAGATGCTATCTAAATGATGTTTTACCCCCTTTCTGTGTAGCCTATCCCAAAACTGTAAAAGTGTCTTAACCCTAGCAATGTCCCAAGTCCCTAGAACTTTCAGGAAATTGAAGTTGATTGAACAAGAGCAGTAGGCGCGAACGTCTGGGTGGCATGTTGGCATCCCGATAGTGTCTTCCAATTTGTCAACCCTTTTTAGAAGTTGTGTTTCTGCTTGTGCAACATTCCTAGCTTTTCTGCATGCCTATCTACACCCAAACGACTCTCTTCCTAGATGCTTATCATTTGATTTTCTTATATAATCCCATTGTTTTGACATTTTGAAGGATCAAATCCTCATGCTAACAAAACTCTATCAAAATCTCTACTCACACTCATTGTGCTTTGTGTTGTCATTATTATTTATTATTGTGTCTTGCAGGTTCTCTTGTTGATGTGATTTCTCTTTTCCTTCATTCGTGCTCTTCGTAAGGTTCTCATGTCTGATCGATATCCTTCTGATATAGACCCCAGTGTGGCATGTAGACATCTGCGCCATGAGATGTCATCCTCGATAGTGAGGCTACCTACGTGGTGATAGGTTCTTCTTAGTCAATAGTTTACATTTCTTCATGTTATGTTCAAAGTCAAAATTCTCTATCTGTCTCCGTTTATTTTCTTGTTTTCTCTTGTATTTCATTAGTTTAGTTAAGTTGTATTTCATCATTCAATTTTCAATTACAACAAAGGAATAGAGCCTAGATAGTTTCTCTTCAGTTGATTGGATAGCAATGAAACATACATCTTCATTGGTTCATATTCCAATATGTAGTAGAGAATTGGTCTAATTAGACATTGTTTAATTAGGATCATATTTTCACTATAACATTTTGGTGAACTCGATGTGCTTGTAAGAATTTCAAAATAGCAAAACTCTAAAAAAAAAAAAGAGTTCTCTTTCATCTTCTAAGAAAAAAACCTTCCTTCCACCTTGAAACAAGTCTTTCTTCTTCCGATTTATAATTCTAAAGAGCACTTGTGTGTTAAGAAGATCCTATTAGTTTATGGACTTCATGACCCAGTGCTCTAACTTTGAATTCCTTATTCGTAGAAGTAGGAGATTATAAATGGCCTTCCATGCTCATAGTAGCTCTAGCACCACTCAATTAGAAACTGATATCTTCAACTTTTTAACAACAAAGTCTAGAGTAAACTCCCCTTCTTCTCTTCTTTTCCTACCACCATTGCCATCCCTTGAGTACAATCTTTTAGAGATCCTCTAGATATAGATATGCTCATGGCTACTATGCCTCTTGCCTAGATCTAGGCATTGGACACTCACCCACTTAATTTTTAGGAGTATCTAGGTACTGAGCACTTAGCTAGCGAGGTTGTCCCTATCATTGAGAACCTCTAAAAATTGCTAAGCAGTGATCTACATGGTGTAGATATCATTCGTGGCCAAGCTCACATTGTTAACAACAATGTTCCTATGTTAGATAGCAATGCTGAGGTAATAAATGATTTGCATTCAAACTTATCCAAAGATCAACTCTCGATGTCCATGCCGACTCCCTCTCTTTCTACTTTCACTTCTTCTCAGCCTTCTATAGGAACTACACAAGCAATAAATGCTAATACAAATTCCCTCAAAATGGGTGGAAACCCCATTAATCAATATGGGTTTGAACCCCCGTCATCTACCTTACCATTTAGTTTCCCAAGATCTAACCCTAGAGTTTCAACCTAAACCAACAATCCCATTTCAGTTGCAAACCAAAGTCAATCCGCACATACCCCTAACCCCGTTATCACCTAGTTGCTTCAAAATTTCAACTCCCTCCAACAACAACTAGCTAGTATATCAACATCTACATCTCAACAACTCATTCCTTCATACTATACCCAAACCCCATTATCATTTGCCATTCTCTAGTATAAACTTCCCCAAAACTTTGAGGCTCCAAGATTCAGAAAGTATACTAATCAGGGATAACTTTAAGGAACCCCCCCTAAAAAAACCTATAAAATCCTAGTGAATCCTAGCTCGAGCCAAAATAATGTTGGAGAATCTATGCTTATTTTTGAAAAAAAATAATTTCATTGGAATTTTTTTTCAAATTTGTCGACATTGGTTTTTTTGCTACCAAATTGTTTATAGATTTGAAAAAAAAAATTTCCTTGGTGAATTATAGTTGTATTCCAAAAAATAAAATAAATTAGGTGGCGAATTATAGTTGTATTCCAAAAATAAAATAAATTAGGTGGCAAACTATATAGATATTCAAAAATATAAAATAAATTATTTGGCGAATGTGCTGGTAATTTTTTGAAAAATTATAATGTGGCTTGCGGAAATATCAAATGCTAAATTATAATGACTAATTTACTTGGTGAATTTATAGCTTAAAAAATATTTACATTTAGATCAATGAATATTCAGTATCAGAGATCAACGACATCAGTTCTATTTCAGCCTGCAATTTTGACACACCTATCTTTCTCCCTAAAGTCTCCAAAATAAAGACAAGTGTCAATGAAGGAATGATTCAGATTAACAAAAATTAATAGATATTAATTTAACAAAATAAAATTCAAAAGGATACATGTATAAGAAGAATACAGATTCATCCACCATAACACAAAGTTTACAACTTCATAAATTAACTCCTCAATTTTCCATTCATATATTTAAAATAACTAAAATATAGAGTAACACAAAATTGACCTATCAACAACATAAAGTTTGCCAAAAGATCCTAAATGCATCGATAGGCTTAGTATATAAAGTCTTGTCATAAAATAACTATCTTTGAAATAATAACAACTTCTTGGAGACAACTGATTTAAAACATAAAATAATAATAAGTCTTTGGCCACACGAGTATCTAGAGCATGTTTAAAGAAATAACATAAAAATAAGAAATGTCATCATGTGGCAGCAATTTGGTCTTCATCTTGAGTTTCTTTGCTTTCCTTGTCATGTTCACCAGCAACAGTCGAGTCCACCTATGCTGATGCTCTTAGTTTTACCTTATAACTCTTGTGCCTAGTAATGATGGGATTTAAAATCTTGACACTTGGTCTACAGGTAATGTTTGCCTAAAGTTTCCATTTATCATTCTATTTGCATTTGTTAGTCTCTTAAAGACATCATCAATTTCATGCTTGAAAGTTCTGAGATACATCACTATATGTCCAAGCTTCCCTAGTGATTCACCATTAACTATGTCAGCACCAACAAGCTCTTCAGTAAGCATCTTCTTAAAAAATTTCTTTACTTCCCTGACATCAAGCAAGTTCTCTATGCTTTCATCTGAAATCTTTACATCTAAGATGGTATAATTATTTTTAAGATCAACCATATCAGTGTAACATTGAGTTAGAATTCTTCTTATTTCTCCACTAAAATCCCCTAGCACAGACCTCTTCCACTCTAGTGTATCTAGCCAAGACACAGAACCATTCTTATTTGGATCATTAAAAATTTTCTCAGCTACAAGAATGTTTGTATCAATTTCTATCATATCTTTTATCTTTGTATTCACCGTTCAAGTAGATTATTGTCTTCCCTCTTTACATTTTGTAACTTTGTAACTAACACTTTCCTTTTATCAGAAGTGGGGGTATATAGTTTCATGACCTCCTTGATGTACAACAAACCATCAATGTGAGTTGCTCTACCCATTGCTCGGTGGCCTTACCTAGAGTTTGATATCTCATGATTTGTTGCAACATGCTAGGATCCAGTTCATCTACAGAAACACTCAGAGTTGCATCGAAGGATTGAGAAGTAATATTCAAACTAGATTGAATGAAAGATGTCAGAGAATTTACCTAGGCTTGCAGCTTTGCGTTCTCCTATTACTCAGCTTTAACTCTCTTTCCTAGCATTCCTGCAGACAATTTTGCATGATATATATCACCTTCAAGGGTAGGAGGACCCATGTCAATCTTGGTCATATTGAAATCCGCTTCTGTAACTTCATTTTCATTTTTATCCCCGATGGGGTCTTTAATCTCCAAAATTCTATGCCCTAAGGAAGAATTTGTTACCATCCAAGATATACTCTTAGCCTTCTTAGGCTTAGGTGTAGGATGCAACAATTTAGCTACAATGTCAACATTTATGTCTGTCGTTGGGGCATGTATCCTCTTTTTCTCAACAACTTTCTTTATCTGGGAAGAGGAAGACAAAACTATACCACTCTCACTTGCACCCAGGACAACTCTGTCTGGCTGATTAGGAATATATTGCATAGGAATTTCATTTGATACAAGGGAGGCTAGAATCTCAAACAAGGAATGAAAAGTACTATCATCAGAAATCTGTTGAAAATTGGAAGAATCATTACCAGGTGAAGGAGACACAGGAGAAGTCATATGATCTACCTATAACTGTTGTAAAGCATCCAACTTCTACTTTACTCATGGTTTCACGAATGTAGGTTGACCATCCTTTTCACATACACCTTTTAGTTTCCTATTATCTTCAGATTGCTCTCCATCCTCACCACTACCAGATTGTGAACCAACTCTGTGATGAGTTGTCTCCACACCAGTTGAAGTTTTTTGAATTCTAGAGGCCTGGGAGGTTCTTTGCTCTCTTGTTCCTAATTCTTTATGCATAGAAGAAGAACCAGCGTGCTCTAAAAAATTTCCCTTAAGCCACCTCTCAGTCTTGTCCAAAACAAAGGATGACCAGACTTTAATATCAAGATAATAGTTCTTTTCACATGCAACAACTAGGTTTGGACATGGCACAACAAGTGGGAAACTCCCAACACAAGCTAACTCACTTGTTAGGATTTTCTCGGCTATAGGTGACTTGGGGTTTTTCTCTAATTGAGCCCAGAAATCCTCCAAGTCCAAATCTATATGTCTTAAATCCTTCACCTTAGATAAACCATTCACAATAAAAAAAGCTTCATCTTTACTTGTTTGAGAAACTAGTAAACAAAAGCTTCTGTAACTGCTAAGGGTGCCAAATAAATCTCTAGAAGATTTGGGGCAAACAAATAGTCTAGACTCATGAAAAATAATTGTTCTTCCCACCCATTTGACATAAAGAATTCAAATTTATCACTGTAAGAAATGGGCAAGAAAGAGTACCAATTAGCTAACCTAGTTGTGAAATCATGTGTTCAACACCTGTAGAAGATGCAGTCCAGAGCTCCTCCAAAGTACACCAGTGAAAATGCAAAATAAAGTATCTATGAGGGTTGCAAATCTAATAAAATGTTTCCATAAATTGCATTAATTTTGATGGCATGTACTACTATATGATTCATAAATGAGCTGCATAAATAACCTTATGAAAAATGTGTAATTGCACTTCTCACGATATTCCTTATTTATTATGAAAGGACAGATGTCACTTCTGCTACGCACGTCAATAAATGGAAAATATTCTAATAGTTTTTTATCATTATATGATCGCAGATTGATGGTACAAGTTCTATTTCAGGCCAATGTACTGACACACCCAAATTTCTACATAAAGTCTATGGAATAGAGACAAGTGGACTATGTTGTACTCCATGTGGCTCATCATGATGTTTCATGCACATCACAAAATTAAGAGGTAGACCCATCTTCATAGTTGAGGGCTTGTGCTCTGCCGCCACCTTGACCTTTATACAATAATCACTATAAATATATTATATATTTTATATATATCTCAACCATTGCTGTAATAATATCTAATGGCTCTGGTTGATTCTGGAGGATTTTGTTGGCAATGTGTAGCGTTGGAGATCTACCTTCTGGATTTAACTACAACCATTCATCATTTGTTCATCAAACGCTAGAATAATTTACAAGTGGAACAATTTGCTGTGATGGCTGACATTTTGGTGGTCACATCAGTCACCCAAGGTGATTAAGTTGATGCAAAATTCAAGCTTTGTAAAGGGACCCAAGGTACTTTTTGATGCAAGATGTCAAGTCCATACAAGTAAGATGACAAGTCCATACGAGGATTTCTTTATTTGGATAACCAAACGCTCTTAGAGCATGATATGAAGTGACATTTTGGCATCTGGAGATTTATTTGCAGAGTTAGTAAGATAGATTGACAGATAGGTAATGATTTTTTGAATTCCGAATTTCCCAGTAGTCATGGCTATAAAGGGATGGAGAAAGTTGCTTTTGACAATCAATTTCAACTTTTGGTTGTTCTTGTTAGTTAATTTTGGGGATTATTTAGTTAGAATGCAGTCTCTTTCTACAGAGGTAGGGGTTAGAATGGTTACATAGTTGGGTTGTTATCCTTACCTTGAAGGACCTAGTTCTTGTAAGATGAAAAAAATGAGTCATGGGAACTCCATGTATGACATAGGAGGATCTGGAAAGATAACAACCAGCTACACAGGAAATAAAGATGAAGGAGAATGGTACCTTCTGGCATCAATCTTCTTTCAACATAGTTGGAAAGTGCCTTAGCTCCATAGGCAAATGCATTTGGCAGCATTATATGATAGATGGTCTTGCATCTATCTGATGGGTTGTGGTTAGTGTTCTCTCCCAATCCATTGGTGCATCTTTCTAGTAGCCTAGTGATGGATTGTGGATAGTGGTCTCTCCCAATCCATTGGTTCATGTGTCTGGTAGCCAGCTTAGTATGATGCTTCTTTTGGCTTCCTTCCAGACAGTCTAAATAGTAGAAGGCTTCTTCTTTCACCATGTTAGCTTTTCTTCTTAAATTTGAAAGAAAAATCTAGCTTTATTCCCAATTTCATTCACATACTCTTCCCACTCTAGTGGCCATGGCTCAAGCAAAGGTTTCTTCTTCATTGTGTTGTAAGGAAAATATGAGGGAAATACACAGTGTTTAGTTCTCTATTAAATGGAAATATTTATCCAGCGAGGGGTCGAGGGCTTCTTCTTTCACCATGTAACCTTTATTATAAAGGGATGTCATATTTGTGTTGTCATCTTTCTGTAATAGTTGTTTAAGTTTTTTGTCTTAATAAAATGAGAGATGATTCTAATTCTAATTTGTTAATTTCATTAATTACACACATTGTTAATCTCTTTTATGAAGGATTAAAGGAATGATTTTGATTAAACTTATTTTTTACATATATTCTGAATTATAATACTTCTAGAATCAACCAATCGATCTAAACATAAAATAATAAAACTTAAAAGTTCCAGAATTATGTTATTATCTAAAAATAATAGATAATAAGATAAAAGAATTAAAATGTTGACAACAATTGTAGTCCATATCGATAACCCATATTAATATATTATATTAAACAAAAGAGTTTCAGTTTATAGTCTACAGAGGATTTTGTTAGTATTTACATAGTCCTAATACAAGCCCAAGGTGCCCTAACACGAACCTTGGATAAAGGCGTACATAGAAAAAGGAAAATTCAAAATAGATTGAAAACCTAATAAATGTTTCCATAAATGAGCTACGTAAATTGCCTTCTAAAATATGTGCAATTGTGCTTCTCATGGCATTCCTTATTTATTACGAAAGGACAAATGTCACTTCCACCACACATGTCAATGAGGCATAAGTTTCAGTTTATAGTCTACAGAGGATTTTTTTAGTATTTACATAGTCCTAATACAAGCCCAAGGTGCCCTAACACAAACCTTGGATAAAGGCGTACGTAGAAAAAGGAAAATTCAATAGATTGAAAACCTAATAAATGTTTCCATAAATGAGCTACGTATAAAAGAGTTTCAGTTTATAGTCTATAGAGGATTTTTTTAGTATTTACATAGTCCTAATACAAGCCCAAGGTGCCCTAACACGAACATTGGATAAAGGCGTATGTAGAAAAAGGAAAATTCAAAATAGATTGAAAACCTAATAAATGTTTCCATAAATGAGCTACGTAAATTACCTTTTGAAATATGTGCAATTGTGCTTCTCATGGCATTCCTTATTTATTACGAAAGGACAAATGTCACTTCCGCCACACATGTCAATGATGCATAAGTTATATTTCAGGCCAAAGTACTAACACACCGAAATTTCTATAGTTGAGGGCTTGCACTCTACCGCCACCTTGACCTTTATACAATAATCAATATAAATATATTATATATTTTATATATATCTCAACCGTTGATCTAATAATATCTAATGGCCCCTAGTTGATTCCAGAGGATTTTGTTGGAAACTTGTACCATTAGAGATCTACCTTTGGGAATTGAACTACAACCGTTCATCATTTGTTCAATGGTGAACATCAAATGGTGAAACAATTTACAAGTGGAACAATTTGCTTTATGATTAATTAGAGTCATACTATTGATTTGATTGAAAGCACTTAACTGACTAGATTAGCCAACGCCAATTGAGTTCATTAATGGTGTTGGTTTTTTCCCAGAATGGATGCTTTTTCCCAGTTATCCCTACAAGGTAGCCATCAATGCTCAACAGGATCTCTAGGCCAGGGGCCAATAGTGTAGGAGATAGACTCTATAGATATCTCCTCTTCTACTTCAGGCTCTACAAAACCTAGGGGGTATTCCCTATTCAACATCCATAAGATATGCTTATGAACTGGGGGGATGTTGACACAAAGTAGATAAATCCTCCTTTATGTAGACCAAAACTGTGAGATAAGTGCAAATGGGCTAGCTTTGGGCCTATGTTCAGTTGTAAGACAAAGGATTTTGATCCTAAACTATTTCTAAGGTCCTAATGGTTTGGTTTTGAAGTTTTAAATTTGATTTTGTATTTGGATGTAAAAATAGGATCTAGGGTGTAACCTCAATACAAGACTAGATTGGTGCCTATTTAGGGCTAGGAGTCAGTAGACATACACATGTGAATGGTTACCATAAACATATACCAAAGACTAGATTTCAAAGGGGGTTTGTTTAGTACCTGCCTTACAGATACTTCCCAAAACTGAGTATTCAGTTATCTCTGCTTACAAACATCCTTACTGTAGTACATTCCTCCCAACACTTGATCTAAAACATTTAATCTACTCCTTGAGAAGAAGTAAGAAATCAAGCATTCAATATAGTAAACTTATATTCTAGAACCATAAACACCCCTTAGATGCTTAGATTCAGAAGAAGAACACACTCAATTTGGAGACAGATAACAAAACACATGCAATCTAGCATTACTCATTTAAATCAACATGAAACTAGTAAATTTATGCATGAGACATACAACATGAGACTCATAAACTCACAAGACATCTAGAACAGGGCCACCAATGAAGTTGTATCTTATCACAGCACCAAAATTTTGTCCAGCTTTTCAACAACCTTAAAAATGAGTCACACAGCCTGCTATATACAACAAGGAAGGTATACTCAACATTAATTGTACATGGTTGACTCAAAATTTCACTAGATACAATGCATCATGAGAAAATGGAGCTCAACATTAAAAGCAGTAGGTAGAGGAGGAGACAGGGTGGTTGAACTCGAGCCTTGCACCCCCGCCTGGGGATTCACATCTTTAATCAGGTGGTTGATCCATCCATGCCTTCACCCATACCTTGTAACATTCACCATTAAAGGCATACCAACCCACAGCCTTGGGAAATGCAATAGACTATGCGCTTTGAAATTTTCTCACCAAAAATCATGACCTGACTTTTCAAATCATGTGGGAACTAATTATCCCACAGTCACCCCGCAGCGACCTCCTCAACAATTTATAAAGTAGGTCATGAGCACATATGATGTCACAAAATTTTACCTTGTGCGACCAACGAACCATCCGCCAAGACCCCATCATCATGACCCGTGCCATCAGTGAACCTCCTGCATGATATCCTGATATGCAATATCACCCCAATATTTCATATCACCCTGATATGAAATATCACCTCGCAGGAAACATCACCCAGTCGACCACATCACCTGATATAAAATATCACCCCAGGGGAAAATCACCCTGATATTCAATATCACCGTCATAACCGCCACCTGATGTATCAGAGGAAGATCCTCCTCATCATATTCAAACCAAATACCTCACCGATGATCCTTCCATACCTGCTCATGTCCTCATCAGCGATCAGTGGGATCCTCATCATAGCTGCTAATAATATCATGCCGAAGATCACATGATGCATCCCACCGGACTTAGATGATGTCATCATCATGTTGGCATAGGGTGATATTCGGCGGCAGGGGTGATATTCGTAAGATGACTGATATTTGGAAATATGACCTTCCATAAGATGTATGAAACTGTTAGACAGGCGGATATTGACCCAAATGTAAAATTGATGTCTGCACTATTGGGGTGATCTTGTAAGATGAGGTGATATTTGAAACATGACCCCCCCGCGGAATACGATGAAGCCATTAGACAGGCACTTCACGGATCAAGTGATTATGAGGTGATAATGTAACATCAGGCTGATCTTCACTAAGATGATGGATATTTGAAATATCACCCCTGCTAGAATATCAGGTCATATTGAAACTTTGCCTTAACATAATGTTTTCTTGAAACCTTGACTTCATGTGCAGGCACCAACATTGGCTTCGATTGGGGACGCATGCCTCCTGCAAGCATGGCGAGAATCATAGATCTTTGGGATGCAAACTAGTCCCTATCCATTGGGCAACAGAGTCAAACATTGCACCAACCTACATCACCAATCGCACTTATTGAAAAATACTTGGTGGCCCAAGGCCACCAAAAAGGAAAAACCAGCATTTTCCTCTGTCAAACACTTGATTTTCTTCTGATCTCACTAGATCAAGCCTGAAGATACTGCCATTGTCCGCCCACAAACAACCCTTGTCATTTGCATATTCAAACATTTGATTGAGCTTGTCACTATCAATCCTATGCAAATAACCTTCAACATCAAGCAACATGTGAATGTTATATTTATCAAGCAATGCATATTCATACAACATATAAAGCTTATCATCATCTATATCAGCAATATGCATTGTAAAATGATCTCCCAGCTAGACTAAAAATTGAAAGCACTCATAGTCCATCATATAGCTAGGATCATCAGGTCTCACTTTATCATAAGCTAGCATATCAGGGAAGAAGCTTTCACATTCACATTTGTGTATCTCATGCAAATAATCATTAGCTACATCAAAATGGAAAGGCTCAGGCTTAGGCACATCTCTGCAACAACCCTCATGATGTATGTTGGTCTGTCTTTCATTAGGATGAAAATTAGAATCCTTCTCAATAACAGTGCCTAGATTTCCACCATACTCAAGTAGATCCTCCTCAGCATATGTATCAAAAAGGGTCAATCCAAGTGTTTCAGCTTCATTACAGTATGCCACTGGTTCATGGGCAGCAAAACATGCATTTTCATTACTAATGAATTCCTTGTGTGGAGGAGTATCAGCCTGTGTGTCATAAGCAAAACTATAATCAAATAAAGAACAATCATGCTCAGTACTAGCACTTGTTTCAATCCCTGATTGCTCTTCATCATCTCCATGTGTCTGAATAAAAGGCAATGATTCAAACATGGAACTGCTCCCCTATTTGCTTATTTCTTCTATATCTTGTGCACAATACTCACAATTATCTCTACAAACCCACTCTAACAAGTATTCACTACTGTTCATAACCACATCATTATTTTTAGAACCTGATACCCTAACCTCAACTTGGGAGTCATTATTGATCCTTTCATTTGCATCCTTCATTGATGAACAATCCATTTGAGCATTGTCATCAACATTATGTTCGGACATAGAATCATTGTCAACTTCTATCTTTTCATTTACACATTTGTCTTCAAATGATGCCATGATCACTTGGTCATTTGCAGCCATACAACGGTTATTCACACCAAAGCCTGTGGACAGGGAATTCTGTATGTGCAGATTTCTCATTTTTTCTGTATCTTCTAAAAACTTGTATGCCATCTACATACTTGTTATCTTGAATTCCTTCAACAATGCACTAGAGCCCTCCTCAAAAGCTTCAAAGAATATGCCAATGCAAGCTAAAGTATCAGGTCTGAAGTCTTTAGGGATTTGTGAAAGGGCAACTACAAATCTATGACTGAAGTCAATACAGGGCTCTTCATCTTGTCTTCTAATTTCCATTAATCTTGTAACAAGATCAGCAGGTTCTCTTGCAAATTCCTCTCTAAAACAGTCAACAAGTTCATCCCAACAGGCAAAGGACCTCTTTGGAAAGCTCAAATACCAATCTCTAGCTCTAGCACCAAAGGATCTAACAAAAAATCTCATCCATATATCCTCATCTCTAAATGAATGTTTCTCCATGAAGCTTTGAAAGTTTTGGATATGCGCACCCCCATCACACACACTGTGTCCACTAAATCTGGGCATCTGATTGTAGATTTGAGCATACTTTCAACTTCATAATCAACCTAGGACAAATCTAGTTGGTCATACAAAGGATCAAAAGGGCTGACAAGAGGTTTAGCCTTCTGACTGGCAGACACAACAGGGTTATTATTATTTAACCAAGCTTGCCGAGCCTCTAAGGATACCAACCTATATTTTATCTCTTCCATTCTTTTACACAACATTTCATCCCCCTCTTGGCTGAGCATGGGTGAATACATACTTGGATTCATATAAATTCCACTCCTAGACATCTTGTGTCTGCCTAAGACCTAAGGCTTCCCCCTTGGCATCTAACTTATGCAATAAAACAACAAATACAAGTGGGAAGAAGCCATGTACCTTTTCTCATCTAGATGCTGAAGTCTCGAACATAAAATCTTTTATCACAACAACATACATCAACCTTTCATGTGCACTGAAAACTTATTTGCAGAGTCGCCACCTCTCCAAAGAGGACACAATTTTCAAACAACTGAAAGCCCATCAAAGAACAAATATTCTTCTGAGTTCATTCCACTAGCAGAGCACTATTTTCACATGAAAGAACCAGATACGCAGTAATGATTTCACACTATTTGACTCTTGTCCCCAGTAGAGTCACCATTTCTATTGGTTTTTGCCCAAACTGGATGCTTTTTCCCAGTTATCCCTACAAGGTAGCCATCAATGATCAACAGGATCTCTGGGCCAGGGGCCAACAGTGTAGGAGATAGACTCTATAGATATCTCCTCTTCTTCTTCAGGCTCTACAAAACCTAGGGGGTATTCCCTATTCAACATCCATAAGATATACTTATGAACTGGGGGGATGTTGACACAAAGCAGATAAATCCTCCTTTATGTAGACCAAAACTATGAGATAAGTGCAAAGGGGCTAGTTTTAGGCCTATGTTCAGTTGTAAGACAAAGGATTTTGATCCTAAAACTACTTCTAAGGTCCTAATGGTTTGGTTTTGAAGTTTTAAATTTGATTTTGTATTTGGATGTAAAACTAGGATCTGGGGTGTAACCTCAATACAAGACTAGACTGGTGCCTATTCAGGGCTGGGAGTCAGTAGACATACACATGTGAATGGTCAGCATAAACATATACCAAAGACTAGATTTCAAAGGGGGTTTGTTTAGTACCTGCCTTACAGATACTTCCCAAAATTGAGTATTCAGTTATCTCTACTTATAAACATCCTTACTACAATACATTCCTCCCAACACTTGATCTAAAACATTTAATCTACTCCTTGAGCAGAAGTAAGAAATCAAGCATTCAATACAGTAAACCTATATTCTAGAACCATAAACACCCCTTAGATGCTTAGATTCAGAAGAAGAACACACTCAATTTGGAGACAGATAATAGAACACATGCAATATAGCATTACTCATTTAAATCAACATGAAACCAGTAAATTTATGCATGAGACATACAACATGAGACTCATAAACTCACAAGACATCCAGAACAGGGCCACCAATGAAGTTGTATCTTATCACAGCACCAAAATTTTGTCCAGCTTTTCAACGACCTTAAAAATGAGTCACACAGCCTACTATATACAGCAAGGAAGGTATACTCAGCATTAATTGTACATGGTTGACTCAAAATTTCACCAGATATAGTGCATCATGAGAAAATGACACTCAACATTAAAAGCAGCAGGTAGAGGAGGAGATAGGGTGGTTGAACTCGAGCCTTGCGCCGTTGCCTAGGGATTCACATCTTCAATTGGGTGGTTGATCTATCCATGCCTTCACCCATACCCTGTAACATTCGCCATTAAAGGCATACCAACCCGCAGCCTTGGGAAATGCAGTAGACTGTGCGCTTTGAAAATTTTCCACCAAAAATCATGACCTAACTTTTCAAATCATGTGGGAACTAATTATCCCACACTCACCCCGCGACGACCTCCTCAACACTTTATAAACTAGGTCATGAGCACATATGATATCGCACAATTTTACCTTCCATGACCAACGAACCATCCACCAAGACCCCATCATCATGACCCGTGCCATCGGTGAACCTCCTGCATGATATCTCGATATGCAATATCACCCTGATATTTTATATCACTTTGATATGAAATATCACCTCGCGTGAAACATCACCCGGCTGACCACATCACCTAATATAAAATATCACCCCAAGGGAAAAATCATCCTGATATTCAATATCACCCTCATAACCGCCACTGATGTATCGGAGGAAGATCCTCCTCATCATATTCAAACCAAATATCTCACCGATGATCCTTCCATACATGCTCATGTCCTCGTCAGCGATCAGTGGGATCCTCATCATAGCTGCTGATAATATCATGCCAAAGACCACATGAAGCATCCCACCGGACTTAGATGACATCATCGTCATATTGGCATAGGGTGATATTTGGCAGCAGGGGTGATATTCGTAAGATGATTGATATTTGGAAATATGAGCCCCTGCAAGAATATCATGCTAATATTTGGAAATATGACCTTCCGCAAGATGTATG
Source organism: Cunninghamia lanceolata (assembly GCA_027924645.1). NCBI lineage: Eukaryota > Viridiplantae > Streptophyta > Pinopsida > Cupressales > Cupressaceae > Cunninghamia > Cunninghamia lanceolata. The sequence goes on along the minus strand of BSBN01001567.1, from coordinate 16,285,582 downwards.
AAACTGTTAGACAGGCTAATATCGACCCAGATGTAAAATTGATGTCTGCACTATCGGTGTGATACTATAAGATGAGGTGATATTTGAAACATGATCCCCCCCCCCGCGCGGAATACAATGAAGCCATTAGACAGGCACTTCGCGGATCAAGTGATTATGAGGTGATAATGTAACATCAGGGTGATCTTCACTAAGATGATGGATATTTGAAATATCACCCCCGCCAGAATATCAGGTCATATTGAAACTTTGCGTTAACACAATTTTTGCTTGAAACCTTGTGGTGCAGGAGCACCTCTTCAAAACAAAGACTAGGTCTAAATATAGTATGTTTCATACATTATGATGTAATAAGCTCCATGTGACCAATTCCTATGTTTTTTAGTCAATCTAGGTTTTTGTGTAGTTAGTTAGAAGTTTGTTATGCTAGCTGTCTTCTCCCAGCCATTAGGAATCGAGTCTGTACTACTCTTGTTGAGTAGTTATTTATAAGCCTAGCTCAGATCCTTTAGAGGAAAAGGCATCGAACAGTCGGTTGTAGAGTTGTTGGTATGACTGAAGTTGTTTGTGAAATTGAACAGAGTAATTGCTTATATTTTCTGCAATAAGAATCAAGAAGATCCTGTTGATATCGTTTTACTGTGTACTTGATTTCTTGGTTTGGCAGGCAGGATGGATTCACTTATCCATTCCACCGGTTAATTCTCTGAATCGGTGGAATGGCCATGTACAGTAGTTTAGATTTCTTTTCTATTTTTCTGTTTGTGCATTTCATGTTTTTGGGATCAAGTTATAGCATACAATGATTTACCCTAGCATCCTCATGTGCTAGGTTTTGAAGCTTGAAATCTAAGTTAAGATTGCTAAGGAAACAGATTGGATCGATCCTAGGGTTTCTAGTGTGAAAATTGTGAAGTTTCACAAGTTTTGTTTTGAGATACATTTGATGTATATATAGTGTTTGTATGTCGCATAAAACCCGTGAGTATATCACTATTGTATGTTGTGGGTATATCGCTTTTGTCTATCGAAGTTTGTATGTTGCAGACATATCGGGTTGATTAAAAGTTTGTATGTCTTGGTTGTATGTGCTAAACGTACATTTCAATTATTCAAGGGTTTCGACATACAAGGTGGTCAATGACGGAGTCAAAGATACAATCGGCAGAGTATGCGGAGGGTGTAACTTTTGTTTGCATGTTTTGAGTGCACTTTTTAGAATGTACATTTTGAATGTACATTGAAGATATACAAGTTCTGTGTATATCGCTGAGGAACATCGGATACAGTTTCTGTGTATCCCACGGATGAATGTCGTGAATATTCTGCAGATGCACATTGGGGTTGTGGATGTTGCAAAGTGTTGATATACAATCTCTGTGTATATCGCAAATGTATATCGAGTGCAATCCCTGTGTATACTGTAGTTGCATGTTTTGTGAGTATCCCGCAAATGTATGAGGTCGTTTGTATGTTTGAATGTACATGGTGAATGTACATCGGATCGATACAAAAAGGTCAGCGGTCAACCTTTCCTGGAGAGCATATTCTAGAGGAATATTCGTCGTATGCATATTTTGAGTTGTATGTCTTGAATGTATATCAGGATATATATTCCGCAGATACATCGATTAGATACAAGCAGGTCAGCACCAGTCAAAGGGTCCGTTGCATGTTTCAATTTGTATCTGGCGTTTGTATATTACAAATATACAACACACATATACATTGTGCGTAGATATAAAGCGCGACTGGCAGAAACAGTAAGCAGAACCGGTGATAGAAGGTCAACTGAAGGATATCGCGATTATAAATCGTAGATTTATGTTTGAATGCATATTTGGGAAATGTATCTTGTGATAGATACAAGCAGTGTAAATGTACATCGGGGTGATCGTTTATAAAGCGATAAGGAAATGCATGCACATCGGTTAATGTACATTCAAAGGTAATTGTATATTTTGATATACAAAGGTAAATGTATGTTTTGACATACATAGAAGAGTGTATGTTGGGTAGATAGTTTGGCACCCATTTTTCAAATGCTTCCGCCAACAGCTCTGCATCATAGTGGTATCAGAGCAAAGGAGTATCCTTTGGGAAGAAGGAGAAGATAAAATGTTAGACGAAGAGGAATCAAAAGAGTTCCCGGCAAGGATGACCAATGCTGAGTTGGCTATCTTGGTAAAGAAGCAGATTGTAGAGAGTAAAGCAATTAGTGCTCGGAATCAGGAATTGAAAGATGAGTTGGATAAGTTGAGGGATAGAGTAGGAAAGGGAAAAGAAGATTTTGGTGAACGAGATAGGGATGAAGAGGAGATACCTAGGCAAGAAGAGATAGAGGTTCCTGCAGACCAGAGGCCCTTACTAAATGCCCTCAAATCCATGGAGCGAAGGACCATGGACATGAAAATAGACCTGCCAGTGTTTGTAGGAAAAGTGGAACCTGATTTAGTGATGGAGTGGATAGACTCCTTGAACAATTTCTTTGAAACAGATGAAATACCAAACCACCAAAGAGTGAAGATAGCTCAATCCAAAATGAAGGGAGCTGCACTAACCTGGTGGAATTTCATCCAAGATGACAGGGTGAAAGAAGGAAAGAACAGAGTTGCTACATGGAAGAAGATGAAGGCTTTGGTGAAGGAAGCCTATGTTCCATTGGATTATAACATCTAGTTACATAAGAGGAGACAAAATTTGAAATAGAAAGATTTAGATGTCAGCTCATACACTGAAGAGTTCATGAAACTATGTCTCAAGACAAAGGTGAAGGAGAATGAGGAAGAGAAGGTAGCTAGGTATCTCAATGGGTTGAGATTTACCATCCAAGAAGACCTAAATCTGCATAATCCAGATACAGTTCAGAAGCGCTACCAATTAGTACTCAAGGTGGAAGAGAAACTAAAGAGAAGACAAGAGAAGAACAATAGAGGAAGAGGAAGATAGCAAAGAGGGGGAAGAAGTCCTTTCAGGGGTAGAGGAAATGGGTTTGGATTCCAAGATGAAACCAATCAAGAAAGCAGCAAAGGAGACAGCATTCAAACTCAAAAGGGAAGTTATGATAAAAAAGGAAGCTTTAGGGGCAGAAGACCCCCATTCAGAGGAAGATCTCAGGGCAGAGGTCCTATCAGATGTTACAATTGCAATCAGGAAGGCCACATAGCTAGTAGATGTCCAGAAAAAGCAACAAGTTCAGGGGGAGAAAGGAGGACAAATTGATCCAAGAATCTAATTGTCAAAGTGCAACAAGCTCCAACACTTATTAGAGTGTGAATGATACTGTCAGATATAGGTATCCTGAGACAGGAGAAGCTTTGATGATCAGGAGAGCAATGGCCACTATGAATGTGCTTGACAGAGAACCCCCACAAAGAAAGGCTCTTTTCAAGACTACTTGCAAGGTAGGAGGAAAGGTATGTAAAGTTTTGATTGATTCTGGATCCACTGAAAATTTTGTGTCTGATGAAATGGTAGAAAAGCTTAAGCTTAGAAGATTGCCACACCCTTGCCCATACAAAATTTTATGGCTCACTCAAGGTCAGCAAACAATTGTGGAAGAGCAGGCTTGGGTGGAATTTCAAATTGGAACATACAAGGATAGGTTATTGTTTGACATTGCTAAGATGGATGCCTGCCATCTCCTATTTGGAAGACCATGGCAGTATGACTTGAAATCTCACCATGATGGAGTTAGGAACACCTATTCAATCACCAAAGATGGTAAGGTGATAGAGTTACTACATTCTATAGAAATGGGGGTAGAATCAAAAGGAAAAGAAGTCAAGGTGTTGATGATAGAAGGCAAACAGTTCATGAAGGAGCAGTTGCATATGCTCTAATTCCATGCCTAAAGGTGAACAAGGAGTAGCAACAAGAAGTTAAGGGAGAGAAAAGGCAAAGGTTCATAGACCCTGCTGTCCAAGAGTTATTGCACAAATACAAAGGCATCATCTCTGATGGAATGCCAAGATCCCTACCACCTATAAGGGACATCAATCATTGCATAGATCTGATTCCAGGATCTACACTACCAAACAAGGCAGCATACAAACTTACTCCAGAACAGAATGCAGAAGTTGCAAGATAGATTGAGGAATTGTTGGATACAAGTCTAATTGGTAAAAGTTTAAGCCATGTGCAGTACCATCTGTACTTGCACCAAAGAAGGAAGGAACTTGGAGACTTTGCACTGATTCAAGGGCTATTAACAAGATTACAATTAGGTATAGATTTCCAATACCTAGGATAGAAGACTTGCTTGTCTGTTTGGGAGGTGCTAAGTATTTCACCAAAATAGATTTGAAAAGTGGTTATCATCAGATCAGGATTAGGCTAGGGGATGAGTGGAAAACTGCATTTAAAACCAACGAAGGGTTGTATGAGTGGAAGGTCATGCCATTTGGTTTATCCAATGCACCTAGTACCTTTATGAGGTTGATGAATGAAGTCTTGCGAGAATTTATAGGTAAATTTGTCATAGTATACTTAGATGACACTCTGATTTTCAGTAATACAAGGGAAGAACACCTCAGACACATAGATTTGGTTCTCAAAAGGTTACATGAAGATTAGTTAATGATCAACTTAGACAAGTGTTTATTCATGCAGGAGGAGATCATCTACTTGGGTTTTGTTATCTCACATGGAAAACTGAAAATGGATCAAGAGAAGGTAAGTGCCATATTGTCTTGGCCAACTCCAAGAACCATGAATGATGTCAGAAGTTTCCATGGGTTAGCAACCTTCTACAGGAAGTTTATAAGAGGGTTTAGTCATATTTGTGCACCCATGTTTGACACCATAAAAGGAGGATAGAAGTGTAGATTTATTTGGACAGAAGAAGTAGGTGATTCATTTGAGACATTGAAGAAAAAGGTGGCACAGCAGCCAATCCTTGCACCGCCTGATTTCAATAAAATCTTTCAAGTAGAATGTGATGCAAGTCACATGGCAATTGGAGCAGTACTCAGTCAAGAAGAGAGGCCTATTGCATTTTTTAGTGACAAACTAAATGATGCTAAGAAAAGATATTTGTCATATGATTTGGAGATGTATGCTCTAGTCTAGTCACTCAAGAAGTGGAGGCATTACTTGATGCCAAAGGAATTCATAGTGTTTACAGATAATCAGGCCCTTAGTTTCATAAACAGTCAGGAGAAGCTGAACCATAGGCACATGAAGTGGGTAGAGACTTTACAAGCTTTTACTTTCACATTAAAGCATAAGAAAGGGGTCAAGAACAAGGTAGCAGATGCTTTAAGTAGGAGGGTTCTAACAATAAATCAGATCCAGTTAGAAAGTGTTGGTATTGATTCCTTAAAGACTATGTATGCAGATGATGAAGACTTTGGAGAGATCTACAAAGTATGTACTTCTTTTGGAGCTAAATATCATGCTAAATTCTCTGACTTTCTGATACATGATGGATTGTTGTTCAGAGGTGTACAGTTGTGCATTCCCCGGTGTTCTATGAGACTGAACATAATTAGGGAGAAACATTGTGGAGCCATGGTAGGACATTTTGGTCTGGATAAGACTCTTGATCTGGTGAAGAGATATTACTATTGGCCTAAGCTGTAATCAGATGTGAGAAGATTTGTGGAAGCATGTGTGATATGTCAGAAAGTAAAAGGGAGATCCACAAATGTAGGTTTATATCAGTCACTGCCCATTCCCTCTAGACCATGGGAGAGCATAAGTATGGATTTTGTGTTGGGTTTATTCAGAACCAGAAAGGGATTTGATAGTGTTTTTGTTGTAGTGGATAGATTCAGTAAAATGGCACATTTCTTGCCATGCAAAACTACTTGTGATGCTTCATATGTTGCAGACCTGTTTTTCAAGGAAATAGTGAGGATTCATGGATTGCCATTGAGCATAGTCTCAGATTGAGATGTGAAATTTATTGGTCATTTTTAGAGGACTCTTTGGAAGAAGCTTGGTACCAATTTGTCCTTCTCATTAGCTTATCATCCCCAAACTGATGGACAGACTGAAGTGGTTAACCATTCATTGGGAAATTTGCTAAGGTGTTTGACAAGGTAGCATGGAGAGAAGTGGGATAACATCCTATCACAGGAAGAATTTTCTTATAATGACACCATCAATAGGAGTATAGGAAAGTCACCTTTTCAGGTAGTGTATGGTACTCATCCAAGAAGTATTTTGGAGTTAAGAGATTTACCTCCAGGAGAGTCTATTAGTGCACATGGAGAAGCTTTTGCAGCAGCAATCAAAGAGGTGCATGATCAAGTCAAGACTCAACTCCAGCAAACTACATTGAAGTATAAAGAATATGCTGACAAGAAGAAGAGAGATGTATAGTTTGATGTTGGAGATTTGGTGTGGGTTAATTTGAAGAAGGAAAGACTCCCCAAAAGAAAATATACTAAGCTCATGTAGAGGAAGCTTGGACCATGTCTGATTCTAAAGAAGTGTGGACAGAATGCTTATGAGATCCAACTTCCTTCTAATCTTGGATTGTCACCTATTTTCAATGTATGTGATTTAACTCCATACAAGCATAATCCAGATGAAGAACAGGACTCCATACAGGGTACAGTAACTGATGACATTCCTACACATGATCCACCACAGTTACAGAAGATTTTAGACACAAGAATGGCAAAGAAGACCAAAAATAAAGAGTATCTGGAATACTTGGTGGCTTGGCAAGGGAAACCTGATTCAGAGGCAGTTTGGATGACTAAAGAGCAGATCATCAAACAGGGTGCAGATCTTCAAACTCTCATCTCAAGTGGACTTGAGATTTCTTCTCTTGGGGAGTATGGTGTAGGAGCACCTCTTCAAAATAAAGACTAGGTCTAAATATAGTATGTTTCATACATTATGATGTTATAAGGTCCATGTGACCAATTCCTATGTTTTTTACTCAATCTAGGTTTTTGTGCAGTTAGTTAGAAGTTTGTTATGCTAGCTGTCTTCTCCCAGCTGTTTGGAAGTCTTCCAGCCACTAGGAATCAAGTCTGTACTACTCTTGTTGAGTAGTTATTTATAAGCCTAGCTCAGATCCTTTAGAGGAAAAGGCATCGAACAGTCAATTGTAGAGTTGTTGGTATGGCTGAAGTTGTTTATGAAACTGAACAGAGTAATTGCTTATATTTTCTGCAATAAGAATCAAGAAGATCCTGTTGATATCGTTTTACTGTGTACTTGATTTTCTTGGTCTGGCAGGCAGGATGGATTCACTTATCCATTCCACCGGTTAATTCTCTGAATTGGTGGAATGGCCATGTATAGTAGTTTAGATTTCTTTTCTATTTTTCTGTTTGTGCATTTCATGTTTTTGGGATCAAGTTATATCATACAATGATTTACCCTAGCATCCTCATGTGCTAGGTTTTGAAGCTTGAAATCTAAGTTAAGATTGCTAAGGAAACAGATCGGATTGATCCTAGGGTTTCCAGTGTGAAAATTGTGAAGTTTCACGAGTTTTGTTTTGAGATACATTTGATGTATAGACAGTGTTTGTATGTCGCATAGAACTCGTGAGTATATCGCTATTGTATGTTGTGGGTATATCGCTTTTGTCTATTGAAGTTTGTATGTCGCAGACATATCAGGTTGATTAAAAGTTTGTATGGCTTGGTTGTATGTGCTAAACATACATTTCAATTATACAAGGGTTTCGACATACAAGGCAGTCAACGACGGAGTCAAAGATACAATCGGCAGAGTATGCGGAGGGTGCAACTTTTGTTTGCATGTTTTGAGTGCACTTTTTAGAATGTACATTTTGAATGTACATTGAAGATATACAAGTTCTATGTATATCGCTGAGGAACATTGGATACAGTTTCTGTGTATCCCGCAGATGAATGTCGTGAATATTCTGTAGATGCACATCGGGGTTGTGGATGTTGCAAAGTGTTGATATACAATCTCTGTGTATATCACAAATGTATATCAGGTGCAATCCCTGTGTATACTGCAGTTGCATGTTTTGTGAGTATTCCGCAAATGTATGAGCTCGTTTGTATGTTTGAATATACATGGTGAATGTACATCGGATCGATACAAAAAGGTCAGCGGTCAACCTTTCCTGGAGAGCATATTCTGGAGGAATATTCATCGTATGCATATTTTGAGTTGTATGTCTTGAATGTATATCAGGATATACATTCCGAAGTTACATCGATTAGATACAAGCGGGTTAGCACTAGTCAAAGGGTCCGTTGCATGTTTCAATTTGTATCTGGCATTTGTATATTACAAATATACAACGCACATATACATTGTGCGCAGATACAAAGCGCGACCAGCAGAAACGGTAAGTAGAACCGGCGATAGAAGGTCAATTGAAGGATATCGCGATTATAAATCGTAGATGTATGTTTGAATGCATATTTGGGAAATGTATCTTGTGATAGATACAAGTGGTGTAAATGTACATCGGGGTGATCGTTTATAAAGCAATAAGGAAATGCATGTACATCAGTTAATGTACATTCAAAGGTAATTGCATAATTTGATATACAAAGGTAAATGTATGTTTTGACATACATAGAAGAGTGTATGCTGGGTAGATAGTTTGGCACCCATTTTTCAAACACTTCCGCCAGTGGCTCTGCATCACCTTGACTTCATGTGCAGGCACCAACAAATAGCAAGTGACATACCACATAGATTAGCTAATGTGAATTTCTAGGGTACGACAGAGTCAATTAAATGGAGTTGCTTGTTATTTATTAGCCATTTGTCATGGTAGTGCATGTCATGCATATATGATAGTGTTTATTTTTTCAAACTTATATTGCATTACTAAGTTTTAGATAGTAGAAGAATCAATAAACTATAAAAGTTCAAAGTAATGGCGTTCATTATAGCACATGTGTGAAGAAAGTAAGTTACCAAGTACTTATTTTGTGATCATTCATGATTTTGAATTTAGCTGTGTGATAGAGTTTTCAGTTCACAGATGTAGAATAGTAATAAGTATGATGGAAAATTTTATTTTTATGTGCCTATGCAGGATGTTATTGCTTTACATTTCTCAGAATGAAGAAATACGAGCATTCATCAAGTGGAATAAATTGTGTCAAGAATCGACACTTTTAACATTTGCAAATGATGCATTCTATTCTAGGTGGTGGGTTGAATCTCCCACACATGCATGCATGTATGAGAAACTAGAAAATTGAATTGATGCATGGAATTGGTATTGCAACTCAATTTCCAGTGACCTCGAGAAAATCAATTTAATTCTCCTTTACTGGCCTTATTGTTACCCATACCTAGTGGTTTAGATTGTACACATAAAGCAAGGTTCCATAGAAAATCATTTACTGACATTGTGAATGAGGACATAATTGAATTTGTAATAGAGCCATTGCCTGTTAATAGGATAATTATGGACTATAGTGAAATATTCATTAAGCATCGTCGAAAAGATTAACCGAAAAGATTTTGGAGGATCAAAGCAAGGTTTCGAGGTTGAAGGATAGGATTTTTATTTGGAACTTTGAGATTGGTTAGATGGTCATGTACAATGTAATTCCCCAATCTTTTTTGAAGGGTGATATTAATTTTTTTTTTTAAATATAGAAGTAATTACGGTTTGAAATTGACATGAGTTCAATGGCAAATTGTAATGTATATAGGTCATAGATGGTTCAAATTTTCAATATTAAATAACATTCATCACATGGAAAAAAGAAATGAGTTCAATGGCAATGTAAAACAATGTATAAAAAGGGCAAAGATAAATGGATGTGTTATGTCAATTCAAATTTTTATGGTTTTTATGTTATCACGATTCACTTTGCAAAATGCCCAAGTAAAAACACTACGGCTGGTGTTGTCTAAGGTGTTTAGGGTTTATCCTTCTAATTGATCATTGACCTATGCAGCTCATTTCCCCAACTTAAGTTGTTATTTTATCCCCTTGGTGGTCATCAAGTTACTGGCCCCTTTTCTCTAAGTTACTAGCCTCGAGCCCCTTTATTTTATTCTAAGTCTAATTTCATCACGAGTGTTGCAGCCTTCATTTAAGCCTATATTTATGAATTTGTGACAGTGCGTGAAGACACCACGTATTCCCTGTGGGTCCTTGTTTTTAATTGCCCTGATCTATTTTAATATTTTTTGATATTAGTAAGCTGCAAATCCTGATAACAAAAGTCCATAGGCAACAAAACAGGCACAGAGCCTCAAACAACCACATAACAATGGACTAATAGTAGTTTAACAACATAACCAAAAAATAGAGTTCAAGAGTTTAAAACAAAAGATAATAAAATAGCTAACTAAGAAGATCCTTCCAGTCCTCATTAAGAAAATTAAATAAATTTTCCTTATTATCCAGCAGAGGATCCTCTCCCTTGACCTGATCATCATGCAGAACCAAAAACGTAGTAGCAGTCTTGTGAGAAGTCTTCAACACCAGATTGATCAAAACCTTCACTTTGGTCTCCATAGAAGCAAGACGAACCTTGACCTCAGCCAACTCCTTCTCCAGTCTCTTGTTGTCCATCTCTATCCTGGAACTCATTACCTCTTTGTCTGGGGTCTCCAAAATCTCTGTGTCTTCATCATTAGTGTCGTAGTAGGAGTTGTTCATAGATTCAAAGTGGTTGGTACCTTCTTGATCCTGAACTAGGGCAAACTTCACATTTTTAACTTCCACCCTCTTCTCCAAGACCTCCTTCTCTTAGTTGGAAGAGTAGTCAACAATCTTCACAAATTGGGGTTTATCCCCAGCCAGTCTGGAGGGTCTTCTTATGCTCAGTTTCCTAGTAGTACCTTGTTTTCCCATGGCCTTTCCTTCACCACCTTAACCTCCTCTTCGACCTGCTTCTCCTCACTATCTAGCATCACTTGATTTGCCCAAACAACCTTCCCACTCTTCTCGCCACTTCTGCTGTGAGTTTTCCCATCACCATTGCTCAGCTCAGGAATCCCTCTTTTGCGTTTCTTACTGCCGTGTTTACAAGAATTGATCTTTAAATTGCATAGGCCCTCCGCCACTTCCACCCTAGACCCCCCTGGAAACCCTCCCCACCAACCTAAACAGGGGCCCATAGAGTGCGACAACCAGAAAGGGAATTGACCTTGGAAACCAGAGGGCTTGGGATTGGGACTAAGGAGCTCAAAGGCATATTAGAAGGGGAATTTGGCGATGAGGGCATAGAAGTGTTTTTCTTATCCGGCCTCCCGAGTCTCACACTAAGGGGGACTTTGTATTCAGGTTCATCAGTAGAACTGTCATCTACCAGCCAGGCAATAGGGGTTTGGAGGGGCAAAGAGTGAGGTGATACTAGTAGAGATGAAAAATGAGCCCCTAATGTAGAGGCAATGTGGAGACTTCAAGGTTACTTTCACAAGATTTTTTAGTTTGAATCACCGAAGCCTCCAAACTAGATAGAAGGAAGCAGGGAAAGTTGACCTCAACTTTGTGGCGGAAGTGGTTCAGAAAGGAAAAATAGTAGTGATAGAAAACATTATATCTCCCTTCTAAAGTAAAGTATTTCATAACCAAGAAACAAACCCAGTTCCAAGGACTTACCAGGATTTCCGTTTTGAATCCTCCTTGCAGTCTTATTTGTTTCTCCCCTTCTCTAAAGAATAGCTTCATTCCTTCATTGTCTTGAACCCGCATATGCTTCTTTAATCTATTCCTAGAGCACTATAGCCCCATAGCTTTGGCAATGGCATCCTCTGAAACTACAAACTGGACACCGTCCACTTTCACCACCCTATTACTATCCCATGAGGCAAAAAATTGAGCTAACAAATGTTTGTCAAATCTACTCAGGCACTCAATAAATAGAGTAACCAATCCTTCATACGCAATACTCCAGACCTGCGCATCCTCCCTGAATTTGCAACAGTTCATGGGTTCAATTTTCACCTTATCACCACCCATCTTTCTAACCAAGCCACACTTAAGACTGAAGGTGTAGTTGTAGATCCAAGGGAAGAGATGGTCGAAGAGTCTAGAAAGAAGATTAAAATCCTTTATTTCTAAATCCTTGCTCATATTTCCATGCATGTCCTTCTCCCCTTCGTGCACATTTGAGTCATTAATGCCCTGAGGGGTTTGTTTGTGTCTACCATTCAAAGCCATCATTCCAGGAGGTGGCCGAAAAGACTCTCCAAATCCATCAAGACACCTATCTTGCTTACAGCTAAGTTTTTCATCATCCATGTGGGCATTCAGCTTCCACATCACCATATAGAGATTAGTGGGGTTCTCAATGTTATCAATTAAGTCACATCTCCCCTCGAAGTGAGAGAAGAGCAAAAGAGAATAGCACAAAGAAATACTTAAAATCATTATTGTCATGATTGATTAGAGAGGTGCTTCCTTTTGTATACTAGCAATAATGCTTAAAGGTAGATTATCTATATTTTTCTAGCACCTTAGGGGGTTAATGTTAATCCCTAAGTTAGCTAAAAGGTCAGCTGACTTGTTACCCTCTCTATAAATATGTCTTACTTCCCCTCCTTCAAAGTTTAAAAGGAGGGTTTTTATATCCTGCACAATATCCTCCATCTGCCAGCCAACTTTAACCCTTCCTTTGACAGCTTCTATCACAATCTTAGAATCACCTTCAATAATGATATTTTTTATGCCAAGAGCCAAGGCAAATTTAATTCCCCAAAGAAGAGCATAGGCCTCCGCAATATTATTGGTATTTTCACCCAGACTTCCAGCAAATGCAGCACAAAGGGTACCATTATCCAATCTTATTAATCCTCCCCCACTAGCCAACCTTGGATTACCTTTAGCAGCATTGTCAAAGTTGAGCAAAAATCATCCTGCAGGAGGTGGAGACCATTTAGTACAAGTCCTAGCTTTTTTCCATCTATCATCCACTTTGCATATACTCATTTTGGATAGCCCACTGATTCATCACATAATATTCCTTGGCATTTGGGGGAGTTTCTGCAGCTCTTAATGTGCTATTGATAATGTTGTCTTATAGCAGTTTAACAGCCAATCCTAACACTTCCTTAGGCTCTCTGAACATTTCCCTGAAAAGCCTATTATTCCTTTCTTTCCACAAACACTAGGAGATGATAGGGGGATCAAGGCCCATATTCCTCTGCAAACAAGATTTGAGAAAGGGGGGACCAAGCTCTAATGCAATCCTCGAAGCCCCTGTTCCAACACCATGGCACATCTAACATAATCAAAGTTGTGCTCCAAACCCCCCAGGAAAAATCACAATGCAAGAAGATATGAGGGACATTCTCCTCTTCTTTCATACAAAGGATGCATCTTTTTGGGATTTGGAAACCTCTGATCCAAAGGTTGTTAGTCGTAAGAATTTTATTTTGTACCGCTAGCCACTAGAAGTGGTTAATCTTTGGGATTAGATTGTGATTCCAGATTTTTCTCCAAAAGATATCAAAATTTTGAGGGAGAGAAAGATTATAAGTAGATTTGACTGTAAACCGCGCCGAGTTTTCTAGAGTCCAAAGAATTTTATCTTTTTGAGGAGAAAGAGGAATTCTACACCCTTTTAAAGAGAGTTGGATCTCTTCAGTAGCAGCCCTAATAAGATTGACCCTACCTTGATAGCAGTCAGACAGCTACTTCCACCCCCTTTTGTCCAGAAGAATATAATCATGAACCAACCCACCGAAATGATGCACAACAATGTTATCCAATCACAAGGTATTTTGCATATTTTTTAATGGCCCTCCCTTGAACGAATTGTCTTCCCAAAATCTTATGGTTCCTCCATCTCCTAATTTCCATTTAACACCCTTTAAAAGAATTGATTTATATTTTAAGACATTGTTCCATATCACTAACCCTTTAGGGAATTCAGAAGTTATTAAAATATCCTCAGGGTTCCGATTCCCAAAGTACTTAGTGCACATAATTTTTCCCCAATCCTTGTCTCGAGTTAAAAGATTTCATCCCACCTTGGTGATCATGGATTTGTTAAGCAGATTCAGCTTCCTTAGACCTAATCCTCCCTAAAGTTTTGATCTGTAGACTTTATCCCATCCAACTAGGGCTAATCTTTTCTTATCTTCCATGCTAGTCCATAAAAAGTTCCTCTGTATTTTCTCCAATCTCTCCTCTATATATTTAGGAATTCTAAAAAGAGACAAGTAAACAGGTATCCCTTGTAGAGAGGCCTTAAGTAATTAAAACTTACCTACTTGGCTCAGAAGTTTCCCTTTTCATCCAGCTAATTTCCTCTGCGTCCTTTCAATGATGGATTTCCAGTATTCCAAAGGAGCATCTTTCACTAAGAAGGGGAGCCCAAGATAGACACTAGGTAACTCACCCATCGAGCACCCAAGGATCCCCATAACCTTCTACTATAAAACAAAGGGAGTGTTAAAGAAGTAGACCTAGCTTTTGTCATAATTAATGCATTGGTCCGCTGAGGTAACATAATTTTGAATCCCCATTTTCCACTTTCTAGCCTCAATCACCGAAGCTGAGCCAAAAAGAATTGTGTCATCCATGAATTGTTGAATCACTGTAGGTGTTGTTGTTGAAGCTGGTTTAACACCTTTACTTTCTCTGGATTGAAGTAAATTGAGAAAACTTCTACTAAGGGATTCAACTAGCAAGATAAAGAGGTAGGGAGACAGGGGGTCACCCTATCTAAGCCCTCTACCCACATTGAAAAACCCCCTGGGGACTCCATTAACAAGAACAAAATATCTAACTGATGTGACACAGGCCTCTATAATTTGCAAAAAATTACTTTTAAAGCCTAATTTTCTCAAAACAGCGAACAAGAACTCCCAGTTAACTCTATCATAGGCTTTAGAGATGTCTAATTTGAAATCCATTCCTAGATTTTTGCTTCTTTCCATAGAGTGAATTATTTCATGGGTAGTAATGGCCAGATCAATTATCTGTCTACCCGGCACAAATCTTTTTTGACAGCTACTTATGAGTTTATCAAGAAGAGGTTGCAATCTAAACATTAATATTTTTGAGAAAATCTTATAAACAATGTTACAAAGGCTAATGGGTCTAAAATTCCCCATACTGACTGGGTCTTGTTTTTTGGGGATAAGAACAATGAAAGTATGATTCAGTTGCTTCAAGATCTTACCCCCCTTGAAAAAGTCTTTGGCTACCTCAATGACATCTTTTCCCACAATGTCCCAATATTCCTAGAAGAAAACTAGGGGGAAATCATCAAGTCCAGGGGCTTTAAAAGCACCCATAGAAAAAAGACTAGCCCAAACCTCTTCTTCAAAAATTATCCTGCTAAGCTATTCATTATCTTCTTCATCTAGAAGAGTAGGGATGATATCAATGAGGTTCTAGTTTATACAATTGTCTTGGGCTCCAAGGAAATTCTGAAAGTAGGAAGTAGCCACCTGCCCAATTTGAGAGTCAGACTCAACTGTAATGCCTATGTCATTCATCAATTTAGAGATGTTGTTTCTTTTCCTATGCTTCATTGTTGATTGATGGAAAAAAGTTGTGTTCATGTCCCCCTCTTTGAGCCATTGGACTCTTGATTTCTATTTCCAAAAGACCCCCTCCTTCAACAACAATTCCTTCCATTCCTTCCTCAAGGACTCTTCCTCTTTAGCCATTTCTTCTAAATTGTCCCCCTCCTCCATCTTCTTTTGTAGCTCTCCTAGTTTGATATTGATTCTCCTTTCTGTTGGCAAGAGACACTATGTGGCTTCATGAGTGTTGTCATTGATGGCAACAAAGTCCATCCCACACATCTGCAGCACATGATAGGTTTATATCGAAAGTCAAATTGAAGAGTGTTTTGGTCTGGTGAACAAGAACATAGCATGCAGCAAGGCCCCATAGTCAGGTCCAGATCTCTCAAAGGATGTATCTCAGAAAAGTGTGGACTTGGGGGAGTCAAGAGGAGTACCATGACTACCACATTCTATAGATTGAGCCTCCGGTGATGAAAGAGTGAAAAGATAGGAGCACCTAAGCAATGGGTTCCTGACAGATAGAGCAGACTGAGCAAGAACTAACTGGCAGAGCATCAGACCTTAATCCGGATGAGATATTGATGATGATCAAGTTTCTTGAGGGATCATTCATGGTTGGCTGACATGATTGATGACTCCTATAACTATCTTTTTGATATGCATCACTTAGTAAGCATGGATTCAACTGACAGACCAAAGTTTGGGAAAATTTAGAATATTCTGGATGCTGACTAGAAAGATGTTGAAACCCTTTGTGTGGGTATATATACCAGATGGACTTTGATGTGAAGGTGTGTTTGGTGTGAAATAGTATGTGAAGAAAAGCAGAGAACAGTGTGGAAGTAACTATACAAATCCGATATGTGAAAGATTGGCAGCATTAAGCAGAGGAAGAATGAAGTGCAGCATATCAGTATATTGAGCCTAACTGGAACTGAACCTTAGCATATGTGGATGCCTCTGATTAGTTCAAACACCTGGTTACATTCTATATACCTTGTAGATAGTCAGTCTCTTGTAGGTAATGAGCCTCTTGTGAGAAGTGTGCTCGGGCAGTGAGCCCTAATTGGTAAGTGCCATTTTGTACTTCTATTCTTTTAACAGAGAATACATTCTTGGGTTAGTCACCCCGTGGTTTTTCCCTTAACAAGGTTTTCCATGTCAAAATCATTGTGTTATGTGTGTTGAGTTTATTTCTGCTCTCATGGTTATGTATGCTTATTTGTTTTGATGTTGTACTAATTGTTAAAGAAGAACAGAAAGATAAATTATTTAAGATAACTGATTCACCCCTCTCTCAGTTATCTACCTTATTTCCAACAATTGGTTTTAGAGCCAAGTTCCTCCTAACAGAGCCTAACAGCTTGAGGAAGATCTGGGAATCTCAATGGATATGTATGGTATGAGGGAACAACTTTAGTCTGCCCTAGATGATCTTGAGCAATCTCACTCTGAAGTCAATAACCTAAGGGAAAGACTCAAACAAACTAATGATTTCATAAATGAACTCAAAGAAAAACTAAGTATCTCAGTGAAGAAAAGAAAGGAACTACTTCAACAATTAGCAAGTCACAGTGAAGCCAATGATACTAATGAAGATCTGAATGAGAAAAACAAGTTATGTGAGAAGCTATCAAAAGAGGTCATTATGGTAAGACATGAAATGGAATCAAGGGTTATGAAATTCACCCAAGAAATTGAACAGAAAAGAAAAATTGAAGATAATCTAAAACAATCTCTTAAGGAGAAGTCAAAAGACTGCACAAAATAGACAAAATAATCAGGCATCTGGAATCTGATCTTGAAGAAGCTAGAGATAATGAAGAACAACTTGAGAATCAGATAGATACACTTAAAAGGGATCTTCAAACTACAAATGAATACAAAGAGAAATTCAAGATAAGATCTACTCAACTTGAAGTTCTTCTTGAAAGCCAAAAGAGGGTAGATGACAAGCATGGCTTGGGGTATGAGAAAGTGAAAGCTCCAGATCTGGTCAGAAGAATTCTGGATCAGGAAATCCAAGGAACATACCTAAAAGACCTCCGGTAAGGCAATTAAATGCTCAAATATATCCATCCTTCAATGGTTACTGCCACAATTGCAATAACTTTGGTCATAAAGCAAATCAGTGCAGAAGAAGAATGAATCAGGCTAATTCATCCTTCTCTGAACAATGTTTTAACTACAAAAGGTATGGTCACAAATCTCATGAATGTAGAAATATGCAAATAAACAATTCATTCAATAGTAGATGCTTTGCATGCAATAGAATGGGACATATGGATAATCAATATAGATCAAGAGGATTCCAGTCAAATATGCAAAGAAATGTTGTTTTCTACAATTGCAATAGATCAGGTCATATTGCCAAATTTTGCAGAAGTACGAATCAGGACAAAAAGGGTCTGGTGCATCATAACTAAAATCAAGACAAAGGAAAAAGAAAAGTGAATGCGGATGAAATTCAAAAGGAAATGACCAAGATTTAGGTGAAGAGAAGTATAGAAAATAATGGGGATGGATCTGCACCAGAATCTGGTGCTAATATTCCTTTTGGTAACTAAATAGATGAGATCTGGCTCAGGGGGAGTCACAAAGGAAAACAATTTCCCCCAGCCAGTTAATTGGTGCCTAAAATTGGCACATGGAGTGTTGCAGATTGAAGAGTTCTCAAAGAGATATCTAAATAACCCTTGGTAAAAGATCTGCAAGAAGTTTTGAAGAGGTTAATCATCCAAGATTGATCCAGTTTAACAGTCATCTAGTAAGAGCAGGATTTTCACAGTTAGATCCGGTATGATTCAAAAAAATTGAGATATCTTGATCGGAGGATAAATGGAATGATTGGAGAAAGGGAGATAGATTGTCAATAATCACCGAGAATAACTCTAAGTGCATCTCAAGTGATCTGGAAAGATCTCTCAAGACAAGGAGAACAAGGCAACCAGAATAACTTAAGTTGTGCATTTATTGCAAAATGGAATTAGGGTTTGTGTAGAAATAAAAGGGTTCTTTTGTTCATCATTTGCACATTTGCATTCAAGAAGAAGGAAGAAAGAGCTCTGCAACAAGATTTCCTCAACTCTCTCAAGGATCAATCGCAGAATTTGATTCAACCAGCGATCTTTTCGACTCTTATCGTGAACCCTAGAAGCATAAAAGGTATTTTCCGCTCTTGAATATCTCTCTCTGAATCCTTTGAAAGATGGCTACTCCAAATGTTGTTAAAATCACTGATAGACTGCACCCTAAGTTCAAGAAACATCCTTACAAATCCCTAGAAGTTGATCCCCTAGGCACATTCTCTAGCATTCTGCATGGGATTCTACATGTAGAAGATGTTAAGGTATACATTCATGCCAACATTGAGGAATTTGGGGAATCCAAACTGATGGATATCTATCACAAGCAATTAGTAGATGAAACATTTGAACTTAAACCTCAATACAAGGCCATCCAGGATAAGCATTTTGGATAGTGCATCCATTTCCCCTATTTTATAGAAGATGAATGGGTCAGGTATGTTCTGAGCAGAATGCATGACAACTTCATGTGGTTGATGAGGCCATTTAAGATCACAAAAGATGCCATTAGGGCGGTAACCAGATTGCACTCATCCGGTGGATTGCCTGCTCTCAAATAAGTCAAAAACCAAACTGTAAGTGAGGCTACCAGATCAAAATTTGATAAGAGGGCAATGAAAATAGAAGACATCATAGATCTAGATATCAAATTTGCCTATATGATAATTGGTTACAAAATCTATCACTCCAGCAGGGAGAATTCAGTATCTAGAACTGCTATATATACTACATATGAAATACTAAGGAAAAATGTTGACTATGATCTTTGTGAGCTTCTCCTGAACCAACTGTTAGAGAATTTGTAGAAAATAAAGAAGGATAAAAAGAATTCATTTAAGTACGGTGGCTTGATACTATGTCTATTCTTCGACTATATGAATGAGCTACTTGGAACTAGTGGCTGGATATGGCAAAATGATAGATCTGTTGCCATACAAATCAGAGATTATATGTATGGGCTTGGTGATGCCAAGGCACAAAATGTAGCATTGTGGGGTTACTTCAAAAACTTCCAAGGCATGATGCATGCAAGAGAGAGAATCCCCCAATCTCTAGTTGAAAAATACAAGGATACAATGTGCTTCATGGCAGACATTGATCAATGCCTAATGGAGGCAGTAGAGCCCAGAATAGTCTAGATTATGCCAATGGGCTATGAGGTGGATGAGAAAATTTTGGAACTGCATGTCCAACACCTACTTAGTCAACCAAAGGACCCTGAGGCAGAAAGGTTTGGAACCTTCCAAGAGTTGAGTGTAAAAGTTCATGTTGAATTGAGACAGCCTGAGATGAAGAGAAAAGTGAGAAGGGAAGTAGAAGAAGTTGCCAAGAGATATGGGATATCAAAGGAAGTAGTTGATGCCAATAGGGAGAAGGTAGAAAGGGCAGAGAAAGAAAGGCAAGAAGCAAAAAAAGAAAGTGCTCCAGTGCAAGCCCCCTCCCAGACTAGATCCTCAAAGAGCTCTACACTTGCAACTACTAAGAGCCCAAAAGCCTCAAAACTGGAAGCAAAGACATCTAGAAGAGGAGAGAAGAGAACTAAGACAAAGGCCACAAGGTCATATATAAGTCAAAAGGATGATGAAGAGACAGAGACAGATGAGGAGGTTAAGAAAATGAAGAAAAAGAAAACTTCTGTGGAATCACTTGCTGGAAGGAACAAAGAAGAAGAAGAAGAAGAATTTGTTGAAAGGCCTACTCTCTCCATTGATGATGTCATCAAGGCAGTCACTGTGGATGGAAATCTGCAACCAATGATAGAATTCTATGATGAATGTAGTGAAGCTGACTAGAAGATCTTGCAAGATGCTATAGTCAGGTATCTAAACATCTATAATAAAGCATTCATTAAAATCATATCTCTAATTCCTAAAAGCCTAGAGAAGGAACTTGAAATGAGAAAGAACAATGCTAAGGAAAAGGATATGGAGATCCAGGAACAGATAGCTATTCATCTCTATCCTTCCATCACTCCTAAACAAATGAACATGATCTTCAAGGATTGCAAGGATGAGTTCTGGAGCAAAGCCAGAATGAACAAACTTATGCTCGGAGAGACTGGTCAGGTGGCAAAAGAGAGTGAAGACATCCTCTAGAATGCATACAAAAGATTCAATATTCCTATTATAGAGGACATAAGTGATGAACCTTCTGATGTCGAAGGATTAAGTGCATCAAAGGAAGACTCTACTGAGAAAATTGCAAAAGAGTCAAAGGAGATAGGTGAGGAGAAGACTAAGGACCTAGATTCCTCTGTTCTGAAAGAGGAAGTTCATGAAGAAGTAAATATCTCTCTTTTGGATCCCCCAACAGACTCCACAATTGAAGGAGAAGAAAGAAAAGAAGAGGAAATCAGTCAAGAAGAAGAGGTAAAAGGAAGAAAAGAAGACCAAATAGAGAAGACCTCAGGTGACAGTTCTAAGGGTATAGAAGGAAAGAAGACTCTGTCTCCTGCAAGAGACACTACATAAGTAGTTAAAGACTTCCTGACCAAGGAAATGATAGAATTAGATGAACCAAAGCTGTTTCAAGGACCACTCAATTTTGACTCTCTCTCTCCAGTCCAGACAATGAAGGTAGCATCTTTTGCTCAAGCCAAAGCAAAAGAAAAGCTTCTAAAGTCTCACATGGAAGACTGTGACCTAATAGAGATTGCTTCCGGTGTGTTGGAGAAGATCATGCCATCCTTCCAAAAGGACCTTTCAGCCTCTTCATCCGGTAACTTGAAATCTCTTGTTAATTCTATTAGCACACATTTTGATTCTTTGGAGAGGTTAGTAGAAGAGAAAGTCTGGAAAGAATTTTTGGGAAAGAGATTCTCTGAGGTGCAGGGACTAATAACAAATGATAGGAGAAATTTGGATATTGGGATAAATAGCTTAGAAAATGCTCTTAAAGATGGTGGAGATTTATAAAAATTTTGTCTATCTTGGTCCACCATGACATCAGACATTGCCAAGAAGGTGGAAGAACAAGAGAGCAAACTATCAAGTTTATCTCAAAATTTTGATCCTCTCACCTCTTCCATAATGAATCAAGAGTGTCAAACTATTGCCACTATAAATGAAATAAAGAGGCCTGAAAAGGAGAAGAAGAACATAATAAGCAGGCTAAGTGAACTAAGAGGGATAATTATCCCCAAGTTAGAGGCAATGCATGAGGTCCTAATTGATGCCCAAACCATAGCCTAGACCAGTGATCTGACAGATTTAAAGAGGGCAGAAGCCTTTGTATTTTTGCTCAGTGGTCATATCTCAATTTTAGATAGGATGAAGCAAAGTTGGGCAACATAATTTGTCCAGTTGAAAACAACTTTTGTGGATATTCTTAAGTATATGTAAGTATCACTTGTATATATACTTATGCAGCTATATATAGGTTAAATTTTGCAAATTTTGGTATGCAGATTCCACCCTTTTCTGTTGATGTTAAAGGGAGAGTAAGGAGCAGTGAAAAATGTGGAATCTGGTTAAGGGGGAGCTCCGCAAAAGTGTACATAAGAACAGAGCATCAGCCAAGGGGGAGTGTGCTATGACAGTCATTTTTCACTAAGTGTTGCCATCAATGCCAAAGGGGGAGATTGTTGGCAAGAGACATTGTGTGGCTTCATGAGTGTTGTCATTGATGGCAACAAAGTCCATCCCACACATCCGCAGCACATGATATGTTTGTACCGGAACTGAGATTGAAGAGTGTTTTGGTTCGGTGAACAAGAACAGAGCATGCAACAAGGTCTGACAATCAGGTCTAGATCTCTTAGAGGATGTATCTTAGAAAAGTACAGACTTGGGGAAGTCAAGAGGAGTACCATGACTACCACATTCCAGAGATTGAGCCTCCGGTGATGAAAGAGTGAAAAGATAGGAGCACCTAAGCAGAGGGTTCCTGATAGGCAGAATAGACTGAGCAAGAACTAACCGGCAGAGCATCAGACCTTAATCCGGATGAGATATTGATGATGATCAAGTTTCTTGAGGGATCATTCATGGTTGGCCAACATGATTGATGACTCCTATAACTATCTCTTTGATACACATCACTTAGTAAGCATGGATTCAGCTGACAGACCAAAGTTTGGGAAAATCTTGAATATTCGAGATGTCGACTAGAAAGATGTTGAAACCCTTTGTGCAGGTATATATACCAGATGGATTTTGATGTGAAGGTGTGTGTGGTGTGAAATAGTATGTGAAGAAAAGTAGAGAGCAGTGTGGAAGTAACTATACAAATCTAGTATGTGACAGATTGGCAGCATTAAGCAGAGGAAGAATGAAGTGCAATAGATCAGTATATTGGGCCTAACCAAAACTAAACCTCAACATATGTGGATGCCTTTGATTAGTTCAAACACCTGGTTACATTCTATATACCTTGTAGATAGTGAGTCTCTTGTAGGAAGTGAGCCTCTTGTGAGCAGTGTGCTCGGGCAGTGAGCCCTAATTGGCAAGTGCCATTTTGTACTTCTATTCTTTTAATAGAGAATACATTCTTAGGTTAGTCACCCCGTGGTTTTTCCCTTAACAAGGTTTTCCACATCAAAATCATTGTGTTATGTGTGTTGAGTTTATTTTTTCTCTCATGGTTATGTATGCTTATTTGTTTTGATGTTGTACTAATTGTTAAAGAAGAACAGAAAGATAAATTATTTAAGATAACTAATTCACCCCCCCTCTCAGTTATCTACCTTGTTTCCAACACTTTCTTCATCAAAGATGTTCCCAAAGTTGAATCTATTCCATCCTTTCACCTTTTTCTTCACCCTCAATAGCTTTTGAGCCAGTATATACATAAGTGTACCTGAGACATCTTCTCTCCACTAGCTTATAAGTTTGTCTCTGAATTTAGGGTGTTTGGTCCACATAATCTCAAATCTGAAGGGATAAGAGCCTTTTCCAATCACTTCTCTCCACGAAAGAAGCAGGGGATTGTGATTAGAGGTTGTTTTGGACAGAGCTTCTATATAATAAGAGCTTAAGAATTTCCAATTGGGTGAGACAAGGACTCTGTCAAGCTTGACTTGTATCAGGTTCCTCTCTTTTCTATGATTAGTCTAGGTGACTTTGTTCCCTTGCATCTTTAGATCCAACAGCCCTTCATTATTTAGAAAATGATTTAAATCCATCATGCTATCAGTATAATCTATGATCCCTCCACTCTTCTCAGTGGGGAAGAGTGGAGTGTGGAAATCCCCAGCTAACATCCAGCAACTAGAGGGGTCACTAGCAATCAACAAAGAGAGAAGGTCCCACACCTCCCTTCTTGGGCCCCTCTGATTAGGAGCATATATATTAATCAGGTTCCAAGTATGGCTATTCTACTCCATTCTGACTGCCAGAGAGTTTCTGTTGCTTTCTATAATCCTCCCCTTAACTGTGTTGTTATTCCATAGGGTCACAATTCCCCTGAGGCTCCACATGCATCACAACTTAGGTGCTCCACATTAGGCCAAATATTTCTAGCCACAGATTGGAATCTTTCACTTTTCATCTTAACCTCCTGAAGAAGTAGAATATCAACTTTATTATCAATGATACAGTTCTTGACTAAGAACTATTTGTGGGGGTTGTTAAACCCCTGAATATTCCATGATAGGTTTCTCATTTGATAGAGGCCCTTTTGGAGCCCAACTCCAAGGTCCTCTACTTGCCCATAACATTATCTTTGTTGATTGCCTTCTGCCTTGTCTCCCTTTGAGATGGTCTCCCCTGCTTGGAATCAACTCCAACATCTAGGATTTTCTTCCCTGGACCTTTACCTTTCCTCTTAGCAGTAGTCCACCCTTCTAGATCAGAGACACTTGAGCTAGCCCTAGGGGTAAGGGATAATGATTTGCTGTTGGGAGAGGATATCCCCTTATTAGTCTCACTCCCCCTTATAATACACCCCTTGCCTAGGGGGCTACATACACTAGCAGGCACCAATTTCTCCCTTGAATTTTTTATTTCTAAAATCTCCTCCTGGTGCAACTCCCCTTCCTCCAGCCTTTCAGGCTGCGAAGAGGGAACCCCATCTCCTTGAGCAAGGGAAAAGGTCAGCATTTCCTTAGGACTAGAGATAGTTGGGCCCATTGGGGCTTCATGTAGAGGGGTAATTGCCTTGTCCTTACCAATAGAGTCCTTTAAAGGAGAATCAACATGTTCAACAATTCCTCCCTAAAATGATATTCATTATCATCGCCCTTGGCCTAGTCATTCGGGGCTAGAGTAGACTTCTTGGCCCTACATTGGGAAGCTAGGTGCCCCTTTTTGTTGCAGATTTAATAGAAGGTTGTTGAATTTTCATATAGAATAGGTTGGTTCCATTTACCATATTTAGATTCTAGAGTGATATTATTAGGGAGAACCTTATTTATATCAATATTAACACAGAATCTAGCGAAGACTACCCTTGATTTGTTCCTGGTGGTGCATTCCAAATCTATGAAGTGACCAAAAGATTTAGCAATCCATTTGAAGATCTCTAGCGGGAGACCTAGGAGTCTAACCCAGACCGTAATTGATTTGTTGAGGTCCACAGCGCTATCGAATCATGGTTTCCATTTGCATAGCAACAAACTATGTTTCCCATCCATGGTCCCTCTGCTAACACTAAGGTAAGGTCTTCTCTATCCATAAATCTAAAGAGGAAGTTGTTGATGAGATTTTTTACACACTCACAGCATAGTTAAAATTCACAAAAGAACATTAGCTATCTTGGAAGATATGCAGAATTAACTAGTAATTCTAAATCTCAAGTTTCTAGATGGTCAGTTCTTGACTACGTGGGGTAGACCAGCAGTTCATTATGAAGCTATTATATTCAAGGGGCCTTACTCAATTTAAGGGTTTGTTACGAGCAATTATCACTTATTATATGCAAATATCTCAAAATGTCTTTCAAATCAATGATTCTTTGCAACTATTTATTACTTTCAAGTCAAACTTTATACGAATTTCACAGAAAAAACAAACTCGATACTTCAGATTTTATGAAAATCATTAACATTTCCATGTATTTAATAGGATTTGTCACAATTTCCTTTAGATAACTGTGTTTTAGCTAATTATTTATCAATTGTTGGAGAAAAGTTAGAAAGATTCAAATTAAAAATATCATTCCAGATAGGATCTAAATGTTCTGTTATCCACGTACTAAAGAATACAATAATCTGAACAATTAAACACAATCAAATCTACAAATGTAAAATCCTGAGCATTTTCATGAATATACATAAGAGATTGCAATTTTTCAAAGAACAATACATCAATCAAAAGTTTGAATTAGAAAACACTCTGTAATAGATGCAAAATTCTAAGTTTACCTTTATTCAAAGTATAAAGTCATACAAAATTTACAATGTAATAATGACTTCTGTTGCATTGATCAAAATCACTAGAAAACTTACAAATGCTTTGACAGATACATATAAGAGACAAGACATTCCACACACTCCTTAATGCAGACACAGGTGACCTCCTTTCTAAAACTAAAAGAAACGTCCTCCCTATTGCAACAAAACTTGAAAATTACAACCTTAAGCTAAAAGTTTAAAATCCCTATGTTAAAATATAGGTAGCAGAGCTTCTTATATAGACTTTGAAGCTTCCTTTCTGTTATGATTACAAAATTAATCCAATGGTCTATATTCAAATCTTGTAGATCAACAGTGAGAATCATTTCTCCAACTGTTCCCAAAATACTCACTAGAATATTCCCATTGTCGCAAAGATACCAAAAGGATCCCCTTTTAGATGCAGGACCTTCTTTGACTTTTCATGCTTTGACTTTTCCTTTTAAACAATTAACATAATTCATTACATTGCACAAGAAAATAAGAGAAACCCCCTATTGCCACTAGTACTTTTCTTTTACTCTTCTCCAATCCTCTTCAAATACTCTATATATTTGTCCATTAATGCTATCACCGCATCATGGTTGTTTCTCTGACTCATGATCCAAGTGTATGTTTGCATCTCAACCTTTTCTCCTAATGTTTTTACCTACTCCTCCCTCTCTTCTTTATGCTTCTGGTATTTCTTTATCATTGCACTTGATTCCACGATCAAATCAATCATCTCAACATTCAAATATGTATTTGGGCTTTGCATAAAAGGTAAATACATATCCCTGAATTCCTTTAATGCCATATCAACATCACAAGCATGTACTTCTAGGAATCCATACCCAATAAACTTCTATATGATCTTACAATGCTTTCTAAACATTTCATCAGTGTCCTTTTCTAGCTCCTAAGTATTCACAATGCAGTCTTCCAACATCTTACTTTCAAACTACAACTCTAATATGGTTTGTGGAATACGATCTGCTACCTGGGAAGTTATCACTCCCTCATTCTTTAGCTCTTCAACCATTTCCTTCATGTCTTCCACCTGATTTATTTCCTCCTTACATTCTTCTATTTTGTTTTGACAATGTTTCAAAATAGCACTCTATACGCCTAAAACTGACACAAATCATCCTAAATAAATATTCTAAATATTTATTCCCTTCTTCTATTAATTAAATAAATATTCTAAATTTATTTAATCGATTCACTGTTCCATAATTAAATAAATTCAATTTATTTAATTAAAATCCTTCCATTTGTCCTTCACAATTAAATAATCATAAATTATTTAATTAATCCTATTTCCTCTATCCTAAAGTTCTAAATTCAAAATTCCATGTCATCTTTCCACCTCATCTTGTCCACCTCATCAGGTTGCACATGTAATTAAATATATTTAATATTTAATTATCTTATTTTCCCTCACCCACATGGCCTATTTCTTCTCCAATCAGAGGTCAGTTAACCAATCAATCAAGTCTGTTAACTAACCTGTCAGTTGAGTCAAATCCTCAATCAATCCAGTCAGTTCCACAATCCACTCTTCTAACTGATCAATCAATTCTGTTAACAGACCAGTCAATGGAGTTAACTCTCCAATCAGTTTTGTCACATCCCACCTTTCATGATGGAGCTGGGACACTTGTCACATTTCCACTGGTTGCACATTCCTCAACCATCCTCAACCGTTGATCTTCATATCTTCTCTCAACCGTTGATTCCTATTCCTCCGGGTCTATAAATGAAGCTTCATCCCTTCATTCTAATCATCCAGGCTTTTGACATCGTTACTCTGCAGAAATATCACCAGCGCGCCTTTGGCACCCATTTGTCATCCACAAGCTTGAGATCACCATTGTTGCATTGGAGCTCACCTTCATTGCATATCA
The DNA here is from genome assembly GCA_027924645.1 of Cunninghamia lanceolata. NCBI lineage: Eukaryota > Viridiplantae > Streptophyta > Pinopsida > Cupressales > Cupressaceae > Cunninghamia > Cunninghamia lanceolata. The sequence goes on along the minus strand of BSBN01001567.1, from coordinate 16,257,869 downwards.
CACCCTAGCCGTTCACCATCGACTTCCTCCAATAGCTTTTAAAAGATTGCACTCTCTGAGGGCTCATCTCATCTGCGAAAGGACGATTCGTGATAGGCGAACAACAGAAGTTTCGAAACGGAAGAGGTTTGCTGTGTTTGTTCATTGCTTTGTTCATTTGAATCTTCTTTGTTTCTCTATTCTGTTGATGTTTGGGTCATCTGTTATTCATTTGATTGATGCACTATTTTACCCTCACATTTTTGGCACCCACCGTGGGGCCGTTGCCCCTTTATTTTACCGTTTTTGAGCTTTTTTGAAGGCAGGTTCCGTACAGACCCCGCAGAGTCACGCACAGGTTCTTTCGGCGCATCTGTTCATTTTTACGGCACTTTTGAAGACTGTTACAGCTCTTTTGTAAAACTGCGCATTTGTTGACTGTAACGGCGCTTTTATAGACTGTTGCTGCGCTTTTGTTGAAACTGCGCATTTGTTGATTTTTGCTGCGCTTTCATATAATATTGTTGCGCATACGTTAAAACGGCGCATCTGTTGTCTGTTACGGCACTTCTGACGACTGTTGCTGCGCATACGTTAAAACTGCGCATCTGTTCATTTTAACGGCGCATCTGTTCATTTTTACGGCGCATTCGTTAATGTTGCGCTTCTGTTGATCACTTCTGCGCATCTGATCACTGAAGCTGCACATTTGTAACTGGCTCAGGTTTTGGTACTTTTCTAGGGTATTTTGCTAACGCTAACCCTTTTGCAGGTGTTTGCTGGAGCGGTTTTGCAGGTTAGGCTCGGGTTCAGTTACATGTAGTTGCATCTAACTAGCTCACCTTTCATTTTCTGGGAAAGAGTAAAATGGCTGTTCATTACAAATCTTCATCTAGTCTTAATTAGGGAGGAAGTAACTGGTTTATTTCATGCTTGCATTGCAAACAAACTTCCAAGTTATTGCTATCTAAGACTTAAAATTGAACTCACAACTGCATTCTGAAGTTAAAATGAACCATTGCTATATCGTGAGACCTGAATTTCAAAGTTAACAATCTCGTGCAACGTGGACTTAAAATTGAACTCACAACTGCATTCTGGAGTTAAAATGAACCATTGCTATATCGTGAGACCTGAGTTTCAAAGTTAACAATCTCGCGCAACGTGGATTTAAAATTGAACTCACAACTGCTTTCTGGGACTTAAAATTGAACCACTGCAATATTGTCAAAATCACTTCAAAGTTTTGTTTGACTAGCTTAGCCCATTTAGTTTTTATCTTTTTAACTAGGGTGGATTAAATCAGTGTATTCTGTGTTTGCGAATGACAATAGGCTTATGCTCTCCCCTCTTCTGGGTGATCAGAGTGCCAGACTTGTCATTCTACTTGTTTAACCTTTAGGAGGGGCCTGCCCTTGGATGCACGCTTGTCCAAGCGGGAACGACCCTGAGTGGTAACAGGCTAACGCCAAGCCCTACCGAGCCACTTAAAATAAATTGTGCTTGAGGTGAAAACCTCCTGCAACGAGTGCTGTTATGTTACACCGACGGCCAACCTCCCCCAAAACCCTCTCAGGCGCAACCCTGTGAGGCTGGGAGACTCCATAACGGAGAGTAGCGCCGCCGCACGTGTAACCACTTGAACGGTTGCCCGAATTACAAACCTCTTGTTTTAGTGGCCCAAATCCCTTATAATCCATTTCTCGCCTAGGATTTTGTACTTGCTTTTGTCCAAAATAGAGTCGAAAAACTACAAAAACAATGAAAAACTACAAAACATTCTTTGTGCTTGCTGTGTTTTCTTGCTAAATTAATTCATAAAATCAGATCAGGAAGACTTATTCCAGCCAAAAAATACCTAAAAACAGAGAAAAATCCCAAAAATTTGCCCAAAAATACCAGAACTGCGCATATATCCATTTCTGCGGCGCATATACAGCGACTTGCTGCGCTTTTGTACCGACTTACGGTGCTTTTGTACTTTCTGCTGTGCATATACTCTGTTCTGCTGCGCTTTTACAGCGACTTGCTGCGCATATACGCCAACCTGCTGCGCATATACTTTTCTGCTGCGCATTTGCATACTGTTACCGCGCATACATACCTCACCAGAGCGGCGCTTATACAGCGACTTACTGCGCATTTACCTATTCTTGCTGCGCATCTGTTTCTGCGCATGTGTGACAGTGAGCATCCGCTCTATTTTTGAGAAATTTTCGTCAGCTGTTCGGAGTACCCATTTCAGCCTAGTTCCATTTTCTGAGGTCAGAATCAACCTTGCAGTCAACTTTCATCCATTTCACCTGTTTATCTCTCTTTCGACGGTCGTCCCCGTCGCCTTCTGTCCTGGTCACTCTTACCCCATCGTCATTCTGTCCCATACCGAGTCGACATAGGTCCTTCTTCAGTGAGTTCACGTAAGCCTAGTAGGTCACAGTACCTTTTGCTAGTAGTCTTGTTGAACGACTCAGCCCTACACAGTGAGACTGGTGTCGACTACCCTTGCTAGTGGCTGGAGTCTTGTGTCAACCGTCTTACCTAAAGTCATTGAGCGAGAGAACCCTTTGTCCAAGTCTTGTCCTAGATATCCCATTCATTACAGTCTTAGTCGGCACCTTGCCAAAATTTCTAATCCTTGTCCATTTCGTCCCACCCCACCTTGCATGGTTCTTACTCGATCCCAGTACAACAAGCTAACTGAAATGGCTGACCCTTCCGATCACATCACCCCACCACGCGATGATGATGAAGAATTTTCTCGTGAAGAATTAGTGGCACACATGCAAGATAGCAAATTCCAACGCCTAGTGGAGCGAGTACTCGTTGAGGATCCCACCAAATATTTCCATCATCTTGCTAGTCTCGGACTCAAACTCCCCGCAGACTTTGACATTAGCTCCATCATGGAAAATGCAGACAATGAACATGAGAGGGACACAAATGACACAGTCCCAAAGGCACATGAGAGAGGCACAAATGACACGGTCCCCCAGGCCAATGAAAGAGGAAAACAACACATAGATCAAAATGCTCCTATAGCGGATGTGAGACAACAAATTGAGAGTCTCCAGCGAGAAATCTCCAACCTTAAGATCGGCACCAGTTCCAAGAACTACTCCTTGGAAGATATAGCACCATACCCCTTTGACAGAAGTGTGGTCATGAAACCTTTCCCCTTTCAGTTCGGAATCCCGAAATTTGACAAATACAAAGGGAAGGGGGATCCTAGAGATCATATCAGGGAATTCACTGCAGCATGTTTAGAAGTAGCTCACAACGAGACCTACTTAATGAGACTATTCCCAAGATCTTTAGGGGGTCAGGCTATGGAGTGGTTCTCGCGTCTTCCACCAGGAATCAAAACTTTTGATGAACTTGTCAATAAATTCATAACGCACTTCTCTTACAACATAGAACACGAAGTATCTATGCTCGACCTATGCAACACCAAACAAAAAGGTGGAGAGTCTTTCACCACCTTCTTACAACGATGGCGACAGCTAGCTAGCAAGTGTTCTTACGACATGCCTGAGAAACAACTATTGGAAATGTTTGTCCACAATTTGAATCCCGATCTTAGCTATCAAATTCAGATACAATGCCCTACCTCATTCACCAAAGTCATCGAAATGGGGCTATTCATTGAGAAAGCTATGATCGCTAAAGGAACTCTCAAGCTCTACAAGGACACGCCTCCTTCCAATTACACAACTGACAAGTCAAAGTTTTGGACCAAGAACAAGAATGTGGTCAACGATGGAGTAGTGGATGCCAAGGCGGCAACCCCTAAACAACAACCCATATTCACTCTTAAGGAAGAAGCAAATAACGGTGCACTCAACAAGCCACCCCCTCAGGAATCTAGACCTTGGTTCAATTCGAACCCAAGGAGAAAATTCACGCCGTTAGGAGAATCTCAAGAGTCTGCTCTCAGGAAGTTGTTGGCTAACAATGAAATTTCTCTACCGCCAACAAGTGACTATGAGCCTATAGTCAAACCTCCCTATTGGAAGGACACAGACTATTGTGAGTATCATCGAGGAAGGGGGCACACAACCAATAATTGCATCCGTCTTAAGAACTTCATACAAGATATACTGGACCAAAATCAGGGAGGAACACAACAGCATACCTCCAATGAATCTCATGTGGCCTACCGAGATCCTCTCCTAAACCACAACCGGCCATATAACAACAATCACAACGGCGGCCACAACAACAATGGTTACAACCACAACAATGGTCACAATGGCAACAACTCCAATGGTCATAACAATAATGACAACAATCGTAACAGGCCAAACCAGAACAGTGGGTCAAGTAATGCTAACTATGCAAGCGTTCCCTTTGAGTACACCATTAACTGCATTTCTGAGCATGTTCCACAAGTCAACGTCATATCCCCCAACCAACAACTAGAACCTAACGGAACTGGTTGTAGTATCATTACCCGCAGTGGTAGAGTCACGATCAACACCACTCCTCCAAGGTCGTCGCCATCTCCGTCCAACCCCCGCCCATATAATGTCATCGACCAATTGCAAAAGACTCCGGCTCATATTTCTATATTGGAGCTCCTGCGTCTATCTCCTTCTCATAAGGAGATTCTTGAGAAAGCCTTAGTGGAGACTACTGTCCCCACTAACCTAGCCCAAGAAAAGTTTCAAACCATGGTGGGTAATTTGACATCCTCCCCTTCCATATCATTCACAGAACAAGATGACCTTTCCATGTCTCAACCCCACAACACTCCTCTACACATTGTCGCATTCGTACACAGGCACCGCATCAAGAGGGTTCTCATTGATGGGGGTGCCGGTTTGAATATTTGCACTTTGAAGCTAGTCCTTGCATTGGGGTTCTCTGAACAGGCAGTGGATCCACGGAGAAAGATTACCATAAAGGCCTATGATGAGGAGGAGCGCACCACGAAGGGCACGGTTGTCCTACCCATTCAAGTGGGACCAGTTATTAAAGATGTGGTGTGCCAAGTCCTTGATCGGGAGCTTGCTTACAATATTCTACTAGGGAGACCATGGATCCATGCCATGAAAGCTGTCCCCTCCACCTACCATCAATGCATAAAGTTCCCACATGATGGCAAGCAGGTCACCATACATGGTGACCCCGACCCCTACCAGCATTGCAACTCATTCCAAGCCAAACCGGAATGTGTCATTCCCAACAACCGAGCCCATATCTCCCCTACTCCGCCACAAGACCATACTGTTGAAGCTTCCTCTTCACAGCCCAAACCAATGAAAATCACCATAAAAGAAAATGGCGTGGGGGAATACCAGATTGAGCACAGCCTCAACCTTGCAAAAATGCCCTTGTCTCCTCGCTCTTTTGGCCAGCCCAAACATCAACCCAGGCATTTTCCAAAGCCCTCTACTCCTCCTACAACTCCCGCAAACCCCTTTGTAAAATGGGGGACCTTATCCGATGAATCAGAGGAGCGAGATCTCTTACAATGGCTCTATGCCGAAGAAGAAAACACATCCCAAGATCCACCCAGACTCCCTACAGAGCTCTATGGGCGAGGTGAAACCATCTTGCATAGGATGGGATATGAAGGACAAGGCCCTATCGGCCTCAGAAAAGAGGGGATCATCGAACCTATACAACCCTCTTCCTCCTCTTCGGCTAGAAACATGACTGGCCTAGGCTACAAAGGTAAAGGTAAAGCCAAAGAAAATGCCTGCCTAGTAGAGACAATTCAAACACTCCAAGGGGATAGTGACGCAGATTCAGATGATTCCAATCAGTATGAATGGGACGAGCTGACAGAACACTCCTACGATGACAAGGAGATTGATACCATCCAAACCCTTAGCCCATATCATGAGAGACAAACGCAACGGGATAGACCACTGGAGTCTGATTTGCCCCTCCCTGAAGTTATGGCTTTCGAGGAAAGTATCGATTCCATTGCGATAAACAACCTGGAAGAAAGTACCACCCAGAACACTACCCCCACCTGTGCTCCTAGTATTTCCATCCACACTATCAATGAATCAGGTCTTTCATCCGACTCCCTTCCCCTCTTACACCCTGAGCTTATTGACTGGGACCTGAAAGGGACCCCTCAATTAGATGTGTTCCAGAACGATGATGCCTACATTGACTATATGGGACTTCGAGATCATTTACCAAAAGGAGATCATAAATCCGGTTTCACTATCGAACTCAATACTGTAGCATACTTTGGGGAGGGTGCCAAGCCTTCTAGTCGCAAGAATGTAAAGATCACAAAGGGATCTGACGGTGAAAACCGCCATGCGGCAGTGTCAGATCATAAAACAGTAAAAAGAAAGGACGGATCTGAAGGTGAAAACCCAACTGTGGCACCTGACGATGGATTGCTTGACACCCTCCCAAGTGACATGTATCAAGAAAGGTCACAGATCGTGGTAGAGCCAACAGAGCCAGTGAACATTGGATCTGAAGAGCAGCCTAAGATAATCCACTTTGCAAAATCTCTCACGCCACCTGAGAAAACCAGGTTTATACCATTCTTTAAAAAGAAGAGAGGCAGTTTTGCTTGGTCATATGCCGACATGCCAGGTTTGGACCCAAACCTGATTCTACACCACTTGCCATTGGATCCAGGGGTGAAACTCGTAAAGCAAAAACTGAGAAAAATGCATCCCCATATTGCCCTCCTGGTCAAGGAAGAACTCAAGAAATTGTTAGACGTGGGGTTCATCAGGGCCATTGATTACCCCGAATGGATATCAAACATCGTACCAGTGTCTAAACCAGACAGCAAGGTTCGACTATGCAACGATTTTAGAGACTTAAACAAAGCATGCCGCAAGGATGACTTTCCCTTGCCTAACATCGATATCATAGTCGACCTCACGGCGGGACATACAATGTTGTCACTTATGGATGGATTCTCAGGGTACAACCAGATCAAAATAGCACCAGAGGATCAGCACAAAACCGCTTTCACTTGTCCATGGGGTACCTTTTGCTGGAATGTCATGCCGTTTGGGCTGAAAAATGCAGGTGCTACATACCAGCGGGCCATGACAACTATATTCCACGACATGATGCATGTGACCATGGAAGATTATGTTGACGACATCTTGGCAAAATCACTCACCAGGGACTCACACCTGGACACATTAGAGAAAGTCTTCCAACGGCTGGACCAATTCCAAGTAAAATTGAACCCGAAGAAATGTGTGTTTGGGGTCACATCAGGCAAGCTGCTAGGCTTCATCGTGTCAGCAAACGGCATAGAGGTAGACCCGGCCAAGGTCAAGGCAATCATGGACATGCCTCCGCCCAAAACTCTAACACAGTTGAGATCCTTACAGGGTAAGCTACAGGCCATCCGCAGGTTCATCTCACAGTTGGCTGACAAGTGCCATCCTTTCAGCCACCTTCTACATAAGAACGTTCCATTTAAATGGGATGAGTAGTGCGAAGAGGCATTCAACAAGCTCAAGGAGTACCTCACGAATCCTCCTATACTTATGCCGCCGATCCAAGGAAAACCTTTGATCCTCTACATATCCGCTACACCTACTGCTCTTGGGGCTCTCCTAGCGCAGCAAGACTATGAGAACAAGGAAAGAGCTGTGTACTATATCAGTCGAACCTTAGTGGGCTACGAGCTGCAGTACTCACAGGTGGAACGTTCGTGCCTTGCAGTGGTTTTTGCCTCACAAAAACTCCGACACTACATGTTGGCACATCCTGTCAAACTCATTGCCAAGATCGACCCACTAAAATATCTTCTCAGCAAGGCAGCTCTCACAGGACGACTAGCCAAATGGGTTATGCTTCTTAGCGAATATGATATAGAGTATGTGGATAGAAAAGCCATCAAGGGGCAAATCATCACAGACCAACTAGCTGAGGCACCATTACAGGACACTTCACCAATGCAGTTTGAGTTCCCCGATGAAACTCTAACTTCGACGGGTCTTACACCAACCATGGATCGGGGGGCAGGTATCTTGTTTATCACTACCCAAGGCGACACAATTCCAAAGTCCTACAGGTTGCTATTTCCATGCACTAACAATATAGCAGAGTATGAGGCTTTGGTAATTGGTCTCAAGATGGCCACTGAGTGGAAAATTCAAGCACTACGTGTCTATGGTGATTCTCAGCTTGTCATAAACCAGGTCAATGACGAGTATCAGACCAAAGATGAGAAGCTCATCCCATACAAGCGAATGGTCGACGATCTCAAAGAACACTTTGGGACCATCTCGTTTGAGCAAATACCCAGGATAGAGAACAAAGCAGCCGACGCAATGGCGACCATAGCCTCTCTTCTTGAGATACCTGAACAGGAGTCACGGTATGAGTTCCTAGTAGAAACAATTCGACAGCCGGCTTATGATCTCCTTGAAACCCATTCCATCTGCCACCTAGTAGGATCTGATTCACCTTGGTACGGTAAGACCTACACTTACCTCAAGGACAATATCCTTCCTTTGGACCTCTCTTCCAACCAAAAACGAACCTTCATCCGACAAGCCTCCCGTTACACCATCATCGCCAATACCCTTTACCGACGTGGTCTGGATGGTACTTTACTCCGTTGTCTAGAACAGGAAGAATCTATAACTGCCTTGTGAGACATGCACGAAGGGATCTGCGGAACACACTCCAGCGGTCCTTCCTTAGCTAAGAAACTCATGCGTTTGGGTTATTACTGGCCCAATATGGAAATGGATTCATATCAGTTCGTCAAAAAGTGCAAACAGTGCCAGATACATGGGAACCTGATTCATGCACCTGCTTAGGAGTTGAGACCTCTAACGACACCCTGGCCCTTTTGCCAGTGGGGACTAGACCTCGTAGGAAAGATTCATCCGCCTTCTTCCAACGGCCATAAATTCATCATAACCGCTACTGAATACTTTACAAAGTGGATTGAAGCCGTTCCCTTATCAACCGTCACAGGAAAGCAAATTTCCTCTTTCATTCTGAATTACATTATCTGCTGATATGGCATCCCTTCATCCATCATAACGGATAACGGGAGACCTTTCAAAAATCAAGATGTCCAGGAACTTTGTGAACGGTTCAAGATCCAACATCGCTTCTCCACCCCATATTACCCCCAAGGTAACGGCCAAGCTAAGGCATCAAACAAAACCATTCTGAAACTCTAAAAGAAGACTGTCAATGAAGCCGGTCGCGATTGGCACGTCCAGCTCAATCCCGCTCTATGGGCCTATCGAACCAGCATACGCACTCCCACAGGTGCTACACCCTACGCCCTCGTCTATGGTTCTGAAGCCATCCTTCCTATTGAGGTCGAACTCCCCTCCCTTCGGGTGTCGTTGAAAGGTCTCATATCAGACGAAGAGTACAGAGTCTCCAGACTGCAAGAGCTAGAACTGCTAGAGGAACGACGCCAGAAAGCTTTTGACCATCTCAAAGCCTATCAACAGATGATGTCAAGAAGCTACAACCACAAGGTTAGACCAAGATGCTTCAAAATTGGGGACCTCGTCCTAAAAGAGAACCCTCGCAACCAGCAAGACAGAGAAAAGAAAGGTAAGTTCGAGCCTAACTGGCTTGGACCCTATGTAATTGTAGCAGCTTACGGATCGGGGGCATATCAGTTGGCCACATCAGAAGGTGAGTTGTTTGATGATCCCATCAACAGCATGCACCTTCGCAGGTTCTATACCTAAGAGAACCCCAATGCAAGGGGGCACAAGAAAACACCAAAAAAAAAAAAAAAAAAAATAGAAAGCATACAAAAAAAAAAATCGTCCTTTGGTGAAAACCTGGCAAACAGGCGCCTTGGATAGGTAGCCTGATGAAAACCTGGCAATCAGGGGTCATGTTACTTTCTAGCTTCTCGTGCAAATAAAAGCAAGTGATGAAAACCTGGTAAACAGGCATTACTTGTGACAAACCGCATTCTCCATCTTTGGGAATCCAATCACCTTGAGCCCATTCTCTCTCTATTTTCCCCATTCGACCCATATCCATCCCATAGTAAACACTTGACAGTTACCTATCATGGCTTGATACTCAGCTTGTGGCCTTGTCAACCAAGGTTTTGTCCCATATCGTCTCCTCGAAGCGAGCCTAGCGTAGTGTCTCTCGTCAGTGTCTGTGGTCCGAATCCATGAACTACGTTGCCTCTGCGCCGTCACGTAGGCAAGGCCATTATTCTAATGCGCCCCCGAGGCTTCCATCTCTCCCAAAGTCCCATTTGTCTCCCCTCTTGTCTTCATTCTTGTCATCTTTCTTCTAGTCCATCCATGGTCCATTAGGGTTTACCCCGAACTACGTTGCCTCTGCGTCGTCACGTAGGCAAGGCCATTTAGCAATGAGCCCCCGAGGCACTAGGTCAGTCCCTTAGGGTCCGTCTTCTCAATAAGGATAGTGCAACCTTCTCGTCAGGTAAGCAAATGCAAGCAAACACCCGCACTTCAAGCAGAAATCCCGACAATGAGCATCTTAACCTATCCAATACAAAGCAAACACCCAAGGTCTTCTAAATGATTTTATGCAAATTAAGGCAAGAAATAAACACTTATCAACACAAATGTGCTTTTGTAGATTGGAACCTAGGGTTAAGTTACAGAGTCTTGATTTTGCTATCATACCTTCCTATGCTACTCGAGGATGCCAACAGCTAGAGATGCTATGATGGGGGCATGATTACTTTCTTTGTTTGCTATTTGGGGATTAAACTTTCGTAATGTGAAGCCTTGTCTTAGGACGTGATCGGCAAAAGATCATCGAGGACATCAAAGGTCTAACACGAACGGGGGCAATCCTTGCTTGTTGAAACGCAAGAGGTACTCAGGTCATCTAGATTCAAATTTTGACTAGATGCTTGTATTAACTTGCTCAATCACCCTCCATGTAAGCGATACTCAGGTCATCTTGGTTCAATTATACCTCGGTGCTTGTATTCACTTACAACATTTCAGAAAAGTACCAAAAAAATAAAAAATAAAATGCCCAATGATGAAATAAAGCAATCTAAAAGCAAAGCATCCGTCCTATATCCATACACCCATCCATACAATCCTCATTATTCAAACTATGCAGAGTAACGATATCAAGAAAAACTCCTAAGTCATTCTTTCGCAACCATCCCCCTATCCATCATGTCATTCTTCTGTCGATAGAGTACATTTGGACATCACAAAAACAAGGCATATAGGAGCATATCATATCATTCGTAGAAACTAGGCACGCACATGATTAGGTCAGTAGAATGCACCATCCAAGGCATTAAGTCACCAATACATTGCATCACATCTTAATCTTAAAAGCCCAGAAAATCAAACAACATCAGTGCATCACATATATAGTTACATCACCCCATAGTAGTCATGTTACAAATGCCTACATTCAAGGCATTACATCATAAAAAATATCCAGTAGCATCTCACATATCTATACAACATCATAACATAGAAATCATGTTCCATACACACATCTGCATTAGCTCATTTACACACCACATATACAGCATCATAACATAGAAATCATGTTTCATATACATACATTTGCATCATCACAAGAACATCATATTAACTTTGCATTCATTTGTCACATTAAATCATATAGACATCATATAGCAGCATATCAAAGTATTTCTCATATAGCATCATATAAACCATCTAACTATGCAATAGAACCACATCATGCAATAGAAGTAATCATCTCATAAACGCATGCAATAGATACACAAAGCTGCATCATCATCCATACTATCATATACAAAGATGTCCAAATATACAATATCACCATCTCTCTCAAAATCAAAGTGTCATATACAATGTACGTCTAAATAGACAGTGATACATGTCCCAAAATGTACAAATTCTGGTCTCTGACTACCCCTGCTGCTGTGGGCCACCACTGCCAGCTCCTGACTGCTGAGGTCCCATGACAGATGCCCCTGACTGGGATGGACCTGCTCCGTGGGCCACCCCAGACTGAGTCCTAAAACTCCCTGCCCTCTGGCTCAACGACATGGCACCATGGTACAAGCCTCGGTAGTACTGTGCCTGCTGCTGCGCTCTGGCTAAGTCTGTCTGCGCCTGTGCCAACTGCGTCTGCAACTAGCCTACCTGTGCCTGTGCCTGCTGCACCTGCCCAACTAGAAAAGAGCTCGCTGCATCTGTACCCATGGCAGCCACTGCTGTGTCCCTCTCTACTCGGATAAGGCGTACCCGGGCATCGGCCATGTCTCGCTCGCGAGTCAAACCAGCAATCACCGCTGCATCTGTATCTCACCTCCTCTCCACTCTCCTCAGCTGTGCCTGCAGCTCTCACACCTGTCCCCTCAGACTGGCTATAGTCCTGTCATGTGCCTCACCCTGCACTGGCCCCTGTGCTGCCTCTGCCTGTCCTAGCACCTGCTGCTGGGGCACCTGCTGCTGTGGTACCTGCTGGGGTGGTGGCATCTGTGCCTGCTGCTGTCCCTCCCCCTGTCCTGGCACTGCCTGCCCAGCCCGGTCTATCCTCCTCCGCTGCCTCGGCCTCTCTGCAGCTCGGCCACCCCGTCCTCGTCCTCCTCTAGCGGCCCTCCGCCCTGGGCCAGCCTCCCCCTCCTCCTCCGAATCCGCCTCGTCAATGCGAGGCACCAGCATGCCAGGTCCTGAATATCTCAGGAATGGATGTGCAGTAATCCAATCCTCATACTCCTGTGTAACCCCCGCATCTGCAATCTCTCGCCTCATATCCCATGCCACATAAGGCAACTGCTGGAACTCTGCCAGAGCCTCCTCATAAGAAGCCATCGGCCCCCATCGGACCCTCTCTGCATGTGTCCGTGCAAACATGGCCTGTCCCTGCGGCATGCCCTGTCTCCTGCCGAACTGTCTCAGTACTCGGCCCACCGTCTGCCTCTCCAAGATGTGCCGTGTCCAGCCTATCAACCACCTGGTCTGAAAGCAGAAAGGCAGCTCATCTCCCTCATCATCCCAAGGCTCGTAGTCCAGATATGGTCGCCAGACGACCACATCTATCCCATCCAACGTATGCCGCCAATACTCTAGCTTCCCCAGCCTGTGCTGGGAAATCACTCCTGCGTAGCCATAGCTGTACGGCTCTCCCCTCTGCCTAGCAAAGACGCATATCAGCCTGGTCACCGCTATGTGCTCCCACAGCCAAAACTGTAACAGCAACACCCCAGCCGATAGACTCGTGCTGCGGTGGTACACCACCTGATGCATGTCATGGTATAGGTGAGCTAGCACGCAAGGTCCCCACGCGTATCGAGTGCCCTCAGTCACCATCCGCTCCATGATCCTGCCCCATCCAATAGGGAACCCGTGCGATCTCCTGTCCGGGCATACAACGCCCGCAATCAGTCCAGCCACAATCCCAGGGAAGTAGTCGTAACAGTCATATATGTCCTGCCAAGGGATGACCTGTCCCACCAGCTCGGGATCGTCAAATACTCGCTGACACTCGGTGAGTCCCGCGTCCCGCTGTGCATCATACTCCACTAACTCGCCTACCACGGGCAAGTGCAGTATCCTATAGACGTCCTCCAACGTCACTATCATCTCTCCAGTGGGGAAGTGGAAGGTCCCGTCCTCGCTGTGGAATCTCTCCACGGCAGCTGTCAACAGTCCTCGGTTCGCCCGTACCTCGGGCATAAAGCAAACATAATCTAGGCCCATGGCACCAAGCGCCACCCTGTCAGCCTCCGTCAACATATGTCTCTGCAATAGAGGCATAGGGAACGTCTCCCTCGACTGCAATGTCTCTCGTATCTCCTCCTGCATGCACGCAAAGCAAGGCGTCAGTCTCAAGCCGCATATACCATACTCAACATATCTATTGGACTATATCAACTAAACTTAGCATTTCAAATTGATCAAAACAGCACACTACATCTCTCGACTAGATTCCTGCAATCTCGGAGATAGCTCATCGATTCCTGCGTCAAACAGGACGCTAATCGAATCAGTTTGGCTAAGTAATTTGCCATCCCAAGCAAATGCGCCACTACAGGTGGTAAATGCGCCATTTCTGGTATATGCGCCACAACAATCGACATATGCGCCGCAAAAATGCATATGCGCCGCTACAGGCCACATATGCGCCGTTCTAACGCATGCACCGCATAAAGCCACGTATGCGCCGCTAAATTACGGATGCGCCGCAGGAAGTCACATATGCGCCACTTCAGCAAATGCGCTGCTACATTTCACGCATGCGCGGCGAAAATACAAAAGCGCCGCTTAATTACGAAAGCGCCGCCAAAATGAACACATGCGCAGCTTTCACGCATGCGCCGCCGAAACAGGCATATGCGCCACGAAATCACAAAAGCGCAGCTTCGCGAGGCATATGCGCCGTTCTGCGTTTCGGCACATTCATTTCACCTATTTTCTACGAGCATTTATGACACCTAAACTCGACCCTAGGAGAATTTTTTCGAAGCACATACCGGGGGTCCTGCCTCTGCTGGCCGCCCGAATCGTCGGACTCGCTTGAATCGGTGCTCCTCGCGTGGAATGTCTGCTGCTCTGGCCGCCATGCCGCTCTAGGTTTGCTCTGAGCTCTCCTTCTCCAATCCAGATCAACCAAGTGTGCAAATGACTATTCTTGTGGACCCAGCTCCTATTTATAGCCTCCAAACCCTAATTCTGGCTAGGTGATGACTGTGACTACTTCCCGTGTCCGTTTTTCCTCCCGTTTTCTTCCCGCATCCCTGACCGCGTCCCTTTTCCTCCAACCTATCCTAACCCCTTCCTCGTCGTGAGATCGTCCGTCTCCAAAACTTTCGTCATTTTTCCCGTCCAATCTCCTGAGGGGGCATCCTATCGTCATTTAACCTATACCAGGGGCAAACTGGGGCATGTATAATCATTCAGACTATCAATTTCTTTGAGGCAACGCTGTAAACTACATTGCATCAAAGAGGGGCAAAATGTATACGCCTAAAAATGACACAAATCATCCTAAATAAATATTCTAAATATTTATTCCCTTCTTCTATTAATTAAATAAATATTCTAAATTTATATAATCGATTCACTGTTCCATAATTAAATAAATTCAATTTATTTAATTAAAATCCTTCCATTTGTCCTTCACAAATAAATAATCATAAATTATTTAATTAATCCTATTTCCTCTATCCTAAAGTTCTAAATTCAAAATTCCATGTCACCTTTCCACCTCACCTTGTCCACCTCATCAGGTTGCACATGTAATTAAATATATTTAATATTTAATTATCTTATTTTCCCTCACCCACATGGCCTATTTCTTCTCCAATCAGAGGTCAGTTAACCAATCAATCAAGTCTGTTAACTAACCTGTCAGTTGAGTCAAATCCTCAATCAATCCAGTCAGTTCCACAATCCACTCTTCTAACTGATCAATCAATTCTGTTAACAGACCAGTCAATGGAGTTAACTCTCCAATCAGTTTTGTCACATCCCACCTTTCATGATGGAGCTGGGACACTTGTCACATTTCCACTGGTTGCACATTCCTCAACCATCCTCAACCGTTGATCTTCATATCTTCTCTCAACCATTGATTCCTATTCCTCCGGGTCTATAAATGAAGCTTCATCCCTTCATTCTAATCATCCAGGCTTTTGACATCGTTACTCTACAGAAATATCACCAGCGCGCCTTTGGCACCCATTTGTCATCCACAAGCTTGAGATCACCATTGTTGCATTGGAGCTCACCTTCATTGCATATCACACCCTAGCCGTTCACCATCGACTTCCTCCAACAGCTTTTAAAAGATTGCACTCTATGAGGGCTCATCTCATCTGCGAAAGGACGATTCGTGATAGGCAAACAACAGAAGTTTCGAAACGGAAGAGGTTTGCTGTGTTTGTTCATTGCTTTGTTCATTTGAATCTTCTTTGTTTCTCTATTCTGTTGATGTTTGGGTCATCTGTTATTCATTTGATTGATGCACTATTTTACCCTCACAAGCACTACAATTATTTTTCTCTGAAAGGACCAATTCCCAATTAGCAATTACCTATCTTATCATACTCTCTCCCTTTTGAATAAATAGCCTGAACCATTCTTCAAAAGCATTAGCTTCAAGTCTTTTATTTTCCAATTCTAGGACTTGATCTTTAGACACAATGGTTAAGTTTTCATGTATATTAGGCATCTTGACCCTAGGGTCAAATATTCCTTGTATAAACTGTTGCAACTATGCAATATGCCCTTTTAAGTAATCAAAATTATCTTTATCCTTCCTTAGTATTTCCATTGTAGCCTTATTCATATCCTCCCATTCAGCAAGGTGTTGTTCTCATGTCATATGTCCCAGATCAATGTTCATCATTTTATAATCTTCAAGGGTAATTTCACCCTTTACCTTATCTGCTTGTTGTATGGCCAGCTCTAAAGTCCTCAATCATGAGGGACCTCTCTTTATGGCAGACATTGTTCTCACTTTGCTTCTTTCCCCTGGTGGATACCCTCCTAGTAAGCTCTTAATATCAATGGGAACCAACTATACTTCTTCCTTTTCCCTTCTTACTTCATTCCCTAACCAAGCCGATGGTTCTTTATTGATTTCTGCCCTTAATTCTACATTGGTTACATTCTTTTGAGGCTACTCTACTTCCACCTGCTCCTTCAGTAGTGATTGTTGTGGGGGAGGTTGTTGTTCTGGATACTATACCTCTGAGCTTGATGGCATTTTTCCTTCCTGTTGTACCTCTCTTTTAGAAATATCCCCTTTATCTTCTTTGAAGTCTCTTGATGTTTCTATTACTTTTGTTCTCATTTATTTTTATCCCTGTATAGACATATTTGTCTGATCTGTCTATAGAGGCTAATTAGTGGATTCATCAGGTTGTTCTTCAACCCTTTCTTTCTCATGTTCCTTCTCTACATGATCTTCTGGTGTACCTTGTTCATTGTATGCCTTTAGAACATCCAAAACATCCATATTAACAACACTTGCCTCTATGGACTCTTGTTTTCATTGATGCTTCTATTTCCTTGGTCACTTTATCTTTTCCCTCTTCCCTTTTTGATTCTTTAATCTGTCATGCAACACTTTGCACCTCTTCTATGATTTTTGGTTCCACCAATATACCAAAAGGATCGACTATTTATGATTCTCGTAGTATGTGTCTTTCTTTTGGTCTTGAACCTTGTACTTTCCTCATGTATACCTAGGTACAATGCTCTTTCATTATGACAGAACTTGTATCCACTACAAGTCCCTCCTCTGCACTGACTCCTTGTTGCATATCTTCTTCATCACTACTACCATTATCTACATCTACAATCTCACTTATCTTTTTTGTTTCTTGGCACTCCGACTTATGCAACATTTCTTCATTTAATTCTTGCTTGACCTTAATGTGGATCTTTCTCCTTTCTTTAGGTGTAAAGTCTGTGGATATTTGCTTTTGCCTTGCTTCACTTGATACAACCATAGGCACTTGTGTTTTCCTGAATGATAAATCTATAACAGCAACTCTTACTATGGGCTGCCCTATATGTATGTCCTCCTCTTGCTATAACTCACTAAACACCACTGGTGTTTGTGCTTCCTCTATATGGACTTCTTGACTAGATGCTCCTTCTTCCATAAATGCACCTGAAGGGATGGCTACTATAATTCCTAAGGCATAAGGATCTAACAATGTTGCTTTTTTATCCTGACTTAATAACTTGGTTTCCATGAACTTTCTATTCTTTTCATAAAAACACATCAGTTCATCTTGGTCTTCTCTTTCTCTTTTCTTTCTTTTCTTCTTATCGACAACTTCAATACCTTGGGATTTCAATTTCTCTATTCTATTAGCTATCCACTTCTTAGAGAACAACAAAACAGGTGTAGATATTCCTTCCAAGGATGTCTCTATAGGAGCATCCCAATTTGGCTCACTAATAGGTAACAATGCCACCTCATTGCTCTTATATCTTTGATGTAATAACTCACCATCTTCAGTCACTTCTTGAGGCACATTGATCTCGCCCATTCTCCTCATTTGTTCAATAGTCAATCTTTGGTAAGCTCTTTTCCTTACATCTTGTTCATTTTCACAATCAGACCAATAGTCCTCAATGTGGCCCTGATGCTTGTATTTCTTATCTATAAACCTTTGTATTCTATACAGTGGGTCAAAATGCCTAACCAAATTGAATTCTTCAAATGCATAGCATCTTAGCTCTCTTTCTGATTGTTTGGTAGTTTCCTCATTATGACAAGAATACTGACCAATGACAAATGGGAACTTAATATTTCCCTTGTTACACTTATGCTTATACATTTTGTAGATATTCAGCACTTGCCTGGTATATTCCAATAAAATTAGGTGATCTATAGGATACCTGGGCAACTTAAATGACTTGTCTTCAAAGCCTTCAACCGTGATATAAGTAAAAATGGGAAACTATATAAACACAGAACTAAAATAAATAATGACCTCTATTGCGTCTCCACTTATTCTTCTTTCTTTGTTTCCATTCAAAACCCTCACCATATAGTTGTAGAATACATCATTTACCCTTGTATAATTTTGCAATGCATTCTCTTCTTGAAGATCTGGGTAATGATCATATATTAATTTCTAATCTAGTCCACTTTCCAAAGTGCCTACTACCTTTATTCCAACTATCAGAGGTATTCCAAAAGCTAATGCATATATAACATAGGAAGACATACTAAACCTTTTATTTTTTTTAAATGCCATATATTGCCTATTTATGGCCGTACTCAGGGTCTTGGCCCAATGCATACTTCCTTCTTTTGCTCTAACATATTCTATGACCTGAAACATCCAAGGTTCAAACATAGCTGCATTTCTCAATCCAACTAGGCTACTCAACATTGTAATCATGAGATATATTTCCTCCTTAAAATCAATTCTATATAAATGTTTGGAGACTCTCATTGTAGCTTTGGGTTTATTCTCATCCATAAGCCATCCATAAAAAATAGCATCTCTGCATGCTTTTTACATAATCTTCCACATACTGGTCCATATCAATATCTATCATTTTCTCCTTAATTTCTAGCCC
Organism: Cunninghamia lanceolata; assembly: GCA_027924645.1. Classification (NCBI taxonomy): domain Eukaryota; kingdom Viridiplantae; phylum Streptophyta; class Pinopsida; order Cupressales; family Cupressaceae; genus Cunninghamia; species Cunninghamia lanceolata. The sequence goes on along the minus strand of BSBN01001567.1, from coordinate 16,238,901 downwards.
AAAAGTACGGGTGATGCCTTCGATAGATAGGTCAACAATGCTTCTACCTTAGTGCATTACTTGTCTAGTTTCTAGATTATATCTATCCATGCATTCCAATAACAATTCACTAGCTTCCATAGCTAAGGGAAACCCTTCGGCCTTATATAATCCCTTACTCCAAATCTTCTTCATATCTTTAGAGGCGTCAGATGTTGTGACCTTATGTAATATATCCTCTGCATCATATTGTCCTATGATGGTGTGTGTAACTAGTCCTCTTCTGTAGAATGTCACCGTTGGAAACCCTCGATGTACTGGCAACTCTTCCTTAGTAGTTTCCTTTCCTTTTTTATCTTCTCTCCTTCCTCAGCTATGATAGCTACCTTCTTTTACTTTGGTGCCATCCTGTAAAAGGAAATTACATTTTACCTTTCTATTTGTATACGAATGTTAGAGTTCTTTTACCCTAATTTCACTTTTTTTTACCATTTTACACTAATCATTCTAACTTCCTCTATTTTGGAATTCAAATTATCTAATAGTATTCAGTTAAATTCCCCAAATAAACAATTATTTACAATAACTAATTCCATTCTTTAAATGAGATTAACTGTAACAAAAATCATGTTCATATTATACGCATCAGAACAACATTTTAGGATACATACATGTTTTCTCTGACCAGCTTAATTAAGCAAGTGTTGATTTGATTTACCATTTCAACTGCGCCATTACTGCCTTGCAATTCTGTTCACGTTTAAATTTCTACTTACCTGGTGCAATTTCTGCTTGTTCTGCAATTCTAGCTTCACAATATGGTTAGGAAATTGTATCATAAACCTTTGCCTTTATTCATTTCAAATTCTACATTCCAGCCATTAGTTGGGCATTTCATATGACAATTAATTTATACAATTCAAATTTGGACCTTTCCTTTTAATTTCATACTTTGAATTTTGTATTCGTTAGCTTTTTCCTTTTTTTTGCACATTAATCTGTACATTTCTTTTGTATGTTAATTTTTGTATGATATGCTTATACAAATGACCCAGATACAAATCCACACCCACAATGGTATTGTTTATACCTTGCCCTATTTCCAACCTCGCATTGTATCTTTTGCACTTCGTAATGCATATTCCTTACAATCATGCCCATCATACGAATGCAAAACTCTCAAGATATTCATTTTACTTAACTCGATTTCATTTGTATCTCGGGTTTTGCATATTACTTTTGCATATCTCATTTTGCATACCTCATTATACAAAACTGAGATCTTAAGTATTTCTTACCATATTTAAATCATCTATCATTTCCACTTTTGCATCTACCCATTGTATGTATCATTTTGCAAACGAAATATAATCTAACATACAAACAATTACGAACCTTAGCCACTCATAAAACTGTATTCAAAACACCATTGGTTCCATTTTGTATGTCTCTCAATACATTTTACTTTTGTATATTGAACCCCCCTTATCACTTATGTGGGCCCTAGCATTTGTAAGTTCTTTTAACCATTTTGAAACCCGATATTGTATTTGAATTTAAGATACAAATCATTCTCAATGCGGGAATACAAAACAACATGTATTATAATTTGTACTAACCTCATAATGACATCAAATACCCTCTTCTTAGACTTGAACCTATATATTAGCTTTTTGTATGCATGCTAGAATGCATAAGACTATACATACAATAAATATGTGACAACAGACGCACATTTCAACTTCTTAATCTTGCCATCAATTGTATTGTTTCCTGTAATTAATGCTACAATCCAAAGATCATGATTAGAAGAAATCCAATGCATCTATTGACATTAATTTCATTAGACTTCTGGCATGTGTGAATTAAAACCTACACTCCTGAACATTCAATTTCCCATGAACACCATTAATAGCGATTGAACCTACAACTTGTGCAAATTTCTATTTAATGGCCTGTATGATGAACACAATTCTCATTCTTCTTTGTCCTGTTCTGATATTATTGTAAGTATGACTACCCCCATATGTCTTCATTGTAATAGGAGGTAGACTACCTTCCTCAGTCTAATCTTAGATGATCATCTGAGAGGATTAATCATTCAGCATGAAAACCCCATTTTCTATGATTTAGAACTAGAAGCCGTTAAGATGGTACTGGGTCTAGAATTTCTAACTAATGAGGATATATACAAAGTTAATTCTAATATTGCCTCATGGTTCCTCACCTCTATGTTGGATGTAGGCACGAAAAAAATAGAAGTCTTCTTGTTTTTTTGAGATATTTTCAAGGCGGATTATAAAATTACAGATATCAACGTCCTCCGAGGAGAAGAGTTGGGTGTAGGCATTCCACGAGCTTTAAAAAATCCTCTAATTAATATTCCTAGAGCGCAATATGAAAGACTTCCATTTCTGATGAACATGGTGGATCATGTCTTAACACGCCACCACTATTGGGCATGAGTCAGCCTCAGTTTCCTACACTTATCTAGGGGGTTGGATTTAACACAGTACTCTGACTAGTTAAGTCATTTTGTAGAGGTAGTTTGAATTGGGCATTTCTATGTGAATCCCTAATCTTTGTATTACTCTTTAAGTACTTCGTCTCTCTTTTTGTGAAGAACTTAACTTTGGACAATGACGCTTACAGATACACATCCTTTTGAATGTACACTTTTTGTTTATAGATAATATGAATATTACCAATTTTGATGTGTTTTACTCAGTATTTGCACTTTTTGATATTGGTCTTTTGTATGCATCTATACCCAGTATTCAGATTCTAATCAATGCAATTTGTTCCTAAGATACAACAATGTTTACGTCAGTTTTTTTCCCTATGTTTCATTTAATTCTGCTTTCAATTCTATATATGCATGCTATTTACTTTGCATCTCAAATACATAATGATCAATCAAACTAAGGGGGTAGGTGCGGACTTTCATTTGACTCAATTGATGTTTATACTTAGTTGGGTCCACTTTGTATCAAAAAAGGTTTTGAATATGCAGAAGATATGTATGTCTTTTTCAAAATATAAAAACCCCACTAACATAACCAGGTAATACGATAATGCCTATACAAAAAGATTTGTATTAAACATACCAAACCCCAGACCTCACATGTACACATAACTCTTTGATCATCTTTTCCCAAAGATTCCACTAGTATTTCTTTTTGTACCTTTTCACTAGGCATTATAATTTTCAACACTTACCCTTTTCCCTATATCACCACACACAAGCCAAAAGCAAAAGCCACAGCAAGGGTCCTCATTTTGCTAAAGGGTAAAATGGGGTGTGTTGTGAGCATCACAACAACTAGCAACCAAATAGAACAACTGAATTTAAACAATTAAAGGAAACAAAATCATATGCAAATTATTATTCAACCTGGACTAAATGTATTCAATAGGGTGTATGAATCTTCAATAGAGTTTAAAGGTGTGCATGTGATTAATAATCCTCATCTTGAAGATGAGTTGAAAATACTAGTGACTTGTGTTAAACTACATAGTTGATTTCATCCCTTATAGCCAACCGGATAGAGCCTTGCTAGTAGCAGGCATCCATAGCCCCGACAAGGTTATCGTTGCAATTCTCCTAAGTAGAGCCCCACTGCCAATAGGCATCCATAGCCCCAGTAGAGTTACTTACATGGATTAAATTGGATTTTCAGTATAGTCCATCTTTCTTTTTTTTTAATATTTAATTCAGTATAACATAGAGATTCATGAAATATTATCATTGTAAGTTTATGATGCAAGGTGTGGTCACTTGCTAAATTTAACCTAAGAATTACAATGGTAGCAATGGTGACTTCTGATTTTTCACTTAACACCTACACTGACATGTTCAACAAACCCAAGGATATTAGGTGTTTCATTGTGAGAAACTTTCCTTGAATACTCAATTCACAACTATTGAATAAAACCATTCACAAGATAAATGACATCTTACATTCATGAAATTCCTAACAAGTTATGCATAAGTTTCAAATGATTAACCTAAATTTTCAAATTCTCTATTGTTTTCAATGGTTGTTAGTCTACTCTTGCATACCCTAAAACAAAACAAACATCCCTGCCAAGGAAACACAACAACCAAACCCACAAAACACAAAGAAAACCACAAAACAATCAAAAACAAAATAAAACAAAAACAAAAGCCGCACACCCTATACAATATTTACATTATGGTACACAATAAGGCCAACCTACCTCTTTAAGCCTGAAAATAATCCTTAAGATGTTGACCATTAATGAGTAATGGCACATCTTCTCCAGTTAAGGTTTTGAGCCTAAAAGTATTATCCCCTATTATTTCTGCAACCTGTAGTGGACCTAACCACAATTTATCAAACTTTCCATGGTTCCCTTATCCCAACATAGCACTAGATCTGATATTTTGAATGTTTTGACTCTTGCTCTTTTATCAAACCATCTTTTGACTACAGCTCGATGCCTTGAAAATTTATCAATACCTTGATCTCTTTTCTCATCCAATTGTAACATCTGGACTAGTTTGGCCTCTCTATGATCGTCAAAACCTAAATACTCATTAGCAAATTTTTAGGTAGGTATTCTTAAATTTACTGGAAGTATGGGATTAGTCCCATAAACTAAGTGATAAGGTGCATTTCCTAAGGTTGTCTTCACCTTTGTCCTATCTACCCACAATGCATACTTCAACAAGGTATTCCACCCCTTTGGAATTTTAACAATTAATTTCTTGATGATGTCTAACAGGATTTTATTGGTAGACTCAGTTAAGCCATTGCCTTGGGGATAATAATTTGAAGAAAACATTAGAACTATCCCATATTCAAATTCCCATTTGGAAAAATTTAAGGAAGAAAATGCCGAACCATTATCACATACCAGAGAATAGGGAGCTCCAAACCTTGTAATGATGTTTTCTTCAAGAAATTTGATGACCACCTTAATAGTGGAGAACTTACAGCATGTTGCATTTATCCACCTTGTACAATAGTCTATCACTATCAATATAAAGTTATGCCCAACAGCTGATGGAGGATTGATGACCCCAATGAAATCTAGGCCCCACTATGCAAATGGCCTTGATTCAATAACTGGTTGTAACAGATTTTCCTAGTTTCTCCCTTTGTCTGTCATAGTTTGACATGTGTGACAACTTCAAATATGGTTTTTTGTATCCTTAAACATTGTTGGCCAATAATAGCCAGCTCTTAAAATTTTATCGGTAGTCGCCAAATGAGAACCATGAGTCGTTCCATATTTATCATGTAGTTCCAATAACACCTTGTTTGCTTCATCTCTGTTTAAACACTTCAAGTATATACCTTCATGATTAGTTTTGAACAAAAGACCTCCTTGTACCATATATTTCTGTGCTTTTATCTTCAAGGCTCTCCTCTAAGAAGACTTCATCTTGTTTGTATATTTTCCAAATATCAAGAATGTGTTTAAATCATCATACCAACCTGAGGCATCATTAGCATTCAATACATACTACTGTTTCACCAAATTTAGGTCAGTATTGGCTATTATCTAGACTAATGCCTGACCTCTAACTAACTTCATCAGAATAATCTCCATATCAAATTCTTGCAATACTGTGATCCACTTGGCTCTTTTCTCTCTAGGTTCATTTTGCATAAATAACATTTTCACTACTGCATTTAGTACTATAGCTTTCACTTGGCTTCTCAAGATGTAGTACCTAAACTTTTTCACTGCCCTTACTAATGTGAAAGCCTATCTTTCTGTGTCTAAATACTTCAATTGTAGGTCTTTCAAAGGAGCACTCATGAAAGTGATGAGTTTTTCTTCACTTTCTTCTCCCTTTTGTGTCAAAGCAGCTACAACTGAATGTGTGGATGTGAACGAGTAAATGTAAAATGGTTAGTATAATTTGGACCAGCTAACACTAGAGCATCAAAAATGGCCTCCTTAATATCTTCAAATGCAGCCTTAGCTACTGGCATCCATTCTATTTTTGTGTCCTTCTTTAGCATTGCATTTAATGGTTGCACAATCTATGTAAATCCTGTAATAAATTTCCTGACAAAGTTAATTTTACCAAACAAAGACTTTAACTCTTTTTTACTGTTAGGCAATTGCAACTTTTTAATTCCTTCTACTCTATATGGGTCAATGGATATCCCATTCTCAGAAATAATATGCCCTAACAATTTTCCTTCTGTTACGCCAAATGAACATTTCTTCGGATTGAGAGAAATTCCATACCTTTCACACCTTCTGAGCACTCTCCTCAAATATTCTACATGAGTGGATGCATCTTTAGAATATATAGTTAAATCATCCATATAAATGACAATACACTTACCTAACAGTCCATGAAATGCAATATCCATGGATCGCTGAAAACTGGCACCTGCATCAATTAAACCAAAAGGCATTCTTTTGTATGCATAGTTAAATGTAGTTTTCAACCTATCCTCTTTATCAACTAAAACCTGGTTATACCCTGAGAATCCATCTAAAACTAACATTATTTTAGCTCTATTTACTTCTTGCAGTACTTCATCTATTGGAGGTAATGGGTAATTATCATTTCCAGAAGCTTTGTTTAGGTTTCTAAAATCCACACACAATCTAATGTCTCCATTTTTCTTCCTTGCGGGGACTAAATTTGCTACCTAGGTTGAATGTCTCACTGGGAAAATTATTCTGGCAGACAGCAACTTTTTTACTTCTTAAAAAATTAGAGGTTCTAAAATAGCATTTACTGGCCTCTATTTTTGCCTAAATGGTTTCACTCCTGGTCTCAAAGGTATTACATGAGTTATAATGGAGGTATCATAAGTCTTTAAATCTTCATATGTCCAAGCTATTACATGCTTATACTCCTTTAAAACATCCACAATTTCTTTTTTTAATTCTTTAGAACAAGCCTTTCCAATCAACACATTCTATGGGCTTTGTTTCATTCCTAAGTTAAAGGGATCGCACTTTCCCCCTTCAATTTTGGGCAGATCCTTCTGTTTAACTACTCAATCAAAATTGAAAATCTTCTCTAGCTCTATTACCCCCTTGGGTAAGAAATTACTCTTCAGGTTTACTATGTCTTCTTCATCCCAAGATACATCAAGTCTTTCCTGTTCATCGATGATCTGAGTTTCAAATACCTCATTACAAGTAAGAAAGTCTACAATTTGTTGATCTCCTTCAAATACTTGGAAATGAGTAACGTGATCATGTATACTCGGTACATTTACTAATTCAACAACAAGCTGCATTAAACCTAACAATGTTAAAGGGTCTAGGGTACTAGCAACAACTGCTAATGCATCTGGTCTTTGATTTAGTCCCATATCCTATGCCTATAACATACCATTTTCTTGTAATTACACGCATATAGTTTTCTAACCTGTTTGACCACTAACTCAGAGTTAGAAAATACTCTAATTACTCTTACCTTCTTCTTAATAGCCATGACAAGTCCATAAATCAAAGCCTCATATTCTACTACATTATTAGTGTAGGGAAATTGTAACCTATAGGCTGCCAAAAGTGATTTACCTTTTGGATCAACGAGTTTGACCCCTGCTCCCACTCTTTGCTTGGACTTAGATCCATCACATTTTAGTGTCCAAATGCCATTGTTATTCTTTTGACCTTGACTTTTTACCTTAGCATGACTTACTTTGTTTGTTGCCTGTCTTGTAACAACATACTTATCTCCATGTGTCCCATTTTGAATTATAGGTACACTGGTGTTTTCAGTTTGTAAGTCAGAGTAATTGATGTTTTTTACTCCTACTTCTTCTTTTGAAGCATGTACTAACTCATCTGTATTATCATGAAAATATAGCTTAGGTTTATCAGGATTAAATTTTCCCTCTTGTTGTCCCATCCTCTTTATGCATTTTCTATATTGATATTCTATGATATCCCTGTACATTCCATAATTTTCTTCAGGACGAGGCGTATTATGAACTCTACACAAACTTTTGTATAACCTACACTAAACTAGAGATTCCTATTGAATGCACTTTTCTATTTCTTGTCTTATGATTTGGCTGAAGCTACTTACACCATTATTTTCTTCATCAAAAGAGTTACAATCTGATTTAATGAATACAGTTGTGTCCTTACTAATAAGTTTTACTTTAAAGTCTAACATCAAGATCTCCTCTATTTGCACTCCTCTGTTAGTCACTCTATAGACACTTGGATCAACAGATGCATATAATATCTCATTCGTTCTATTATATTCTGTAATCATGTGCTTCATCCTAGGTTCAACCTCTATTCTAATATGATTCGGGACACCTCTCCAAGGTAGCCACATGTGTGAAAAATTAGTGGCCATATATCCATTCAATATCTTAGACTAGTCCCTACTTAGTAGCATGCCATAATTAACTGGTATATCTAAAACCTGAATATAAATAAACTGGCTTACTCTAGGATCAAAAGCTAACTGCATTTGAATGTGCATCAACTCACCTATCACATTAACTTTGATTTTGTCCAATTGAGTAACAACCTTGGCAGATTTGGTGGGAGTCAGCCCTAAAGTTTTGCATATTCCTAGAGGCATTACATTGGCTGAGGCTCCTGAATCCACGATGCAATTGTGTATATTTTTCCCAACATTCTTATGGTTAACAAAAAAGGAGGAGCTTCCTTATTTTCTACATACATGACAACATTAGTGTTTGAAGGTTGTTCAATTTTCTTACCTTTATCCTTGGACTATGCATCTCTACTATGAACATCTATGTCAATAGAAGTTTCCTTTGATAAAGATTCATCTAAAGATTTCATGAAGGCAGTCCGTACCCTTGGACTTCTTAATAACTAATATAGAGGTACACTAACCTTGATTTTTCTTATCTCTTCAGACAAATAGTTCATTAATTTTTCTATTTCCATAGATTCTGCTTTCCCTACTTGAACCTTTCATGCTAGTGACCCACCAGTCCCATAATGATTAGCCTTCAAAATTGTAGGGTTATTCCTAGCATGCTGATCTAGGGGGGTATTAAAATTGTTAGGAGGAGTGGAGGTAGTGAAAGGACCTCTAGGCTTAGTGTTACTTCTCATATTATAAGTGTGGTTCTTGTTAGATTATTGAAAAGCCTGCACCTCCTCTGGTTCACATAATACCTCATTTTCAGTTTCAAAGGGAAACTAAAAAGATTCCAACACTAGGGCTGACTCTGGATATAAGCTCTCACAATAATAAGGCTCATCCTCTGTTACCTGATTCTCTTCTTCCCTGGTTGTGAAGGTGAAACTTTATAAGACCAAAGCAGACTCAAATCCTAAAGGTACTATTTCATTCCCTTTGGGAATTAAAAATTTAGACATAGGAGCTTATACTTCACATTAAAATGCTGGTAGCAAGATGCAATTGAGGACAATCAAGCTCAACACGTGCATTCATATTATGAATTGTGCACCAATTTTTTAATGCTACATTAGCCATTTGAACTCTAACTGGTTGTTTCATTTCCTGGTTGTCTGGACTCTCAAATGGAGATGCCAGAGTACCATTATTTGGTCCTGTGTTCCATGTCCTAGATGGTTTAGGCTGATTCTAATTCATGTTATTATTACCCCATGCTTTGTTATCTCCATTGTATCCCCTATTTTGCATCCTTATGCCCTGATTATGATTTTGTCCTTGGTTATGATTTTGATTTTGATTCGAACCTTGACTTTGACTATAATTCTGGTTTTGGTTTTGACTATGTCCCTAAGTATTTCTATCATAAAAATTTTCATTTCTCGATTGTGTCATCTCAGTGGTTAGTCTCCTTAAATGTGTAGTAATTTCCTTTATTTCCTCTCTATCATCTTGTGCCTTTTCTACAAATGTATCTTGAGAAGGCTGGAAGAAAGATTGACCATTAGTCTGATTGTTATTGATATTATTACTAGTATAAGGAACTATAGCCTAAATTGGAGAAGGGTTATACACTGGTGTGTACATAGGAATTGGATTCAATAATGGAGTATGATGCATTGGAACTCCATTCCATGGTTGTGCTTGATTCTGAATCCTAGGGTTTCCTACATTTAGAAAAGGATTATATGTCATTTGTCTCATCTCCTAGTTTACAGTGGTTGCCTCTTTGTAAGCTTTTGATAAAGTATCTATATCAACTTTTCTCTTGACAAACATTGCATTCAATGGATCTAAAGCGGCATAATACATTGCTAATATGGCCTCAGGAGTTATAGTATAAGGAGTGACTAATTTAGAGAAAGCATTCTAGAACCTATCATTGAAATTGTCTATGAGCTCTTCCTCACCTCTTTTAATTGTTGCCAATTTGTGATACAAGGTAGAAGGATCCACTGGTCCTCTAAACCTAGAAAAGAATGCCTCCTCCATGAGTTCCCAGGTAGTGATATAACCATTCGGCAAGTTGACATACCAATTAGAAGCCTGTTCATTGAAGGTGTAAGGGAACAACCTACACACCACATCATGATGTTCTAATCTTGCTCTAGAGCAAGCTTCTTTGAATATTCTAATATGATCTTTTGGATCCTGATGCAATTGATATTTAGGATAGATCTTCTCAAGATTTTTTGGTATTTCATGATAGTCAACAAACGATATGGGAGAATTGACATTAAAATATGCCATGACAGGACCTCGGGGCAGACTAGGACCTCTAGGAGTACCTAGATTTAAAGGTGGACTAGGACCTCTAGGGGGACTTGAATAGAGATTTAATGATCTAAACAATGAACTGTCAGGGCTCACTATATTATGTATGTTAAAGGTGATCCAAGAGGAGTTCCTGATGAACTTCCTACGTGTGATATTCTAGAATTCCAGATCAAAGGACTCTTATACTATCTTCTATCAGGTAATTGTATGAAATTATCACCCGAATTAGACCTAGACCTGGTCACTCGACCACTATTATAAGCCATCTTTGCACAAATCCTACCTCAATTCCAATCAGGCCCTCCTAGCACCAAATTCACAAAAGAACCTTAGCTGTCTTGGAAGATATGCAGAATTAACTAGTAATTCTCAATCTCAAGTTTTTGGATGGTCAGTTCTTGACCGCGTGGGGTAGACTAGCAGTTCATTATGAAGCTATTATATTCAAGGGGCCTTACTCAATTTAAGGGTTTGTTACTGGCAATTATCACTTATTATATGCAAATATCTCAAAATATCTTTCAAATCAATGATTCTTTGCAACTATTTATTACTTTTAAGTCAAATTTTATACGAATTTCACAGAAAAAACAAACTTGATACTTCAGATTTTATGAAAATCATTAAAGGTCATTAACATTTCCATGTATTTAACAAGATCTGTCACAATATCCTTTAGATAACTACATTTCAGCTAATTATATATCAATTGTTGGAGAAAAGTTAGAAAGATTCAAATTAAAAATAACATTCTAGATAGGATCTAAATGTTCTGTTATCCACAAACTAAAGAATACAGTAATATGAACAATTCAACACAATCAAATCTACAAATGTAAAATCTTGAGCATTTTCATGAATATACATAAGAGATTGCAATCTTTCAAAGAACAATACATCAAGTAAAAGTATGAATCAAAAAACACTTTGTAATAGATGCAGAATTCTAAGTTTACCTTTTATTTAGTGGAAAATTGGATTTGTTAATATTCTAATGTTTAGGTGTTTAAATCTGCCTCTCCACTATACATCAAAGGATCTAGGGTCGAATGGCGAGCACTATCATACCCTAGGTCACTTGCAAATGAAGGGAAACTTGGATTAGGGAATTAATTATCAATTTTCCCTTCTCCTATGCTCAATTGACCATTAAAACCCTAATTATGCAAATACGACAACAAATTAAAGAATTACGAAAAAAGCTCTTATAGACGGGAGTAAAATACCAAATTACAGAATACCTATTTTCAGGGTTCTAAAGCAGAACAGTCAAGGACACTGGAGCAGGTGCCCAAGTCCAAGGTACCTACTTTTTTGGGGAATCTGGACCTCCTTCGGACACTGATCAACCCTGTAACTTCTATTTTTTAGAATCTATCTGCAGAGGACATTGGAGTGAGCACCCTAGTCCCAGAATTGCTCCTTTGTCCATCTTTCCTTCATATCTTGAATCACTGATGTTTTCCCAACCTTCCTACAACTCCACTTTTTTTGGATGTGACACTTGTAACTTGCAATCACAAGACTTGGTTTGGGGGTTGTGGTGTTTAGAGGTTTACCTCAGTCAAACCCCAGAAGACACTTAAGTCTCTAAACACCATTGTCAAATAAAGAGGGCGTGCCCTTGTCAGGCAGAGGCCAAAAACCAAAGGAATCAATGATAAAAACACAATGATATGTCACCTTGTAGTGAATCTTTCATGGAGGAAGATGCTCTTCATGCCATGAAGGAATTGATGCTCAAATATGCAAATATCAACACACAAAACACACAAGTATGCTCTTGCAACACAGTAGAAAGACTTGAATCACCTTGAGAGCACAATAGCTTGCTAGTAATCATCTCATTGAAATCTAGTTTTCAAATGAATGCCTACACATGCTTATATATGCATCTACAAGCACTCCCGCCAAGATATTTGAAATTCAAACTTACTGTGTCGGCAAAGGGACCTAATAATGGTCACTAACTGACACTCAGAAATTGGGGCTGCCCTAAAATAGGGTAGGACTAGGGCATGGGCACCCAAGTCCTACCCCCTATTTTAGGTAGGGTACAGCTCAAGGGGTCCTCCTAAGTCCTATTTGCCATGGGACTTAGGTTGCATTCCATCGGGATGCTAAAATATGAACTAAAATGTGCTAAATACACTCTAAAGACCCTGGAGCAAAACCTTATGAGGGAAAAGCCCCCAAGGGGACATTTTTGACATTACATTTAGCCCCCACTTTAATGTATATATGAATGCAAGGCCCATACATGCATTAAAGTAAGGTCACAAACACACCAATCACAGAGAAGACACGTCAATCACATAAAAAATAGTAACAGGCATGCAAAACATGGAGAAGATAGTTATAGTCATGCAGAACATGGAGCAGACAGTGAATGCATAGAAGACACATTAATGCATGGAAGATAGAAATGATATCTTTTCTTTTCTTTTTCTCATATATATGAAATGCAAATGCAAGTACTAGAAAGTAAACAAACCTCCCATTATACACGAAGCACTACTCAGGGGCACTGGTCTTTGTATATGGGGCAACACACATGCAATACATGTAAAACCTCCCAAAATGCATGAAGCACTACTCAAAGGCACTGGTCTTTTCATATGGGGCAACAAACACACCATACAAAACAAGCACACCAAAACACACACACTTGAAGACATGGAGAAAACATGTTAGACAAGTGATGGAGGGTACCTATTTCTAGGTCCAACACCATCTCAGGCACATTACAAGCACACATTGATGATTGGGCTTCACCACAACAATCACTGAAGACATGCTTAAGGGTTGAGTTAGTCATAGAACCACTCCTCACCTCCGCAAAGGACTTTTGAAAATGACAGGATGATGCAATCTACTCTGAGAAATACATCATCCCCACCTTCGCAGAGGGCTTAAGAAAAAGGATATGCTTGATATCTCACCTCCATAGAGGGATTACATGATTGATTGATTGATTACAAACAAACTCAAGATGCATGATGCACTACTCATGAGCATAGGTCACTGCATCTGAGGTCAAACACATTGTTAACATCTATAATAGACATCTTACCTTATATGTCCCCACCTTAAGGTGGTTGATATTAGTTATTGATATCAAGAACGTTAAGGTAGGAAGAAAACACACAAGGGAACATCGACTTTCACAAAGCCCATGCCCCCTGGAGGTGACATGTGCTTTACGCTTGCCAAATATTCCCACAAACACATCCTTGTAAGAAACATGTTAGTGTCTACAACATCATGATAAACAACATCAATGTATATGATTAACCACACAAAGAGCCAAGGTTATACAATGAGTTCAGAGTTCGAGGATAACCAAGGGCTATATCACGAAGCTCTCCGAATCAAGTACTGCCAAGGCTAGATTCAGAGGAAAACAAAGGTGCACAGAGCAGCAGTATTGTTAAGGTTTGTAAAGCGATAGAAACATCATGAAATTCACTATGTGGAAAGCACGAGTGCTTCCACTAGCCAAGCGTCAGATAAGATATACAACCCCATCATCATATTAGGAACTAAGTCCATTTTTTGATTGCTCTCGAAAGGGACACTAGGTCCACATTAGTATAAAATTTTGTTGTCATCTGCCCGCTAGATGGAAACACTAGAGGAAGGGAAACAATAAATAAGAGAGGAGAAACAAGTGGCTTAGGGAGAATCATGTAGGAGGGTGCCCCCAAGTCACCAACCATGACGCTATGTCCATAAGACACAACACACAATAATGAAATCAGAGAGAGAGGTAATTTAGAAGAATGATGATACAAAATAGAAGGTCACAATAAAGGCAGTCTCCTAGTATCTCAAACCTTACGGGAGAATCTGAGGTCATCCTAGGAGGCCTAAACAACATATAACACATCACGGGGGAAGAACATCATGAGAGAGATAAAGGGTTAGAGATACTTACTTGTTAGCACCATCATTAAGAACTTACATATCTAGGATATCTTTCATGTTGTTTTGATCTTGTAGAACTAATATTAAGTTTAGGATGACAAGAAGATTTCTTTTCTTTAAAAGGATTATATCCAATGCCACTTGAGTAATGTGTTGAAGCGAATTCTATAGGTACTCTAATTCCTTGTTGATTTACACCACATCCCTTACCTACATAGCCGTTATGTTTGTACAAAATTTGAAATCCATGACCATATAGAGAGTCCAGTTCCTTAGAAGATGGTGCAGCCTCATAGGTCTCGTAATTTATGGTATAAATGAGAGTATTGTTTTTATTTTTGACCAAGGGGATTTTAGTTTTCTTAGGTGCTTCAAAAGATTGCTTAGGTGAGATCGATGCCACTTTTGATGTGTCAAGGCTATTGATTTTATATTCCCCTATACTGCAAGGATTAAAATCTAATGAACCTCAATTATTACCAACAAGTGCATTAGATGGTTGAGAGTCTTGTACAACATTATTCATGGCTAGAGGCATTGATGAACTAGCTTGTAAAGTGTTTAAGCTCGTATGATTGTAAATTGGTTTTTGTTTTTCAATGTGTATACAGTTATCTGGTTTAGGATCGACACGAATAGTATGAAGTTTGCCTTTGAATATAAATTTGATTGAATGATGTAGAGTGAAAGGGACTGCTCCCAATGCATGACTCCAAGGTCTACCAAGAATCACATTAGGTTCACCAAACTGTTTAGTGGAAAATTGGATTTGTTAATATTCTAATGTTTAGGTGTTTAAATCCGCCTCTCCACTATACATTCAAGGATCTAGGGTTGAATGGCAAGCACTATCATACCTTAGGTCACTTTCAAATGAAGGGAAACTTGGATTAGGGAATTAATTATCAATTTTTCCTTCTCCTATGCTCAATTGACCATTAAAACCCTAATTATGTAAATACGACAACAAATTAAAGAATTACATAAAAAGCTCTTGCAGACAGGAGTAAAATACCAAATTATAGAATACCTATTTTTAGGTTTCTGAAGAGGAACAGTTAGGGACACTGGAGCAAGCACCCAAGTCCAAGGTACCTTCTTTTTTGGGGAATCTGGACCTCCTTCGTATATTGATCAACCCTGTAACTTATATTTTCTAGAATCTATCTATGGAGGACACTGGAGCGAGCGCCCTAGTCCAGGAAGTGCTCCTTTGTCCATCTTTCCTTCAGATCCTAAATCCCTAATGTCTTCCCAACCTTCCTACAACTCCACTTTTTCTAGATGCGACACCTGTAACCTACAATCATAAGACTTGGTTTGGGGGTTGTGGTGTTTAGAGGTTTGCCTCAGTCAAACCTCGGAGGACACTTAAGTCTCTGAACACCATTGATCTACAAGATTTGAATATAGACCATTCCCAAAATACTCACTAGAATATTCCCCTTGTCACAAAGATACCAAAAGGATCCCCTTTTAGATGCAGGCCCTTCTTTGACTTTTCGTGCTTTGACATTGCCTTTTAAACAATTAACATAATTCATTACATTACACAAGAAAATAAGAGAAACCTCCTATTGCCACTAGTACTTTTCTTTTACTCTTATCCAATTCTCTTCAAATACTTTGTATATTTGTCCATCAATGCTCTCACCACATCATGGTTGTTTCTCTGACTCACGATCCAAGTGTATGTTTGCATCTCAACCTTTTATCTTAATGTTTTTACCTACTCCTCCCCCTCTTCTTTATGCTTCTGGTATTTCTTTATCCTTGCACTTGATTCCATGATCAAATCAATCATCTCAACACTCAAATATGTATTTGGGCTTTGCATGCAAGGTAAATACATATCCCTGAATTCCTTTACTACCATATTAGCATTACAAGCATGTACTTCTAGGCATCCATACCCAATGAACTTCTATATGATCTTACGGTGCTTTATAACCATTTCATTAGTGTCCTTTTCTAGCTCCCAAGTATTTACAATGCAGCTTCCAACATCTTACTTTCAAACAACAACTCCAATATGGTATGTGGCATACGATCTCCTACCTGGGAAGTTATCACTCCCTCATTCTTCAACTCTTTGACCCTTTCCTTCATGTCTTCCACCTGATCTATTTCCTCCTTACATTCTTTTATTCTATTTTGATAATGTTTCAAAACAGCACTACACTTATTTTTCTCTGTAAGGGCCAATTCCCAATTAGCAATTACATGTCTTATTGTACTCTCTCCCTTTTGAATAAATAGCCTAAACCATTCTTCAAAAAAATTAGCTTCAAGTCTTTTCTTTTTCAATTCTAGGACTTGATCTTTAGACATAATGGTTAAGTTTTCATGTATATCAGACATCCCAACCCTAGGGTCAAATATTCTTTGTATAAACTATTGCAATTTTGCAATATGTCTTTTTAAGTAATCAAACTTATCTTTATCCTTCCTTATTATTTCCATTGTAACCTTATTCATATCCTCCTATTTAGCAAGGTGTTGTTCTTGTGTCATATGCCCCAGATCAATGTTCATCATTTTATAATTTTCAAGGGTCATTTCACCCTTTACCTTAGTTGCTTGTGGTATGGCCAGCTCTAAAGTCCTTGATCCTGAGGGACCTCTCTTTATGGCAGACATTGTTCTCTCTTTCCTTCTTTCCCTTTGTATATTCCCTCCTAGTAAGCTCTTAATATCAATGGGAACCAACTATACTTCTGCCTTTTCCCTTCTTACTTCATGCCCTAACCAAGCCGGTGGTTCTTTATTGATTTCTACCCTTACTTCTGCATTGGTTACATTCTTTTGAGGCTCCTCTACTTCCACCTGCTCCTCCAATAGTGATTGTTGTGGGCATGGATGCTGTTCTGGATACTGTACCTCTGATCTTGATGGCATTTTCCCTTGCTGATGTACCTCTCCTTTAGAAATATCCCCTTTATCTTCTTTGAAGTCTCCTGATGTTTCTGTTACTTTCGTTGTCATTTCTTTTTGTCCCTGTGTAGACGTATTTATCTGATCTATCTGTAGAGGTTGATTAGTCGATTCATCAGGTTGTTCTTCAACCCTATCTTTCTCATGTTCCTTCTCTACATGATCTTCTAATGTACCTTATTCATTGTATGCCTTTAGAACATCCAAAACATCTATATTAACAACACTTACCTCTATGAACTCTTATGTTTTCATTGATGCTTCTGTTTCCTTGGTCACTTTATCTTTTCCCTCTTCCCTTTCTAATTCTTTAATCCATCATGCAACACATTGCACCTCTTCTATGAGTTTTGGTTCCACCAATATACCAAAAGGATCGACTATTTCTGATTCTCCCGGTATGTGTCTTTGTTTTGGTCCTAAACCTTATACTTTCCTTATGTACACCTGGGTACTATGCTCTTCAATTATGACAGAACTTGTATCCACTACAAGTCCCTCCACACTGACTCCTTGTTGCATATCTTCTTTATCACTGCTACCATTATCTACATCTACAATTTCACTTATCTTTTCTATTTCTTGGCCCTCTGACTTATGCAACATTTCTTCATTTAATTCTTGCTTGACCTTAAAGTGGATCTTTCTCCTTTCTTCAGGTGTAAAGTCTGTGGATATTTTCTTTTGCCTTGCTTCACTTGATACAACCATAGGCACTTGTGTTTTCCTAACTGATAAATCTATAGCAGCAGCTCTTATTGCAGGCTGCCCTGTATGTATGTCCTCCTCTTGCACTAACTCACTAAACACCACTGGTGTTTGTGCTTCCTCTATATAGACTTCTTGACTAGATGCTCCTTCTTCCATAAATGCACCTGAAGGGATGGCTATTGTAATTTCTAAGGCATAAGGATCTAACAATGTTGCTTTTTTATGCCAACTTAATACACTGGTTTCCATGAGCTTTCTCTTCTTTTCATAAAAACCACATTAGTTCATCTTGGTCTTCCCTTTCTCTTTTCTTTCTATTCTTCTTATCAGCAACTTCAATACCTTGGGCTTTCAATTCCTCTATTCTATCATCTATCCACTTCTTAGAGAACAACAAAATAGGTGTAGCTATTCCTTCCAAGCATGTCTCTGTAGGAGCATCCCAATTTGGCTCACTAATAGGTAACAATGCCACTCATTGCTCTTATAGCTTTGATGTAATAACTCACCATCTTCAGTCAATTTTTGAGGTACATTGATCTCCCCCATTGTCCTCATCTGTTCAATAGTCAATCTTTGGTAAGCTATATTCCTTACCTCTTGTTCATTTTCACAATCAGACCAATAGTCCTCAATGTGGACCTAATGCTTGTATTTCTTATCTATAAACCTTTATATTCTATGCAGTGGGTCAAAATCCCTAACCAAACTGAATTCTTCGAATGCATAGTATCTCAGCTCTCTTTCTGATTGTTTGGTAGTTTCCTTGTTATGACAAGAATAATGACCAATGACAAATGGGAACTTAATATTTCCCTTGTTATACTTATGCTTATACATTTTGTAGATATTCAACACTTGCCTGGTATATTCCAATAAAATCAGGTGATCTGTAGGATACATGGGCAACTTAAATGGCTTGCCTTCAAAGCCTTCAACCCTAATATAAGTAAAAATGGGAAGCTGTATAAACACAAAACTGAAATAACTAATGGCCTCTATTGCTTCTCCACTTATTCTTCTTTCTTTGTCTCCATTCAAAATCCTCACCATATAGTTGTAGAATACATCATTTACCCTTGTATAATTTTGCAATGCATTCTCTTCTTGAAGATCTAGGTAATGATCATATATTAATTTTTGATTTGGTCCACTTTCCAAAGTACCTACTACCTTTATTCCATCTATCAAAGGTATTCTAGTAGCTAATGCATATATAACATAGGAAGACATACTGAACCTTCTATTTTTTTTCAATGCCATAATTTGCCTATTTATGGTCATACTGATGGTCTTGGCCCAATGTATACTTCCTTCTTTTGCTCTAACATATTCTATGACCTGAAACATCCAGGGTTCAAACATAGTTGCATCTCTCAATCCAACTAGCCTGCTCAACATTGTAATCATGAGATATATTTCCTCCTTAAAATCAATTCTATATAAATGTTTGGAGAATCTCACTATAGCTTTGGGTTAATTCTCAGCCATATACCATCTAGAAAAAATAGTAGCTCTACATCCTTTATCATTCTTTACATAATCTTCCACATATTGGTCCATATCAATATCTATCATTTTCTCCTTAATTTCTAGCCCAAAAGTATGGGTGATGCCTTCGATAGATAGGTCAACAATGCTTTTGCCTTCGTGCATTACTTGCCTGGTTTCTAGATTATATCTATCCATGCATTCCAATACCAATTCACTAGCTTCCATAGCCAAGGGGAACCCTACGGCCTTATATAATCCCTTAATCCAAATCTTCTTCATATCTTTAGAAGTGTCAGATGCCGTGACCTTATGTAATATATCCTCTACATTATATTATCCTATGATGGTGTCTGTAACCAGTCCTCTGTAGAATGTCACCATTGGAAACCCTCTGTGTATTGGCAACTCCTTAGTAGTTTCTCTTCATGGTTTCCTTTCCTTTTTTATCTTCTCTCTTTCCTCAGCTACAATAGCTGCCCTCTTTTTCTTTGGTGCCTTCATGTAAAAGGCAATTACATTTTACCTTTCTATTCATATATGACTGTTAGGGTTCTTTTACCCTAATTTCACTTTTTTTTTTACCATTTTACCTTAATCATTCTATCTTCCTCTATTTTGGAATTCAAATTATCTAATAGTATTCAGTTAAATTCCCCAAATAGACACAATTATTTGCAATAACTAATGCCATTCTTTAAATGAGATTAATTGTAACAAAAATCATGTTCATATTATATGCATCAGAACAACATTTTAGGATACATACATGTTTTCTCTGACCAGCTTAATTAAGCAAGTGTTGAGTTGATTTACCATTTTAGCTGCGCAATTACTGCCTTGCAATTCTGTTCACCTTTAAATTTCTAGTTACCTGGTGCAATTTCTGCTTATTCTACAATTCTAGCTTCACAATATGGTTAGGAAATTGTATCATAAACCTTTACCTTTATTCCTTTCAAATTCTACATTCTTGCCATTAGTTGTGCATCTAATATGACAATTAATTCATACAATTCAAATCTAGACCTTTCCTTTTAATTTCATACTTTGAATTTTGTATCCATTAGCTTTTTCCTTTTTTTTGCACATCAATCTGTATGTTACTTTTGTATGTTACTTTTTGTATGATATGCTTATACAAATGACCTAGTTACAAATCCACACCCACAATGGTATCCTTTATACCTTGCCCTTTTTCCAACCTCACATTATATCTTTTGCACTTCATAATGCATATTCCTTACAACACATGCCCATCATACGAATGCAAAACTCTCAAGATATTCATTTTACTTAACCCGATTTCGTTTGTATCTCATGTTTTGCATATCTCATTTTGTATACCTCATTATACAAAACTAAGATCTTAAGTATTTCTCACCATATTTAAATCATCTATCATTTCCACTTTTGCATCTACCCATTATATGTATCATTTTACTCACGAAATACAATCTAACATACAAACAATTATGAACCCCAGCCACTCATAAAACTATATTCAAAACACCGTCAATTCCATTTTGTATGTCACTCAATATATTTTACTTTTCTATATTGAACCCCTCTTATCACTTCTATGGGCCACACCATTTGTAAGTTCTTTTAACCATTTTGAAACCTGATATTGTATTTGAATCTAAGATACAAATCATTCTCAATATGGGAATACAAAATAACATATATTATAATTTGTACTAACCTCATAACGACAGCAAATACCCTCTTCATAGACTTGAACATGTATATTAGATTTTTGTATGTATTCTAGAATGCATAAGCCTATACATACAATAAATATGTGACAACAGATGCACATTTCAACTTCTTAATCTTGCCATCAATTGTACTGTTTCCTATAATTAATCTTGCAATCCAAAGATCGTGATTAGAAGAAATCCAATACATCTACTGACCTTAATTTCATTAGACTTCTGGCATGCATGAATTAACACCTACACTCCTACACATTCAATTTCCCATGAACACCATTAATAGTGATTGAACCTACAACTTGTGTGAATTTCTATTTAATGGCTTGTATGATGAACAAAATTCTCATTCTTCTTTGTCCTGTTTTGGTATTACTGTAGGTATACTACCCCCATGTGTCTTCATTGTAATAGGAGGTAGACTAGCTTCCTCAGTCTAATCTCAGATGCTTGTCTGAGAGGATTAATCATTCAGCACAAAAACCCCATTTTCTATGATTTAGAACTAGAAGCCATTAAGATGGTACTGGGTCTAGACTTTCTAACTAATGAGGAAAGATAAAAAGTTAATTCTGATATTGCCTCATGGTTCCTCGCCTCTATGTTGGATTTAAGCATGAACAAAGTAGAAGTCTTCTTGTTATTTCAAGATATTTTCAAGGTAGATTATAGAATTACAGATATCGACGTCCTCCTATGAGCAGAGTTAGGTGTAGGCATTCCATGAGCTTCAAAAATTCCCCTAGTTAACATTCCTGGAGCGCAATATGAAAGACTTCCATTTCTGATGAACATGGCAGATCATGTCTAAACATGCCACCGCTATTGGGCACGAGTCAGCCTCAGTTCCCTATGCTTGTCTAGGGGGTTGGATTCAACATAGTACTTTGACTAGTTAAGTCATTTTACAGAGGTAGTTCAAATTGGGAATTGCTATCTAAATCCCTAATCTCTATATTACTCTTTAAGTACTTCATCTCTCTTTTTGTGAAGAAACTGACTTTGGACAATGACGCTTCTAGATACACATCCTTTTGAATGTACACTTTTTGTTTATAGATAATATGAATATTACCAATTTTGATGTGTTTTACTCAGTATTTGAACTTTATGATATTGGTCTTTTGTATGCATCTGTACCTAGTATTTAGATTCCAATCAATGCAATTTGTTCCTAAGATACAACAATGTTTACCTCAGTTTTTTGCCCTATGTTTCATTTAATTCTGCTTTCAATTCTGTATATGCATGCTATTTACTTTGCATCTCAAATGTGTAATGATCAATCAAATTAAGGGGGTAGGTGCAGACTTTCATTTGACTCAATTGATGTTTATACTTAGTTGGGTCCGCTTTGTATCCAAAAAGGTTTCGAATATGCAAAAGATATGTATGTCTTTTTCGAAATACAAAAACCCCACTAACATAGCATGGTAATATGATAATGCCTATACAAAAAGATTTGTATCAGACATACAAAACCCCAAACCTCACATGTACACATAACTCTTTGATCATCTTTTCCCAAAGATTCCACTAGTATTTCTATTTTGCACCTTTTCACTAGGCATTATAATTTTCAACACTTTTGCAACACTTACCCTTTTCCCTATACCACCACACACAAGCCAAAAGCAAAAGCCATAGCATGGTTCCTCATTTTGCTAAAGGGTAAAATGGCGTGTGTTGTGAGCATCACAACAGAAGGTCCCCCTAGTCATAGCATTCACTGAAATGCTCCCCTTCACTTTCCATTTTGCATTCACCCACTTCCTAATAGCATCTATGTTAGGTCTGAAAGAAAAGAACTTTCCTACTAGAGCATTATACATGGTGGAGACCACTCTATCCACCGTAAGGTCCAGAAGCAGTAGCACTAACCTATTAGTCATTTCACGAACACTTGGAGCAGCATGACTTACCTCCGAAGCATCCCCTAAAAAGGCGTTCTTCCAGGCCCTGGACCCCAACACTTTTTCTTATAGCATGTGACCAGAGGACTCTGAATCCTTGTAACCCTTCACGTGACTTTCCACGCAGTAGTCCATCATGCCAGGAGAGGACACCATCCCCGTAGCAGATCTATTTTAATATTATTTTGATATATTTTTAATATTTATCAGGTCCTTGGGCATATCCCCTTTGAGCCTCTAACATGTGGTGGTCTCTATTGTTTTATCGCGAGGATTTAGCTCATCGCAACCTTGCTTTAAGCTAAAAACTTGAAGCTATGATGGTGCGATAAGGCGCCATGTTTATATATTATTATTGAATGACAATGATTGAATAATTATTATGTATTATAATATATTATATCAATATAATATAATATATAATAATAATAATTAATTATATTATATGATTAACATCATATATTATATTAATATCAATACTAATACTAATACTAATACAATATGTATTATATATTATTATTACTAATACTAATACAATATATAATATAATAATAGTTATATATTATTAATAATTATTATATAATTATTGAAGCAGTAATACTTTTCCCAGGCATTAAATGGTTGTCCTATGAGAGCTTCTAACAACCCTGCTAGCATGAGGAATAATGAATTATAATTATTAATGACAACACAAACTGAAGACTGACACTACAAAAATCTAGACAATGAATAAATGTATCTTTCACCTAAGGCATGTGTTCATTAACGAAATTCCTTTAAATCCTAGAGGTCTCCAACAAAATGGCACTCGTCTGGCTTGCTCAAAATATAGGATGGAGACTCCCATAAGGCTATGCTTCAATAAGCACCAGGTCACCTTTCTAGGTCGTATCACAAATTGCAGACTCATGATCATTTGTAAGCAACAGAACAGACTCTTCCTTGAGGTAGTGAAGATGGTCCTGGGTAAAGACTTCTTGGTCTCAGAGGATAGATACAGGGTAAATACAGACATTTCCTTGTTATTTTTGGCTTCTTTGTTTGACCTGGGAGAGGCAAAGGTGGATGTGTTGGTGATTCTATGGGAAGTATTCACTCTGAATATTCTTTTGGATGATGTAGATGTGGTGGTTTTTACAGAATTGGGGGTCGGGATCCCATGGATGAGAGATATGGAGAAGCTACATGAGGAAGAGGAGGGTGTGCCTAGGCAATCGTTCCTACTAAACATGAATGAGCAACAACTGGGAAGGCACAAGCTTTGGGCAGCTTGTGGGAGAGACTTTCTTTAGCGGGCAATTGGAATGGACAAAGAGAAGACTCTAGTATGGATTGATCACTTCACAGGGCTCCATTGTGAGTGTGGTGGAATTCTATAGGCCGCAGGAGTGGTTAAGCTCCTGATGCCACTTTTTTGGTAATTTCCGCACTGGGGTGGTAGGGTGGCAAGTTTTCAAGATGGTGCTATGTGTTTTTGGAGCCTGGGCTGGTAGATTAGAGGGCTAATTTTGGGAATTTTCTTGGCACTATATAGTGCATTTATTTTTTGTCACAATGAGTGCTCTTGTATTAATTTGCGAAGAGCCCTCTAGGCTCGAACCGAATGTAAATATTTTTGTATTAATATAATTTCCTACACATGGTGTAGTTTACTAATCAAAAAATGTGTTTCTATCCTATTATTATAATTATTTTTGGATGATTAATTACTTTCTACATTATTATTGACGTGTTTATTTTATTCTATTAGTTATTATTCAATTAACATATGAAGTTGTAGAATTGTTTTTCTATCATATTTTTGTTATTACTTTTGGATGATTAATTACTCCCTACATTGCTATTGTTGTGTGAGCTTTATTTTGTTAACTAGTGAATTCAATCTTCAAGGATAATATATTTTAATCTTGGTGTATTGCTTCTTTTGTTTTCAACATTCGTTTTAGTTGTTGCTACCTCTTTTCTCTAGACAAGGTTAGATTAAGCTATTTAATAAGGAACTGACCTTTAAAATCTATTATTATCATACATTTATTATATAATTATTATAATTATTATCATATATTACAATATTATTAGATAATAAAATAATATATGATTAAGCTAATAAGGTTTAGAATAAGATATCCCCTCCGAGCCTCTAACATGTGGCATTCGAATGTCCCGCTTTTGGTACTTACTACTTTCCTGACATGTGGCATTTTATCATAATTTGGTACATAAATAAAACATTAAATGTAACGCTAACGAGATTTATAAAGTATAAACATAACCATAACCCTGATTAGATTAAAATTTAAAACATTATTCTAAACCTAATTTAAGTGACTCTAAAAGTTATAAGTTATTAGAAATAATTAAAACTACTATTAAGATACTTCATGAGAGAAGTAATAATTTATAAACCCTTGATTGTATTAATTCTCAAATTCTCAATCATTAGTTACAAAAAACAAAAATAGAGATAACTTGATAATATGCTTTGATGGATAAATAGTTTGCATTCTATCATTTAATTCAATTGGGGACAATAGATCATACAAAAGTACTCACACTACACAGACCAAAATCACCTATATTTTATTCCTCCTAAACATAGACTAGACATAAAATTACAGATGGTGATTACATCATATACTTCTGCACCCATACATTATATTCCTCCTTTGCTGGCTAGTTGTACTTCAAAATTTTATCAACTCTTTGCATATAAGTTGTGTACCTGGTGTCTAATGATATTTTAGTTTCTTTTATGAAACTACTCAAGCTGGATTCTAAATTCAGTAGCATGTCCATTTGAGCATTACATTGTACATGATCAATCTTACTCCCAGTGATGATTGATTTGATGGAGACAAGAACTAAGCTACCAAATTGCACTTTCCAATCTGACAGAGACTTTTTAGTGGCATTTTTAGTACAAATTGGCAGTAGGGAATGCTTTTCAAGAGACTTAAAGCTATTAAATATGTCCTTCAACATTATATCAAGTTGGTCATGAAAAGCAGACTTCATTCAAAAGGCCTATGACTTCATGTGTGTCGATCACTCCATCTAGCACATCAGAACCTATGCTAGCACTATTATAAATATGATTCATCACATGCACATAGGGAATCCAAGTACCTAGAATATCCCTTAAGGCTAACTCATTGATAGTGTGGCTTTCAATTGCATTTTCCAAATTACTTAGACAAACCTATGCATCATCTAGTTTATTCAACACTTTACTCATCTGATGATCCAAGAAGTTTTTAATCAGAGCTACTTATTCACTTTTGTGCTCTTTTTTGAGTTTGTCAATTAGACTATTGCTCCTCAATTTCTCTTGTAATTCAGTAACACCAATATAATCTCCTTCATATCCTGATGAACTCTTTGGACTAGACAGAAAAGGTACTGATAAGACTTCAATTCCAATGGAAGGAACAAGTGATTTGAGCTTGTTGTACTTATGCAATAGCTTCACATAATCCTCCCTTTGTTTGTCTAGTTCTTCTTTTAGCTTCTTTGCTACAACTTCACTAAATTTTTCTGTAGCTACCACCAATGATGCAGCCTACGGGGCAGTGGTGTCAGTTAATCTTCTCACAATTAATTGGCCTGTGAGCTCATTTATATCCCTTGCCACTTGTGGTTTATTATCACATGGAGGCATATCCCAAATAGCCAAAGTCTCATGATTGGCATTAAAACTTACTCCAAATAATTTTTCTACTTGCTCATGTGTCAATTCTTCATCATCAAATTCATCTCACCTTCTAATAGTATCCATAGCAGTAGTGGATGAGATATCCCATCCTAGAAAGAGCAATAAACCACTTTCCTTTACTAACCTTCTTCCTTCCTCAAGGGTAATGCTACTAACTTCCATGTAAACTTCCTTCAAAACCCTTTGAGCAATTGCCACCTTTTCCTCATTTTTAGTTTTACCATGTTCCTCATTCAACTTCTTCAGGTACATCTCAGACTTCCTCTACATAAGTAAAGCTTTGAATTCCTTTGATTTAAATAATTCATCATTAGATAGAAATTTCTTGCAAGCCAATGCCCTAACATCTTTTATAGTTGCACTACTTTCTTGCAGGCTCAATAAAGTTCTTGATGGCGGAGGCATTGGCAAATGTATTTCATTCCTAAGAGGTGACCTTAACACCTGCTGCACCTCATCAAAGTCAATTTGGTTTTCCTCAACCTCCTCTGTCAAGGAGTAATCAACTAAATGTTGATTAACTTTAACAGTCAGTTTAGGGGGAGGAAGTGAACTCCATGCCTCTCTTGTAACCTCCTCAACCATAGATTAAGCAGGTTCTTCAATATTTTCATCATGTAGCTACTGCTTCTCAGGGGACACTGGCTTCCTTTTGGATACAAACTTGAGTTCCTCAACATGTTCCAACATCACTTGCATCCTAAGAATATGATCAAAAATTTCACTAAAGGCATCATAATATGCAAGGTTCTTCGACTTCCTCTGCCTTTCTCCAAGGAGAATGAGACCCCAATTTTCTCTTCTCAATTTAATATTTGCCTCTAAAACACAATTTCTAAGAAAATCCTCCTTCTCATCGAAATAATTTTGGAACTTTGATCTATGTTTCCCTCTCCTTACACTGTCAATAAAGTGCTCAGGGTCATAATTCCTATGGTCTATTGTGGGTAGTCTGTATTGTTGTAATTTTGCCAAGCAGGCCTCTAAACCTTCTTTAGCATTGATAAAGAAACTAGGGAAAACTGATTGTTGAAGTAAGGAAAGTCCCCTTTTTACTACTTCTCAAGTGAAACTTATTAGATTCATTCAGTTGCCACATAATCTCCAAAAATGAAACCCTATTTGGCACATTCTTGGGCAATAAGTGGGGTCTGACATTTTCTTCATAAATCTTGATTATAGTTACATTCCTGTAAAGGAACCAATCACCCTAGTTGTGATCAATCGAACCATCTGGTTTTCTCTCCAAAGGCCTTAACAAGTCCATTATCTCCTTGGAGAATCTAGGCCTCTCCTATCCTAATAGTCCCAACACCCTTTGTGCAAAATGCTCCTCAAACACCAGGTAATTTGCATTACTGTAAAATGAGTCCCATAAGTACTATTCCCTAAATTGGCGTAGGCTCTTCATCCTTAGTCTAATGTTGGATTTGCAATTCACTGCCCCAGAATCTTCTCCCAATGCCACATTGCAATAAAATATGGCATAACAAGGAATACCTAGAAAAGATGGGGCCATTATCTCTCTACTTGAATCTTACCAATTCCTTATGGATTTGTTCAACTAGATATGTAGCATAATAAAATCTTCTATACTAGTATTTACCTTGTATATCAACAATCATGACCAATAAATGATTTGGTATTAGGGGATTATAATCGATCCTAAAAACTTGACAGAGGGCATAGTAAGTCTTCACAAAGTAGTCTTCAAACATGTCAATGTTGAAAGGTTTTGTTTCATGGTCAAATATTTTCAAATGCTTGCCCATGCTTCTTGGCCCGTGAAGAGGTAACTTGTAGGTTCTATAAGCCTTCCTATTTATGTTGTATTCCTTCTTTAGCTCCTCAACAACAATTCTTTCATGGGCTAGGGGGTTTAGACCAAACACTTCAATTATCAATTCTCTATTTAGATGGAAAAGTTACTTATCCTCATAATTTGATAGCACCTGAGTGTTTGAATCGTACCTCCAGCTAATTGCTCAAATGAGGTCCACATTTACAAATACATTGGGGACAATACTTCCCTAAATCCAAATCCCAAATGTGTGAAATGGGTTTTTCCAGGGTACGGTGGTTGTATCCAAACTCAAATAGCTCCCACCCTCCTATTGGTAGGATTGCATCCTTAATGTAACTATGAAAATCAGTAAACCTATCTATCAATTCCCTAGTACCCTGGGCATGTTTATATTTTTTAGAAGATCCTGGGAAATGGTTTATAAGGGCTTGGGATAAATTCCTCTTCATTTTACCCCCATGGTTGAACCTCTAGCTCATGATTATAAGCAAAAGGAATAGGATGGGCTACAAGGAAAAAGGGGGTGAGGGCTTGACAACTCTAACAACTTGGGAGGGGAGTCAATTTGGTTTTCCTCAACATTAAAATGCAATTATGTAGGTCAAAGATATCCCTATTAATCAAGATTTAACATACTAGTTTATGCAGTCATCTCGTACCTGAACTTTGAAGTTGCAATCTCCAGCTACAGTGCTACTCAAGCAAAACTTATTTCAACTCGCAGAAGTCTTCAGTCTTCAATATGCTCAGAATTACATTTGTAATATGCATAATGGACTTCAAAATGGAGGACTAAATCCATTTATTTCATATCATTGCCTCATTTATTTTTCAATTAATTAAACATAGCATGCCGCAAAGTGCGAATAGTCACATCCTTTTAATATCAACTATTCGATCAAGACCAGACTTTGATATTTTCAATATTGCATGGTAGCGCCATATCACAAGCTCAAATGAAGGATGAACACTTTAAAGTTGCATGGTGTGCTGGACCGTTATATCTTTATTAGTTAAGAACCTTAAAACACTGCCATCGATATTATATATTATATAATATATTATAATAATATATCTAATATAATTATATAATAATAATATATATAGTTATATATCCAATAATTATCTAATATATCATTGCCAGTTGGATGACTGTAGTTGAATTTTGAAACAAAATGTCCGGAGTGCTAGACTTGCGAACTCATACCTCCAGAATCAATCTAGAGCCGTTAGATTTACAAAGATAAACAGATGAATAATTATTATATATATAATATAATATAATATATAATTCTAATTATTATATTATATATTATAATAATATATCTAACCTTAAACCTATATTATAATATTTTATATAATAATAATTATAATTATTATAGAATTTATCTAACCTATATTATATCATCAAAGTGGGCCTGACTTCATATAAAGGGAGCTTCATACTTTAGCACCATTAATCACCGTTCGATGAATGTTTCGATGCTAGAAGGACGACTGTAGTTGAATTCCAGAATGAAAGTCTAGAGTACTAGACTTGTGAACTCAAACCTCCAAAATCAATCAAGAGCTGTTAGATTTACAAATATCAATGATTGAGATTATATAATAATTTTCAATTCCACTGCTCGATATACGTGCTATATAAGTATTAACTTATTAATTCAAGCTGTAGACTTGCATGCCAATTGCCATCTTAAATTTTGTTTGAAGTAGGAGTACTTAGTAGTAGTACAACTACAACTACAAACTTGTACTAAAAGTGAAGAATAGAATAGAATATAATAACTTTTAAAAAAATTAACTTCCTCAAGAATAAAATAAAATTTATAACTTTAATAAAATAATGTAACACGTTTCACTCGATTTACTTCACAGTTGGCACTTAGCATTTAGGAATTTTAATTGATACTATTTAGAAGTGAGAGGGTCAAGGACTCAAGGAGATTACAGTGCACCAGAAATTTTAATATCGATTGTGCAATGCCATAGAGTCACTCAGTGCCAGTCTTTGTATTCATCTTTTCTAGGTAAGTGAAATACATAAATACTTCATTCCTATTACTATTCTCCTTGAAAATTTAGTTTTTTCAATCTTGGGGACCGGGGTTTAGGGTTGAGTGTTTAAAAGAATGTCTACTAGCACTACTAGACCAAAAATTAGGAATACCAAAGAAAGAGATAAAACAGACTACGTCAGACTGCTTAAAAGCCTGGGTTTTATAGATGAATACCATGATATTAATGACCCTATAATCTTTGGAAGGTTTAGCTCAACACTTATATTTTCATTAGAGAATAAGGTATGTCAAGTGCAACCTAACCCAAGAAAACCAATACCAAATAGCAGGATGACTGCACCATGGGTGGTTGGATTGGGATGCCTGATGTTCCTTGAGGTTTTCCCTTGCCTTGAATTTATCATGGTCGGAATCCATTTCATTCTCAACCATGACTTTGAATGCTTTGAACTTATCTAGGGCTTCAGATTTTTCTTTAAGAAAAGTAACCCATGTCATCCTAGAATAATCATCAATCAATAGCATAAAATACCTGTCAACTTGAAAACTCCTTACCTTGATAGGACCACAAAGATCTGTATGCACACCAATTCCAACAGTCTGGTAGAAGATTGGTCCTTGATTTTAAAACTTCTTCTTGCTTGGTTTCCAATCTGACATTCCTTGTAGATAACATTGATGGGCTTTGTAATCTTTGGCAGATCTCTCATGACTTGAGATAAACTTATCCTTACTAGGATATCAAAATTGATGTGACACAATCTTCTATGCCATAGCTAACTTTCACTAATTTGATTCATGAAGAAATAACCATCACCACCTTTGAGATGATATGCATTTCCATTTGTCCTCTTTCTAGTAGCTATCACAGTTCCAGAATCTTTTCTAATTTCACAACCACCATCCTAAAACACAAGATTGTATCCTTTGCTACACATTTGTCCAACACCCAAGAGGTTATGCTTTAAAACCTTAACATAAAGAACACCATTAGTCTTATTCTTACCATCAAAACTAATTGAGCCTCTTCCACATATCTGAGCAGCTCTATCATCACCAAATCTTACTAATCCTCCATCATATTTTTCAAGTTTAACAAACTTACTTTTATCACCGATCATATGATTTGAGCATCCAATGTTAATGACCTAAAGGTTCTTTTCTTGTGTAGTATGAAAAGTAGATATCAAAGTGTTTTTAGCATTAAGACCTACTTCCAGAGCCTTTTCCTTCACACATTTCTCAGAGTTAGTAGAAACAATATCATCTCTCAAATCTATGAACATAAATTCATTATCTTCATCATTCTCAAAATCAAATTCATCATAAGATATACCTACATCCTCTCTAACATAGTAGCTTTTCTTAGGTACTCTACTTTTTTTCTCCTTATTCTTGCTCCTCAAAATTCTTTCCAGACATCTTGAAGCATAATGACCTATCTTGACACAACTGAAACACTTGAAAGGCAACTTATCACTATACTTACCAGTACCCAATTTCATTCTTCTTGCAAAATTAGCTTCCAAATCATTTATATCCTCCTGATCTGATTCCACAATCTTCTCAGATTTTCTAGCTGTGAAATCAGTCTTAACCTTTTCACTAATTATATCAAATTCTCTTATTTCAAAAGAAGTTAAGGTGCCAAGCAACTAATCTTTGGTAAACTGATTCAGATTTTGTAATTCTTCTATAGCAGAAACCTTGTGACTGTAAGTTTTAGGAAGAGTTCTGAGTACCTTTAATATCACTTCTTTTTTGTCCATTTTTCCACCAAGACCTTTGATATCATTGACAACTTCATCCACCCTCTATAAGTAGCTTGTAATGTTACCATCTTCAGACATTCACATGGTCTCAAACATGAGCTTTAAATTATGCATTTTAGCTTGCTTGACCTTATCATTTCCTTCATGAATACTTTCTAACTTTTTCTAGATTTCATTAGCAGATTTCAGATCCATGACTTTCATCAATTTAGAATTAGAAAGACCACTTAAAAGAGCATACCTTGCTTTACCATTGATTTCATAGGCCTTGACCTCATCTGTAGTACTTAGACCATTTTTAGGCATTGCATATTGAGTCATTGCAAACTTCCAAATGTTTTATCCAAGAGAAATCAGATAATCTTCCATCCTTTTCCAAAAAGCATAGTCCAATCCATTAAACAAGGGAACATCCTTCTTGTGCGCCATCTTGGATCTACCTCAAGTAGTTAAGCTCTCTTCCAATAACCTTTCTCTGATAACAATTGTTGAATGGACAAGACAACTGAGAGGGGGGTGAATCAGTTGTAGTTCAAAATTTCAAAACCCTTACACACACTTAGATTCACATAGATTCAATTAACCCTTAAACTGTTATGATGATTAAACATGAAAAGAAAATAACAAAAATTGAATCAAACCAACATCAAACATAAGAGAACACCATATTTACATGGAAAACCTAAGAAGTAAAAAACCACGGTGAGGATTAGCTAAAAATATAAAGTAGTATCAACACTAAATTACAAAATGCTCATTGCCAAGGGCTCATTACCCAAAAAGAAAGAGATAGAAGAAGTGGCTCATTACCAAGATTTGAATTGAATTAACAAACTTCTGGTTTAAACTATGTGTAGCTTTTTTTAGCATCGACATTTCGGATCACACTCCGTGATCCATCATCAGGATGAGAAAAATAGAGAATTGAATATAATTGCATCTAACATAATTACAAGATTTGAACTGTTATAATTGCATCTGACATATGCATGGAATACAATTTGAATGAAGCTCAATATTCATCACAACATCAACATCACCTCCACAGCATCACTGAAGAATAATAGATACCTTCTGCTCACTTCATCCATTAATCTAACACATGAAGGCTTGTACTGCTCCACACACTCAACCACACTGTTACTCACATTACATTCATCATGTGTACACCAGGATCATGATCCCTTGACATTTATTTATATTGTCATCAACCTTGAGAACATTCTCCAAGGTTGGCAAATCACTTTAACTCAGAAAATTCAAATTAGGTCTGGACCTAATCATCCCCATGGTGGAAAGGAATGAGGGTAGACCATAAAACATCTTATCTTGGACCTAAATCCATCTAAGCACACTACTCCACACTTTCACAATCACTAAAGCAACTCTGCAATTAATGTAAACACCCAATGTCAGCCAAACCTGTGTCAACACAATGTTCTTTTAAGTACACACTTCCTCAAACCCAAAAATGACTTGTAGACCACATGCAAGGCTTCACCACAATTTAGAGTATTCCACAAACATCTTGAAATCCAACAAATTCCTTTGCAACAACTTTCACCTACCACACAACCTTATCCTGTTTATCCAGTATGCTCAATTATCTCTATCATACACTGTATCTCTAGAAAATGACTTTCGGAGCACAAAGCCACAAACAACTTCAATATAAGAAAGATATAAACCTTATAAGCAAAATTCTAGAACTACAAGATTGAAAACTTCTTTGTGGATAAATGTGGAGCAAAGACATTTCTCTCGGATGCCTCTACACAACTCAGAAATGTTGAAATACACATGACAACTGAGAGGGGGGGTGAATCAATTGCCACAAAAACTTAACTTCATATGAATATCAAACCATGAACAACTTAATAATTGATAATCAGATTTAACCACATGTGAAAGCATGAAACCACATAATCACAATCACACATTCAACACAGTAGACACCAAATTTTTATGTGGAAAACCCTAAAAGGGAAAAACCACAGTGGGTGTTAGCCCATAGAAATATATGAGTTATAACAATACCAAAAAATAGATGCTCACTGCCCAAATTGCTCACTACAAAGAATGGTTCACTGCCAAATATGGTGAACTAATTAAATAGCATCTACTCCATGCCTTAGAGGTTCAGTTCCATTGAAGCACAATATAACTTCTCTAATCTGCTCTTTCACACTTTCACACTTATCTCTTCATACTTGCACACTCACACCCTTTTTCACAATTACATTACAGGTCTTTATACAAGTCATCAATCTTGGAATGTACATCAAGGTCGGCAATACATTCATCAACCGTTGGAACAATCTCCAAGGTTGGCATTACAAAAACATACATAGAAATAGGTATGGACCTAATACAAAATTTAGCTAAGGGAAAGATGTAAAGATGTATGTTGAGCATGCCACGCCTTAGCTAGGACTCAAACGTAATTATTCATGCCACACCGTGCTTCCACAATCTTCAAGGCATCTCCGCAATTAGTGAAATCAACTAAGTCAGCCAAGACTGGTGACAACACTAGATCTTCTAAGAGCATTCTTCATTCACAATCCAATTTTTACTTTGTACACCAATCCAAGAGTAGGAACATGATTAAGAGATATCCACAAGCACATTGAGATCATCATGAAACGACCGCACAACTTCTAACCACTCTGTCAAGAAGATTCATCAAACTGGAGCACAAGAACAACACTATCAGCCACTGTCATAAGGAAAGGATCACTTGCAGACCACCAAATCATGAACCATTGAAGTTTAAGGCACTTATCATCATTCTAGACTTAACTCTAGAACCGTAAACCAAAATGCTTCAATGCGGAGGAATGCGGACCATTATATTGTCTCCCTTTCACCACCAATCATATAGGAAAAGCAGTTTTCACTCTGGTGAACATAACTCACTCAAATCTTCATACCAAGGCTCAAACTTGGGATATAATATCTTCAAACAGACTTCTAAATAACTTCCAATCTACAGTCAAAGATATCCATTCTACATGAAATGTGGAGGAATCTTCTAGACTGTTCTTCTGTATGCAATACACTATTTCCACTGCAACTCACTATTTTTACCAGAGGAGCTAATTTTCTCAATATCCTCAACATCAAGATCACTTACATAAGTAAATACAAAGCATCTCACTTATTACAAGCAAGCAACAAAATAAGAGCATAGTTGACACCAATGACAATGGAGATATGTTGACATCAATGACAACACCGATTAGGCACATACTTGCAACAATCTCCCCCTTTGTCATTGATGGCAACATATGATGTGAAAATTTGAAAAGACCATCAAGATAAGATTCTCCCCCTTTCTCTTTACACATCTACATTCTTTCTCTCCTGAGTTTTTCACATGATTTCTCTCCCCCTTTGATATCAATGGCAAAGGGCACATACTTGCATTCTACTACTCTGATCCAACTGAGCTGTTACCAACATATCTAGCTACTCCCCTTGAGAGGCAGCTCTCGTAACATCAATCCAAATCAAAGAATGAGGCTTTGAACACTACTGGATTGATGCATTCTTATGCATCTTAGTTCAAGGCAGGAACCCCTAACTTTCCTCTGAGATACTCATAAGTATCCTTAGGCAGAGGCTTGGTGAAGATATCTGCAATATGATCCTTTGTGGACACATATTCTAACTTTACTTCATTCTATGTCACCTTTTCTCTCAAAAAGTGATATATTATATATATGCTTTATTCTTGAGTGCATCACTGGATTCTTGGAAATATTTATGGCACTTGTATTATCACACAAGATTACAATTGGATCTTTATAAACAACTCTTATACCCTTCAAATTATGCTTCATCCATAACACTTGAGTACAACATGTTGCTACAATATACTCTACTTCTGTAATTGACAAAGAGATTGAATCTTGTTTCTTGATCAGCCATGAAACCAATCTATTTCCCAAGAAGAAGGCACCTCTACTTGTACTCTTCCTGTCATCAATATCTTTTGCCCAGTCATCATCTAAATAAGCACTAAGAGTGAAATCATTATCCTTTGGATACCATAATCCATGATCCAAAGTGGTTTTTAAATACCTCAGGATTCTCTTTATTGCCATCACATGTGATTCTCTTGGATTGGCTTCAAATCTTGTAACAAGATAATCTGCATGAATAATATCAGGTCTAGTTTGAGTTAGATAGAGAAATCCTCCAATCATGAATCTATACTTTTTCTGATTAGTCTTGGGTGATTCATCAGTTTTGCTCAATTCACAACCAGTCACCATGGGAGTACATACCGGTTTAGAGTCTTCCATCCCAAACTTCTTCAACAACTCTTTCACATACTTAGACTGAGATGTGAAGATTCCTTTATTTTATTGATTGATCACCATTAATCTTGAAATAGAGATTACTATCATCAGTACCTTTACTAAATCCTAACTATAATAAGTACTTATCCAACCTTGCATACTAGGCCCTAGGAGATTGCTTGAGTCCATACAATTCTTTCTTCAACCTACATACCATTTCACCTTGATTTGATAGTTGGAATCCTTCTGGGTCCTCAATGTAGACTTCCTCTTCTAACTCACCATTCAGGAATGTAGACTTCACATCCATTTCATACACTTTGTAATCTTTGTGAGCTGCAAATGCCAGAAATATTTTGATTGCTTCAATCTGAGTTACTAGAGGAAAACTTTCTTCAAAATCTATTCCTTCAATTTGAGAATATCCTTTGCACAAAAGTCTTGCTTTATTCCTTTCAACTTCTCCATTTTCATTCATCTTATTCCTGAAAACCTATTTGGTTCTAATAATATTTTGTCAGCAGGTCTAGGAACTAGTTCCTAAGTTTCATTCTTCTCTATCTACATTAGTTCTTCTTCCAATTCCTTTACCCAATTTTCATCATTACAGGCTTCATTCACAATTTTTGGTTCTACTATAGAGAGAAAATAGTAATTCACTTGTTCTTCTACAACTCTTTTACTTGTCACTACTCCTTTTTTTTGTCTCTAATAATTTGATCTTTAGAGTGATTGATTCTTACATACCTAGGGGTCTTAGCAGTAATTTTTGAAGCCTTTTCTTCTTCATCTTGACTGTCTTCTTGTTCAACTTTTTCTTTATAAGTTATAGCAGCAAGTTCATCTGACTCATAGGCACTTTGATATGATGTTTTTCCTTTGCCTTCATCCACCTTCACATTTTCACTCTCAAGAATCTTTAAATCAACCTTTTGTTGTAGCATCAGTAGGCCTTACTCTTGGTAGAGTATCCAAGGAAGATTCCTTCATCACATCTTGCATCAAATTTCCCTAGATCTTCATCTCTTTTGATATAGAATTTGTTTCTAAAGACTTTGAAGTATCTTACTGTTGGAATTATTCCATACCACAATTCATAGGGAGTTTTAGTACCATTACCTTTCACTTGAACTCTATTTTGAATGTAGACTGTCATGCCCACATTTCCCATGCGGTCACAACACGTATTCACACGTGTCATGTGGTCATGATACGAACTATCAAAAATTTTCCTTACTACTCTGAAAACCCCCTCGCATGCATAGATGTGTTCGGTGGCATACGCTTAAGGCGAAAACAATACAGTTGTCGGTGGGGTACCAAGTATAGTGTGATAAACACTAATCTTGAATGCGTGGTTTCCTGACTTAGGTTAGTCTCACGAGTTACATTTGAATAATAGTTATTTTAGGTGATAGAACATTTTTCAACAAGCATGATCATTTGCCCTCTCTTCCGTTTCTCTGAAATTTAATTTTGATTGTATTTCTATCTCATTCTCCTTAGTTTCCGCTCTAGGTTTTAGTTCAACGTTTGAATTAATTTGAATAATCATCTTGTTCCTAAACAAGATTAACTGTAGGTAAAACTTACTTAGTTCTCTTAGCTCAGTTTGGAAATGCCACACATTTTCTCCTCTTTGTTTTCCAAGGTTGGCTTTTCCTTCTTAATTGGGTGTTTTCTAAATCTACAGTTGAGTTTAAAATGGTCATTCATGGAATGCCTATGATGGCTTGTTTGCGTTTATTTTCAGTGTCCTTTGTAAATGAAAGGATCATATTTTCCTCTTCATTTTCCTGTCATTTAATTTGTGATAATTGTTGAAACTTACGAGAAACTCTTCCTTAAAACTAATATATATTTACCTATGCTCTTTTTAAATTATAAATATATTTCTCCTTATAAATATAATTCAAATATATATATTTATATTTTGCCATTATTTCAGTTCACTTTAACTCACAATTTCATTAATAAGTTCCTTAACTCTAAAGAAAGTATAGAATATATAAAATAAATATATATATATATATATATATATATATATATATATATATATATAATTTGTTAAAACATATTACTATCCAATAATTCATTAAAAATAGAGCAATGAGTTAATTTTTTTTTTTTTCAAATATAAACATTGTATTTCTGAATTGCAACTCCAAAATTAAACTTCATACAAAATAGTGATAAACAATAGATATTTAAAAATCTATTTTCCCCTTAATTAAATTTAAATTTCAAGTCTCTAATTTCAGTCTAAATATAGTAACATATAATATAAAATGGAAAGAAAATAATTATAATTGCATTTATTCATAACAAATAAAAGTGTATGAATATAACACAAATTCTTTTCCCATTCAAATGTCATAATTTCAACTACCTTAATTTGTTAAATTCAACATTTCCACTAAACATTACAATAGATAAATTTTAACAACTTTGTCTACATCAACAACTAATTTCACAACTTCTTAATTAAATAGATTTATAAGAAAATTGACAAATCTAACATTCTTTGTAAAACAATTTTCTTTCTTTCTTTCTCATACTAAGGTAGAATGGAATAAACTATTAAATCACAACTAACAACACATTAAGGAAGGATTTACTCTTGACTCCCCAAGTAACAAATTTTTTACAACATTTAAAGAGTTAATTTTCTCCTCTTGGCAAATCAACTAGGATGTAGTCACTACTAAGAATAGGCTCTCTTTAGAGCCTTAAGAGTAAAGGAAAATAAAATATTTTTCCAACACAAGAAACTTCTCCAACTTCACAATAAGCTCCAAGAATACCTGCATAACACACAAAGGAAGAAACACCACACAAGCTGCTCTCCTCCCTACCGTAGACCCACAAGAGGGTCACCCCCAAGTTAGGGAGATCATCCACACACCTAGGGTATTCTAAAAATCCACTTCACAATAAGGTATAAACAACACACCAAAACACACATACACCCAAGGAAATTTACCCAACACAAAAACTCAACAAAGGTGAGTTTATAGAGCAGTAGGAGAGTGGACATACTCAACTCTAGAGTGTCACCCTTCAATTAAATTTCAACACAGTTTTTCTCATGGCCTCAAGCCAAACAAGATAATTAGATTCTAAGGAATATCATATTTGGCTCTCAAGCCATATAACCAATTTTCTTAAATTCCCACAAATGCCCTCAAGGCTTTCAACATCTCAAAAGAAACAAGGCATGCACTCGAGGAGGATCACTCCTCCCTTACCCCATACTTGATGAGCATTTCTCCCAAGTGGAAGAAGCTCTGTCAACACCCAAATAATTTTTATATATATATATATATATAGATAACTACTTCACATATTTTTCTTGCAGTGATAAAATTCACGGTTTCATAAGTAACACATATCACTGTAAAATATAAAATATTTATGAGCTCCAAACTTGCAATTGTGTTTTTAGAAAATGATAATAGAATACCAAAAGAGAGCCCAATACATTGCTTTATATTCCCTCCATAATGGGATGCCCACCATGAGGGTCTCTTCTTAGGATGGGGACCTTTTCACTTTTACTATTCATTTTTCACTATTCACTAATCACTATTACTTTTACTATTCACTATTACTTTTACTATTTACTTTTACTATTCACTTTTCACTATTCTGTTACTATTCACTATTCATATTAAGGTAAATTTTTAATATGAGATTAGTTTCTATTTAACTCAATTACACAACTTTAATCAAATTTCATTTCACAAATCCATCATGCAAGAAACATTTATGAAATAGGTGTGAATGGGAAAATGGATTGATCAATAATGATAAATAATGAACCCAACCATCTGTGAAATATGAAAGAGAAAAAAGAGAATGATCGCCTATCTGTTCTTGACCTTGAAGATGAAGAAGATTGGGCCTCAGGGAGCTTGCTTCCTTGCTTGTTGACAGT
The DNA here is from genome assembly GCA_027924645.1 of Cunninghamia lanceolata. Taxonomy (NCBI): domain Eukaryota; kingdom Viridiplantae; phylum Streptophyta; class Pinopsida; order Cupressales; family Cupressaceae; genus Cunninghamia; species Cunninghamia lanceolata. The sequence continues at coordinate 16,198,039 of BSBN01001567.1, read as the reverse complement.
GACAAGAATGGAACGGCTGTGATACTTGTTGTGGTGAAGATGAGCTTCAAACACAGGGATAATGAATGGAGGGTATATGATGGCTAGAATAATTTCGGCATTATGAGGCTATGAAGAGGAGAATAGAGAAGGAGTTGGGCATTATGAGGATGCCAGAAGAAGATTCCCTAGAGGAAATTGGCACGATAAAGATGCAAGAATGAAGTCCCCCTGCATGAATGAAGTCCCCCTGCAAGAATGAAGTCCCCCTGCATGAATGAAGTCCTCTGCAAGAATGAAGTCCCCCTGCAAGAATGAAGTCTCTTCTCCTCCTCCCTAATGGCTTAGAGAAGGGTCTCATTTATAGATTTTCTGAAAAGGGAATGGAGGGTGAGGATCAAGAGTCAAGATCAAAGGCTCTCATTATTTGTGAATTTTAAATTCATAGTGGATGAATTAAAAATTTATTTTTGGGAAGAGTGGATTATGACAAATTGAATTTTTAATTCCATTAGTGGAGGACAAAATGAATTAAAAATTGTAATATTTATGAATTTTTTAAGATTGTAATATTTAAATAACCCCACTCTTTTTTTCCACTATCCCAAGTGGAATTAAAAAATATCCCCACTATCTCAAGTGGAATTAAAAAATATCCCCACTATCCCAAGTGGAGTTAAAAAATATCCCCACTATCCCAAGTGGAATTAAAAAATATCCCCACTATCCCAAGTGGGATTAAAAAAATATCCCCACTATTCCAAGTGGAATTAAAAAATATCCCCATTATCCCAAGTGGAATTAAAAAATATTCTCACTATCCCAAGTGGGATTAAAAAATAATCCCACTCATGAAGGACCACACCACTTCATGGGGACTTTCACAAAAAGTGAGGGAACAAGAAGATAAACCCCTCCATTATTGGTAGACCATGGAGTCTTTTCAAGCCTTGGAAATGGAGAAAGGATGGGCTTGAGTGTTGGTCCCACTCATCCTATCCTTCCCATGCCTCCAAATTCGTCACTTAACTTCACTGTGAAGTTAAGGTGACCATACGGAGGTTACCGAAGAGTTACCCAAGTCAAAAGTGACCCTAGACCCATGGGGTATAACCCAGGGTCAATTTAAACTTAGTTAGGACACCCAGGGTCAAGTTAAGACACAAGAAAAGGGTCTCAAAAATTTAAATTTAAAAAAAAAAAATTCAACTACATTTCTTTCAACACAAATCATAATTCCAATTTACGAGAGGGTAGACCTAACCCATTCAACCTCATGAAAGACACATTACAACATTAAATCAAACACAGAGTTGATCTTGGTTCCTCGTGGAACTAGATCGGCTTCATAAGGGATTACAACATAAGGTGCGGAATGATCTCCAGTATCTATGGTTTTGTTAGAAATACATGCACACTCAATCTCAAAGTTAATTCCACATATACATATCATAGCCGAAGCAAATTTAATACATGCATTTCTAAAGCATACCACAGTTCTTATAAACCTAATGAAATCATATGACAATTTTCTTTCTAACATCACCCAATTAGTTTCCCTGTAATGTAAACATTAATCAGACATCACCCATTTAGTTTTTCCTATAAAATAAATATCTATCTAACATCACCTGATTTGTTTTCTCTTAAAGCAAACATCTAACTAACATCACCCAATTAGTTTTCCTTTAACATAATAAGGTTTAATAGTTTGAAAATCTGAGATTAACAGTCCCACAAATGTAAAAGTATCAACAACAGTAAGGTAATTAGTCACATGTAAGGAAATGAAAAAGTGTAGGCCTCACATAGACAACATGTATAGCTTCTTTCTAGAAAACTTTTGGTAGCTTCTTGAACTACCCTATTTTTCTTTTCCACAACTCCATTTTGCTAAGGAGTCTTAGGTGCAAACAACTATCTCTTTATTCCTTTCTCTTCATAGAAATTGTTGAATTCATTTGATGTGAATTCACCTCCTCTATCAAACCTCAAGCATTTGATTTTCAGTTCTATTTGATTTTCAACCATTGCCTTGAAGGATTTGAAATTCTCTAGGGCTTCAGATTTGTCTCTTAGAAAAGTAACCCAAAAAGTAATCCAAGTCATTCTAGAATAATCATCAATAAGCAACATGAAGTACCTGTCACCTTGTAGACTTCTTATCCTTGTAGGACCACATAGATATGTATGAACTAGATCCAACAAACTGGCATAAAGTTGTTCTTTACTCTTGAAACTTGTTCTTGTCTACTTCCCCAACTAACATTCCTTGCAAAGAGTATTGGTAGGTTTCACAAGTTTTTGTAAATCTCTTACAGTCTGACCTAAACTTATCTTGACTAGATTATCAAAATTTATGACACAACCTTCTATGCCACAACCAACTCTCATCTTCTTGGACTAATAAACAGTAATCATTAGTTCCTATTAATTAATAGATGTTACCTTTGGTCTTTTGATGCAGGAGCATCCAGGGTGTAAGAGCAATCTTGCATCAACCAAAAAAATTAAAAAATGTGTTGTTTCTTTTCAATAAGGGCTAAATTTGGCAGGGTTACTATTTGTAGTAAGTTTGCATTTGTGCACAGCTGGATACAAAATCTTACACAGACCTCTAGAATGGTGAATTAAAGCTAATGGTGAAGAAATCACTTCAATATCATTTGTCATTTGTGAGATATTAAAATTTCAAATTCCAAAAATCCTATTGAAATATTCAAAGTCAAATTTGAGGCACTTAGAGGCTTCGGATGGGCCCAAAATTTGGTGGGAAACCCAAGCAGTCTACCTATCGGTACTGCTTATGCTCCATCGTCTTTCAAGAGTTTTATGAAAAGGTATTATAATTGAAAATCCAATGGTCGGATCAAAAGTTATGGCCCCGTGAAGTTGACCTATTTTTGGAGGGAGGTGCAAATTTCAAAATTAAGCTGGTGGTCGCCAAAAAGGGCTATATATAACCATTTTTGGGAACCCTTAGGGTAGGAGAGTTAAGGGGTAAGGTGTAAAGTTAAGAAAGGCGGGGAAAATTAGAAACCCTAGTTGATTTGGGAATTACAGAAGGCTGAAGATTCCAGAGTCTAGAGAGAGGGAGCTGTAATGTGTTGCAGCCTATAGGGGATTCATCCTTTGATTGTATTTGAGCTTCTGTAATGTAATGTTTACCCATATTAATAAAATATCATTCTATTTTCTGTGTGCAATTTATGTTATTATGTGTTTTATGATTTACCCCCTTCATCAAGTGGTATCAGAGCAAGGGTTCCTGAGTGTGTAGACAGATCGCCGACTGTGAGGCAGTTTGCACCAGGACCTGAGGTTGTGGGTTTACTGCAAAGATCAAGATGTCTCCACGAAGAAACTATGGTGGGAGGAATGCTTTGATGGAAGAGGGTTTTAGAGCCCTACAAAGATAAATCGATGCATTGCAAGAGGAGCTGCGAAGAGGGTTCGAGCCGAGAAGGAGAGAGGAAAGCGAAGATGAAGCTGAAGAAGAGATATCTAAGAACAAGAAGCTGTGGGAGATCCTGCAAAAGTTAGGTTGTTGAAGGCCATTTCAAAAGATCAAAAAGAGGCCCAGGATCGAAGTTTCTACCTATTCTGGAGATTTGAATCCAGAACAACTTATTGATTGGATCAATGATATGGAGGAGTATTTCGAGTATGAAGATGTGGAAGACCCTGAACGGGTCAAGTTTGCAAAGACAAAGTTGAAAGGCCATGCCAGTATTTGGTGGAAGGAGGTCCAATTAGAGAGAAATAGAAGAGGAAAAGCAAAGATTACTAGATGGGATCAGATGGTGGAGAAATTGAAGAAGCAGTTCATTCCTGTGGACTATGAGATGGAGTTACTGAAGAAGCTGCAAGGATTGAAGCAAGGTAACAAGTCTGTTAAGGAGTATATAGAAGATTTTTATAAGATCACTATCAAGGCAGGCCATGGAGAGGCCAACAAGGAGAAGGTAGCTTGTTACATTAATGGGTTGAGGTCAAGTATTCAAGAAGAGTTGAGCCTGGTTAGAATGACCACCATAGAAGATGTGTACCAGTTTTCCTTGAAGGTGGAAGAGAAGCTGAATAAGAGATTTGAAAGCAAGCAAAGGGGAAGAGGTCAAGGTGGAAGGACTGGTGGAAGACCCTATGGAGGCCAAAATGAAGATCCAAAGAAAAGTGAAGAAGTTGGAACTAGTCAAAATCAAAGAGGAGATAATACCTACCGCCCTCGTGACTAGAATAATGGTGAGCAAAGAGGAAGAGGAAGAGGTAGACCTAGGCAAGGACCTAGAAGAGGAGGTTTCAGAGGAACATGTTTCCAATGTGGAGAAGAAGGGCATTGAGTATATGAGTGTCTGCAACATCAAGGAAGGATGAATAGAAGACCTGAAGGTAATGCATGAGTTGCATATGTGGATGAAGATGCACAGTCTGAGTGCTCCGAAGATGCAGAAATGGGAGAAACCCTAGTTGTCAGAAGAACTTTGTTGAATGAGGAGAAAGAACCCAATCAGAGGAAGAGTTTATTCCACACAAGGTGCAAATGTGAAGGTAAGTGTTGTGATATTATTATTGATAGTGGAAGCACTAATAATCTTGTTTTAGAGGAGATGGTTGACAAGTTGAAGTTGACAAGAAGAAAGCATCCGCATCCATACCAGATTGCATGGTTGTAGAAGGACCATAGAGCTTTGGTCAATGAGTAGTGTTTAGTGAAGTTCAAGATTGGTGACTACCATGATGAGGTACTGTTTGACATCATACCGATGGATGCATGTCATATGCTATTGGGGAGGTCGTGGCAGTATGATAGGGGCGCTGTCCATGATGGTCGTGCAAACACATACTCCCTAACAAAGGATGGAGTCCGTCATAAGGTGAAGCCCTTGAAGGAGGTGGAAGAAAAGGTATGTAGTACTGCCAGAATTTGCTTGGTGGATGGTAGAACATTTTTGGAGGGTATGAAGAATAAGCATCATTGCTTTGCATTGATTCCTAAGATTAGTCAAGAGAAATGTGAAGATGTACCAGCAGAAGTCTCAGAAATGTTGGAAGAATTTCAAAATATTGTCTCTGATAATGTACCAGAAGGTTTACCACCAGTGAGGAAGATAAGTCATCAAATGGATTTGATACCAGGAGTTAGTTTGCCAAATAAGGCAGCCCACATAATGACTCCAGCAGAGAATGAAGAGTTGAATAGACAAGTTCACGAGCTGCTAAGGAAGGGACTGATAAGGGAGAGCCTAAGTCCATGTGTAGTACCTGTAGTACTAGTACCAAAGAAAGATGGAGAGTGGAGGATGTGTATAGATTCCTGAGCCATCAACAAGATCACAATCAAGTACAGATTTCTATTGCCCAGAATGGATGACATAATGGATTGTTTGAGTGGATCCAAGTACTTCACAAAGATTGATCTGAAGAGTGGGTATCACCATATTCGAATCAGAGAAGGAGATGAATGGAAGACAACCTTCAAGACAAAGGAGGGTTTGTATGAGTGGGTAGTCATGCCATTTGGGCTAACCAATGCACCGAGCACATTCATGCGGCTCATGAACAAGTACTGAAAATCTTTTTGGGAAGTTTTGTTATTGTTTATTTAGATGACATTTTGATTTTTAGTAAGACTTGGGATGAGCATTTGATGCATATCAGAAGAGTTTTAGAGAAGCTAAGGGAGGAGAAGTTGTTGATCAATCTGAAGAAATGTAGTTTTGAAAAGAAGGAGTTGGTATACCTGGGATTTGTTGTCTCAGAGGAAGGTCTTAAGATGGACCCAGAGAAGGTGAGGGGTATCATTGAATGGCCTACGCCAAGGAGTGCTTTCAAGGTAAGATCTTTTCATGGTTTGGCAAGCTTTTACAGAAAGTTTATCAAGAATTTTAGTAGCATTTGTGCACCCCTAACTGAGACAATGAGAGGGGATAGAAAAGAGTTTAGATGGAATAAAGGAGCAGACAAAAGCTTTGACACATTGAAGCAGAAAGTTGTAGAGCAACCTATTTTGGCACTTCCAGATTTCAATAAGGTATTTTAGGTAGATTGTGATACTAGTGGTAGTGGTATAGGAGCTGTTCTGAGTCAAGAAGGTAAGCCCATTGCCTATTTTAGTGAGAAGCTTAATGATGCCAAGAAAAAGTATTCTATTTATGATCAGGAGTTTTATGCAATAGTTCAGGCTTTGAAGAAATGGAGACATTATTTGTTGCAAAAAGAGTTTGTTTTATATACTGATCATCAGGCTTTGCAGTATCTTAATAGTCAAGGGAAGTTAAATCAAAGGTACTTAAAATGGGTTGAGTTTTTGCAGAGTTATACTTTTGTTTTGAAGCACAGGAGTGGGAAGTCCAACAGAGTTACAGATGCCTTGAGCATAAGACAAAATTTGTTGACAGAAATGAAGATAGAGGTTGTTGGGTTTGATGAACTCAAAAGTTTGTATCCTGAAGATCTAGATTTTGTAGAGGCTTGGAAAGCTTGTTTGGAACCTATTACTTTGGATAGGACAAAATGGTTGGATTTCATAATCTAAGATGGCATGTTGTTTAGAGGAATCCAGTTGTGCATTTCGAGGGGTTCCATGAGAGAGAACCTGATTAAGGAGAAGCATAGTGGAGGATTAGTTGGACACTTTGGTCGAGATAAGACCATTGCTATTATTGGTGAATATTATTACTGGCCACAATTGTAGCAAGATGTGAGGAAATTTGTGCAGAGTGTGTCAGATGGAAAAAGGAACAAGTCAGAATACAAGGCTATATCAGCCATTACCTATACCAAAGAAGCCATGGGATGATATCAGTATGGATTTTGTTCTTGGTTTACCAAGGACATAGAGGACATGATTCCATTTTTGTGGTGGTGGATAGATTCTCAAAGATGGCCCATTCTATTCCTTGCAAGAAGACTAATGATGCTATTCATATTGCAGAGTTATTTTTCAGGGAGGTGGTGAGACTACATGGTCGACCTAAAAGCATAGTTTCAGATCGAGATACCAAGTTTGTTGGTTATTTCTAGAGGACATTGTGGAAGAAGTTGAATACAAATTTGAAGTTCAGTTCTGCACACCATCCACAGACTAATGGATAGACAGAAGTGGTGAATAGGAGGTTGGGTAACCTACTATGATGCTTAGTAGGAGATAAGCCCAAGGGATGGGATTTGATTTTACCATAGGCAGAATTTGCTTACAATAACTCTGTCAATAGGAGCACAGGAAAATCTCCATTCTAGGTTGTGTATGGGAGTAGTCCAAGAACTGCTTCTGAATTGAGGAGGATGGATAAGGGGGAGAAGAGTAGTGCCGAAGCTGAAAATTTTGCTGAGCACATGAAGAATTTGCATGAAGAGGTAAGAAAGCATATCCATAAGATGAATTCTCAGTATAAGGCTAAAGCAGATTAGAAGAGGAGACATAAGGAGTTTCAGGAGGGTGATGAAGTCATGGTTCACTTGAGAAAAGAAAGATTTCCAATTGGTACATATAATAAGCTGAAGATGAGGAAATTTGGACCATGTAGAATCCTGAAGAAGCACGATTTAGGAAATGCATTTGAGGTAGAGTTACCTGATGACATCAATATTTCACCAGTGTTCAACATTTTAGATCTGACAGAGTATCATGATGATGAACTTGATAAAGGAACACAGTGGGACATTCCAGCATCTACTTCAGAGAAGGAGGAGATGGAGGGCATTTTAAATAGCTGTGTGGGTAAGAGTACAAGAAACAGGTAGTATATAGAATACTTGGTGAAATGGAAAGGAAGGCATGTTGAAGATTCATCATGGTTATCTAAGACTGAGGTTAACCGTTTTGGTTTCCCTCTAACTCATGAGAAGTGACAAGGTCACTTTTCAAATTACCTCGGGTGTCTGATGTAGGAGCATCCAGGGTGTAAGAGCAATCTTGCATCAACCAAAAAAATTTAAAAATGTGTTGTTTCTTTTCAATAAGGGCTAAATTTGGCAGGGTTACTATTTTTAGTAAGTTTGCATTTGTGCACGGTTGGATACAAAATCTTACATGGACCTCTAGAATGGTGAATTGAAGCTAATGGTGAAGAAATCACTTCAATATCATTTGTCATTTGTGAGATATTAAAATTTCAAATTCCAAAAATCCTATTGAAATATTCAAAGTCAAATTTGAGGCACTTAGAGGCTCCGGATGGGCCTGAAACTTGGTGGGAAACCCAAGCGATCTACCATCAGTACTACTTATGCTCTATCATCTTTTCAAGAGCTTTTCAAAAAGGTGTTATAATTGAAAATCCAACAGTTGGATCGAAAGTTATGGCCCCGTGAAGTTGACCTATTTTTGGAGGGAGGTACAAATTTTGAAATTAAGCTGGTGGTCGCCAAAAAGGGCTATATATAACCATTTTTGGGAACCCTTAGGGTTGGAGAGTTAAGGGGGAAGGTGTAGAGTTAAGAAAGGCGGGGAAAATTAGAAACCCTAGTTGATTTGGGAATTACAGAAGGCTGAAGATTCTAGAGTCTTAAGATAGGGAGCTGTTATGTGTTGCAGCCTGTAGGGGATTCATCCTCTGATTGTATTTGAGCTTCTGTAATGTAATGTTTGCCCATATTAATAAAATATCATTCTATTTTCTGTGTGCAATTTATGTTATTGTGTGTTTTATGATTTACCCCCTTCATCATCTTCTTACTGGTAGCAATCATAGTTCCAAAGCTTTCCATGATCTTGCATCCATTGTCTTTGAATCTCATATCATAATCTTTGTCACACATCTGACCAACACTCAAAATATTGTGCTTCAAATGCTTCACATATAGGACATTGTCGGTATTATGCTTTCCATCAAATATAATAGATCATTTTCCACAAATCTTACTAGCTGCATTGTCTCCAAACCTAACCAGTCCTCCATCATATTTTTTCAAACTTACAAACTTACTTTTGTCACTAGTCATGTGATGTGAGCATCCACTATCAATAATCCATTGATCCTTATCTTTCTTAACCTAAACAACCAAGGCACTTTCTTCCACTAGTTTTTCTTCCTTCACACTGCTAGTAGTATTAGTAGACAAGGGTTCTTCTTTAATAGCAATAAACAAGCATTCATTTGCACTAGTACTAGTATCATCAGATTCATCATCAATCACACCTTCATCATCAAAATCTCTAACATAGTAGCATTTCTTTGGAGCTCTAGGCCTATTCTCAAATCTTTTTCTATTTCTTTCAATTCTTTCATGACATCTGGAAGCATAGTGACTTGCTTTACCACATGAAATACATTTGAAAGGTAGTTTGCCTTTGAACTTATCAGAACCTCTTTGCAATCTATCAATAAAGTTGGCTTCAATTTCATCAAAGTCATCATCAGGTTCCACCTTATATTTCTCAGCTCTGGAGATCTTTTCTGATGTACTAGCTTTGAAAGCAGTTTCAACTTTTGGCAAAGCATCACCAAACTCTCTCATCTCAAAGGTCGTAAGCTTTCCAAGTAATCGATCTCTGTCAAAAGTTTTCACAGTCATTACTTCTTCAATTGCAACTACTTTGTGACTATAGGACTTTGGTAGTGATCTAAGGATTTTCATCACAACTTCCTTATCACCAATAGTTTCTCCCATACCTTTTATTCCATTGACAAGTTCATCAACCCTTTGCATGAAGGTTGCAATGTTTTCATCTTCATTCATCTTTAAACTCTCATATTTTTCTTTCAAGCCCTGTAGCTTGTCTTCTTTTATATAATCATCTCCTTCATAGTTTCTTCAACTTTTCCCAAACCTCATTTGCAGATTCTAGATCCATGACTTTTATCAGCTCAGTGTCGGACAAAGCACTTAACAAGGCATCTCTAGCTTTTATATTCAACTCATATTCTTTGATTTCATCTTCAGTTCTCAAACCATTTGGAGGCATGGTATATTTTGATTCTACATCTTTCCAAACTCTATAACCAAGACAAAGGAGATGGCTTTTCATTCATACCTTCCATAGAGCATAATTTGTCCCATCAAACTATGGTGCTTCCTTTTTAAAAGACATCCTGGATCTTCCTCAAGTTGTTAGGCTTTCTTCTGAGAAACCTACTCTAATACCAATTGTTGAAATACACAAGACAACTGAGAGGGGGGTGAATCAGTTGTTACAAAAACTTAACTTCATATGAATATCAAACCATCAACAACTTAATAAATGATAATCAAATTTAACCATGAAAGCATTGAACCACAAACTTAATCACAATCACACATTCAACATAGTAGACACTAGATTTTTATGTGGAAAACCCTAAAAGGGAAAAACCATGATGGGTGTTAGCCCACAAAAATATATGAGTTATAATAATACTAAAAAATAGAGGCTCATTTCCTATAGGGTTCACTGCAAAGAATGGCTCACTGCTAAAGAGTGGCTCACTGCCAAGGGGTGGCTCACTACCAAATATGGTGAACTGATTAAATAGCATCTACTCCATGCCTGGGTTCAATTCCATTGAAGTACAATATAACTTCTCTACTCTGTTCTTTCACACCTTCATACTTATCTCTTCATACTCGCACACTCATACACTTTTTTGCAATTACATCACAAGTCTCTATACAAGTCATCAACCTTGGAATGTACATCAAGGTTGGCAATACATTCATTAATCGTTGGAACAATCTCCAAGGTCAGCATTACAAAAACATACATAAAAATAGGTCTGGACCTAGTCCAAAATTTAGCTAAGGGAAATATGTAAAGATGTATGCTGATCACACCACACCTTAGCTAAGACTCAAACATGATTATTCATGCCACAACACACTTCCACAATCTTCAAGGCATCTCTGCAGTTAGTGAAATCAACCAAGTCAGCCAACTGGTGAGAACACTAGGTCTTCTAAGAACATTCTTCATTCACAATCCAATTTTCACTTTGCGGACCAATCCAAGAGTATGAACATGATCAGGAGATATCCACAAGCTCATTGAGATCATCAGGAAACAACCACACAACTTCTAACCACTCTGTCAAGAAGATTCATTGAATCGGAGCACAAGAACAACACTCTCTGCCACTGTCATAAGGAAAGGATCGCTTGCGGACCACCAAGTCACGAACCATTGAAGTTGAAGGCACTTATGATCATTCTAGACTTAACTCTAGAACCACAGCCCAAAATACTTCAATGCAGAGGAATGTAGAGCATAATATTTTCTCCCTGTCACCACCAATCATACAGGAAAAGTAGTTTGCACTCTAGCGAACATAACTCACTCAAATATTCATACCGAAGGCTCAAACTTGGGATATAATATCTTTAGATAGAGTTCTAAATAACTTCCAATCCACCAACAAAGATATCCGTTCTACAGGAAATGTAGAGCAATCTTTTGGACTATTCTTCTGTATGCAATACGTTGTTTCCACTACAACTCACTGTTTTTACCAGAGGAGCTAATTTTCTCAATATACTCAATATCAAGATCACTTACATAAGTAAATACAAAGCATCTCACTTATTACAAGAAATAAACAAAATAAGAGCATAATTGACACCAATGAAAACACCGATTAGGCACATACTTGCAACAAGAAACACAATCCACATACTAGTGAACACAATTTTCTTTGCACAATGAACAAAAGCACCAAATTTGGAATATAAAAACTCTTAACACATCTAAACAACATACCCAAACCGCAAAGATAGATCTTCAAAATAGAGGAAATACAGAGAAAAAGAATAACACTACTTTGTAAGCCAAAATGCTACTTCAACACACTGTTTCCTTTATTAATCAAATTTTCTCAAAAGCACTTGAAAACTAACCAACATAAACATATTCCTAACAACTTCATCATCTCTTCAAGGAAACCATATCTTCTTCAACAAAGCAACTCAACTAAATAGCTCACACCATTGCAACAACCTCATCTCAAAGACAATATCCACTCAACACTAACTACTCATATTATTGCACCATAAGTAACTCACACAAATGACACAATTGACACCAATGACAACACAAGCTTGTTGACATCAATGACAACACTGATTATTCATACTTGCAACAACTCTGCATTTCACCACAAGTGAATGGTTTGCTGCATGGATTTGAGGATAAGATTATGAATGGTTGTAGCATGTGTATTTTAAGTTTCAAGCAATTTGGAGGTCCCCATATAGTTTTGTGAAATGACAGATAGTCTATTTTATTGTTGTCCTACCAGTGGAGCCGACCTAAAGATATTGATGTTGTGCGGAGGGTAAATATGTTTTGCGGAGTTAAGTGGGAGCTATTTTAGGTCCATGTCTACCCATTTCAATTTGTTTCAAAGTTTGAATCTTGGTGCGAAGTGTGTGAGTAAGGTTTTGGGGCCGATAAGTCCCATATGGCATATTTTGCACGTTACATCTAGTAAGGCTGACTTAATTGATGTTGTGAAAGAAGCATATATATATGAAGGGTTGTTTTCAATGTTTTGAATTAAATAATGGCATATGTGTGGTCTAAATGATGCGACAAGAGTCTATAGATGCAAATTGAATGAATACAGAGCAGAGGAGTCTGATATTTCACAATAGTGGGTAGAATACTGTATTTGTATTTTGAGCTTCATTAGAACTATATTTCATGTATATGTTAGATGTAATTATAAATAGTTCAATCATGGTAGTGAGCCACCCATTCTCTCCTATCTTTTTCTTTCAGGATAGTGAGTCCTTTGGCAATGAGCCACCTCCAATGAGCATTCTTGGATAGTGAGTCCAATTGTATCAACCTTAACCAGTTGTCTTATTAATATTTATTGTGAGATATTCCTCGCTGTAGTTTTTCTTGTTTTGGGTTTTCCACATAAAAATCTTGGTGTTCATGTGTCATGAATTATGGCTACATGTTTTACGCTTAATTTCTTTTACTACAATTGAATATGCTAAATGGATTAAAATGTTTGATGTGTAAATGGTTTAAGAGAATACTGATTCACCCACCTCTCATTGTTCTATGTGTTCAACAATTGGTATCAAAGAAAGGTCCTTTGGAAGAAGCCTAATTGCTCAAGGAAGATCTTGGAGATTGAACACATGGTTGCTAGAAGATTACCTATTCCTCTAGAAGAGATTCCTGCTATTAATCTCATTAAAGAAGACTATTTTCTTGACAAAGTAGGAGAAATCAATGCCGCTCTTAAAGATCTTGAAAGAATTGAAGGAGAAAATAGTGATCTGAAAGAAAATGTCAAGGAAGCAAATGAATGCATTAGGAAATTGAAAGAGCAAGTCAAGAAGCTTAGAGACAAGCATAAGGAAGTTAGTGAAAAATTGGAGCAAGCAAATGGAACCATCACAAATCTAAAAGTGCAAGTTGAATAAAAGAAAAGAATTGAGGAATGTCTTAATGCAGTTGTGGGAAGCAAGTCTAAAAAATGTACAAGGCTTGACAAAGAGGTTGTGAATCTAAAATCTGACTTGGAGAAAGCAAGGAGTCATGAAGAAAAACTCAAGATCAGCAGCGCAAAGCTTGATGAAATGATTACAAATTAGAAAGGTCCAAATAATAAAGAGGGTTTAGGATTTGAAAATGTCAAAAGGTCAAAATCAGGTTAGACATCAAATGCTAAAAACAAAAAGAACAATGGCAAGCAGATCCAGAATCAAAGGAATAAAAGACCACTAGTCAGACAACCAAATGCTCAAAGGTACCTATCTTTAAATGGTTTCTGTCATTCTTGCAATAAGTATGGACACATAGTAATAGATTGTAGAAGTAGAAGGAATCAAAGTGTTCCATCTTTCTCTGATCAATGCTTCAATTGCAAGAGAGTTGGTCATAGAGCTAGTGAATGTAGAAGTCAAATGAGGAATGCCTATAACAATGTCAGAATGGTTCAATCTTTCAATGGCTACTATTATACATGGAATAGATATGGGCATAAAGCTAACCAATGTAGATCTAGAATGAATGGAAGGAATACTGGTTAGAGGAATATTGTTTTCTACAATTGCAATAGACCTGGACACATTTCTAAGTTTTACAGAAGCAAAAACATGAAGAAGGATAATCTGGTAGAGAAGAATGAACCAGTACAAAAGGTTGATCTGATAGAGACAAAGAAGGAAATGAATAATATTTGGATAAAGAAGGATGTAACAAAGGTTAAGGATATATATAAAGTTACATTTGGTGCAGAAGTTTCCTCCAAAAACTAAGTAGAGAGCTTTTGCTCAGGGGGAGCTTTAATGAAAGTCTTTCATCCCCTACCAAAGAAAAGATGCTAATGCTTCAGCATGAGTATATATGGTGTAGGATAATATTATTAAATTGTTGGAAAGAATTCTGGTAGAAAATCTCTTAATGTGGAAATTTGCGTAACACTTGAAGGTGCTTGTGTATACAGAGATAGGTCTGACAACACTATTGTTTGAGGAATTAAATGTGAATTAGGTTAGATCTAAAAAGCTATAAAAGGGATTTTATTTAGTAAAATATTTCATAAAAGCATTCATAGAGAAAATCAAGAGTTGAGTTGAGTAGAAGAAGAGATCAAGGTGATTCAGAGTTCATTGTATCCAAACCCTAGTTTAGAAAAAAGTGAAGAAAAGGTATTTCTCAGCATCCAGTTTGCCCTAGTTTCTTAGAGATCTTAGTTTTTGAAGTGTTTGTTAGCATTTTAAATGACAAATCCAAGGGTTATTGAGGTAACAAATAAACCTCAACCTAAATTCAAGAAATTCCCTACAAAATATATTGAGAATGATCTGTTGGGAGCATTTTATTCCATTCCACATGGAGTTTTGCCAACTGAAGATATAAGAACTTATATTCACAAAAAAATGGAAGAGTTTGATCATAGGAAGCTTGGGGTTATCTAGGTTAAGGAAATTATAGGAGATGATTTTGCACTTAACCCTGAGTATCAAAACCTAATTGTTAAGAATCTTGATGTTTGGCAGTGGTTCCCTAATTTTTCTTTGATAACAAATGGGTTAGATTAGCAATGTAGACACCTACAAATGTCTTCATCGGTATACCGACTCCCGACATCCCTAAATATACCAATTTCCCTTCTAATCAATTAATTAAATTTTGAATTAATTATCCCTTCATCACCTAATTTTTCATCATTTTACCCCTTACAATTGGGTTAATTTAATTAATTCAATAGTCCAACCTTACCCAATTAATTAAATAAATATGCAATATTTATTTAGTTAATTCCCCCTTTTTCACTAAATCCAATTAATTAGGTAAATCATGTTTACCTAATTAATCCAACCTATTAATCATCCTATTCCTACCTTAGTTAATTAAATATCTATTATTTAATTACCTAGCCTAACCTACATGACCCTAGACCTAGGATTAATTAAATAAAACCTTATATAATTAATCCTAACCTCCCATTAACCCATCCCCTAATTGTTTTTCAGCCATATTAATTAGTCTAATCACCCTAATTAAAATGGTCAAACTTTGATTAACACTCCTCCCCACATCCCACAAATAAAAAATTGAAATATATCTGATATAAATCAATTTTTTATACACGTGTCCAACATCACATTTAATACCTCTTACACCCCTTACACATGTCATAACTCATTAACATCCACTCTTCCCCAAATGAATTTTTAATTCATTTTACTCTTCCCCATGTGAATTTTTAATTCACAAATAATCCATCTCACCCAACCTCTGATATAAATCAATTTTTTATACACGTGTCCAACATCACATTTAATACCTCTTACACCCCTTACACATGTCATAACTCATTAATATCCACTCTTCCCCAAGTGAATTTTTAATTCATTTTACTCTTCCCCATGTGAATTTTTAATTCACAAATAATCCATCTCACCCAACCTCATTTAATTCTCGCCTTTCCCAAGATGAATTTAAAATTCATCTTTATTCCTAGCCCTCCATTTTCCAAGATGAAATCTAGTCCCTCCACATCATCCTCATCCTCCACCATTGATCTCCCAAATCAATCTCAACCATTGGATCAGAATCCCTCTAAAATGCCTATAAATACAACATCCTCCAAGCCATTTTATCATCCAATTTCTAAGTAGTTACCATGCTAAAATATCTCTTGAGCTAGTTAATTTGTGAGTTGCATTTGTGAGAACATTTCACATATAATCCATCATCTTGTGTATAACTAGGAGCTTTTGGGGGTAAGCTTCTCCACCCTATCTTGGATTTGTGGGTCATTGTGAAGGTATAACACTTGTTTATGCACTTGTTTCATGTTTTCTACTTTCATTTTGACATCACTAATCACATTGGCATGCCTGGTGGGACCCACAGGGTCTCTATCTAATATTTTATGTGAGCTTTTTGTGTTTTTAGATGTGTTTTTACAGGTGCAGCACCTTTTCTTCACGCAGTGGTGCTATCTCTCCACAAAGCGACGCCATTTCAGCTCACAGCGACACCATTTTAGACTGTAGTGGCACTATTTTTGGCCGACGTGCCAACTCCATTTTGGCTTCACACCTCCTTTCCTTTTTCTTATTTCTGACATTTCCAACATCTTTAGTCTTAGTTTTTGTAGGAAAAACATAGGAATAAGGGGAGGTTATTCTGATTTTTTTTAAAAAATCTCTTGTACATCTTGAAGATTTTAAATCTTTATTTTTGTTTTGTTAAGCTCTAAACAAACACTATTGAAAATTTTGTTCTTGGATTTTAAATGTTGAATAGAGCTAACAAACAACCTAATCTCACATAAACTAACATTGTGATTAAAAACTTGTGCTCTTTGGACCTTTTGACCAGCACAGGCTTGTATCGGTGCTATCAACATCCAGAGCAACACCTTCATCCACAGTAACTGAATGGACCAAGCAAGAAGACATAGTGACACTATCTGACCATGTTTTGGCACCTTCATAGATTTTAGCGCCACTTTTGTTTTTATTAATGCTATCTTCCATTTCAGTACCATCTTCTAATATTGTAGCACCTTATGAATTTTTAGCACAATCTATAATAATTTTAGTGCTAATATGTAGGTTAGTTAGGTTCTATCCTGCACTCTATCAGTAGTGCCATTTCAGCTACCTGTTGTGTGATTTTAAGATTCTGTGGTGCTATTTGTCTCTGCGCTAGTTCTATTTTCTATGCTAACATTGGGTTCTTTGTAGAGTTTTGTCCTTGTTCTATAGGTTGTGCTCATTTTTCCAAGACCATCATCTCAAGACCACTAACATTTTTTGTAGGGTTTTCTATTAGATTAAATCACATTTCAATTGGTGCTCATAAAAAGAACCCTTGCATGTTAGTTGGTGCACTAAAACCAATCTTTTTCTTGTAAAACAAACCTACAAACAAACATTTCATTTGGTGTACCTAAAAAGAACTCTTTGTGTGGCTAGCCTAGACAACATTTAACTTTGGTGCAATAAAATTAACAATTGTTTGCAAACAACTTTAGGCACATTTCAATTTGGGTTTAAAAAAGAACATTAGTGAGTGTTTACCATGCTTGCTGCACTTGTACATTTTGTCACCCAAGAGTTAGAATCAAAGTATCCTCTCCCCTCACCTTCAAAAGGATCTTGGATGAAGAGAAATGGTTCTATCCTCTTTTTTCAAGAAAGTGGGCCTGCCCTTGAGACACATCCGTATGGAGAACTCATTGGTGACCCCAAGAAGTACTTTCATCTGGTCCGCTATATGTAAAATAGGAAAAGGTGAAAGCCAAGTCCAAATCAGTATTAGCACTTACCATATGATGCTAGATCGAAAGGAAGTAGTACCTTTGTGTATATGAAACTCCTAGTAGAGCTAGTCAAAACCTTAAGTGGTTTATTAGATGCTCGTAAGGTGCAAATCCCTCAGATGTACCCCCACTACGAACCATTGTTTTAGAGACTAAAAACCCTCTACTTATTGATACAAGAGGTTGGAAGATCAAACTCTGATAGCCATCCCACATTTTCATGGCTTATGGCAGAAATAGAAAAGTATCTTAAGATATACACATCTTAAGGGCTTAGAACTTGGTGTGCCTGAGAAGTGAGTGCATTGCAAGGGGGAGCCCGTGCCCCAAGTTCTTGGAGCTATACACCATAAGTAGGTGCAACTAGGTAACCAAGTGGGAACTCAACAAGTATTGTCCTATCCTCACCTTAGGTTGTGCAAAGTGCTTGTTAAAATCTTCAAATCTTTGTTTCACAAACAAATCATTGGCTATTGTGTTCTATTGTGCTTGAAGTGTTTTAAAAAAACTTGCCAAGAAACAACAACATTTGATACATCATTTCAACATTTGATCAACCTTCATATTCATAAAATCTAAATTTGCCATCAAAATCTACCTCTTTCCAAATCATCGACCAACACTGACCTGTTTTAGTGCCATTTCACATATTCTTGGTGCCATTTCTATCTATTTTAGTGCCATTTACCTGAGTTTTGGCACTATTTACAGAACAATTTGCCCAAAGCTTTAGAAAATTATTTTGGTATCTTTAGGGCCTACCAATCCATAATCCACAACCACGTTTCCAAAATTTGTCAAAAACCCACATCCATTTTGATCCAAAACTCCTCACCCATATTCCCATATTGACCTTAGAGAATTAATCATTATCACCATTGGACCCTTTATCATACCTTTGAGCCAAACCATAGTCCATTCATTTCCATAGCTCCTCATCCTCCTTGATTTTTGCATACTTTTGGACCAAATAACATCCTTCTACAAATCCATCCCCAAATCCATTTGCTTCTTCCACCAAAAACACATCCAAAATCTCATAATCCAAACATCAATCAAAAACATCAACCAACATCCAAAAATCAATCTTTGAGCTAAAGTTGAATCTAGGTTTTATCTTTCACACCCTATTTTGCTTGATTGGTCATTAGTCTACCTTCAAGTAGAATAATCATCCGTTTTTGTTTGAGGTCATAAGTCTACCTGAAGCAAAAAGAAAACATCCATTTTACAACACCTAAAATCTAGACCTTACTTGAGCTCATTTGTTGACTTCAAAATCCCTTTTCAAAAACATCATCCAAATCTATCATATCAAACATCTAGGTCACCTAAGGTTTCATTAGTTGAATCATCCTCCAAATCACTATCAAAACTCTCCCATCAAATCATCCTCAAACAATCCAAATCTACCCTCCATCCTTTTGGTCCAAATTTTTGTGAAAACCAACCTTCTTGACATCTATCATCCTTAGGTTACCACCTTTTGAGATTTATCTCCCTAAGGTCAAAACCTATAATCACATCATAATTTCTTTTCACCTCTAGATTTAGATTGTAGGGAGTGTACTCTCTTGCACCTAAATCTCTATTCCATTCCATTACCATATCCTCTTTAGGTCCAATAAACTAAACCAAATTCTCTAAGGTCTCCATCTTCATCCACCCCATAATCAAAACTCATACCTTTACATGCCCATAACAAGATCCAAACACAAGAAAAACCAAGAGATGGCCAATTTCAAAAACAACATGGGCATAGGGATGCCTCAAATTGACCAAAACAATATACCAATCGGCCAACAAGTATTCAACATACCCTCAATCTTTCAAATGTCGCCATATGGTCCCAATGAAAACCCCTTCGCCTTCTTACAACCACAACCACCACAACCGCAACCACCATAACCACCTACCCAAAACACTACCACCAATCTAGTATATCAAGATGTCTTAAACTTTACACAAGATCCCAACAACATGGATATGCTTCATAAAGTTCTAAGAGCGGATCCAAGTAGATATCTTGATTTCCTTCTCAAAATTGGTGCCCAACCACCCAACAACACTACATCATCCCAACCATCCACGTCCAACACCAATCCCATGACATCCTCCCAACCATCTACATCAAACATCAATCTGACCATATCTCAAGCCTCAAACCCTGCCATATCTACCACTCCCACAAATTCTAATGTTGCCATATCCACAACTCCCATCAATGTATCAACTACATCCAATGTTTCCAATCCTACTATCTCCAACCCCATTGTTTCATCTGCCACCATAACAAACGTAACCACTTCCACTCCCCAAATCACCTTGGGCATCCATAGCAACACCACACACACGAGTGCCTCCACAAATGTGCCTCCACTCAACCCCCACACCATAGCTTACATGAGCTTATTTTTTTCACAACCACCTCACAACACAATCAATCCATCCAATGTCAACCCATCCAATTTCACATATGTACAAAATCCCATAGTATCATCTACACAACATAATCCCAATCCCCAATTACCACCTCATGTTCTCCAACACATCCATGCTTACCAACAATATCTTGCGCAACTTAACCAAAATACCATCCCACAAAATCAAACCATCATACCCCAAAATCAAAACCTTATCCACCAAAACCAAACAAACCAATACCAAATTCTACCAAACCTCCAACATCTCATCAGCTAACAAACCTACATCCCACAACCACCACCAACACTAGACCTAACAAGTGTGGTACAAACCTTATTCCAAAAGGTTGATGATATGCAACATGATGGAAAACACAAACAATACTCCTTTGAGGATATTTGTCCCTACCCATTTGATTGGACACTATACATGCCTCCCTTTCCTAAAAACTTTGAAACACCCAAATTTGACAAATATAAGGGAAAGGGAGACCCTAGGGATCACCTTAGGGAGTTCTACATTGCTTGCCTAGAGGTCTCAAATAATGACACATATCTAATAAGACTTTTCCCTAGAAGCCTTGGCGGTCAAGCCGCTGAATGGTTTGCACACCTTCCTTCGGACATTAGGACTTTCCCTGAGCTCGTAGAAAAGTTTGTTAATTATTTCTCCTACAACTTTGAACATGAAATATCTATGATAGACCTTTGTAACACCAAACAAAAGAGTGGAGAATCCTTTGTTTCATTCTTACAAAGGTGGAGAGGCTTAGCAAGCAAACTCCCTTGGCCGATCCCTGAGAAACAATTAGTCACCATGTTTGTGGCTAATCTTAACTAAGAAATGGGTTTCCATTTACAAATCCTATGCGCGTCCACTTTTGAGGAAGTCATTGACAAGGGAACCACCATCAAGAGAGCCCTCATTGTCAAGGGTTCGATTAAACTATACGACAATAAGCCCTACAACAATAACAACAACAACAACAATAATAAAATCAACATCAACACCCCAAATACAAGCAACAACAATGCACAATCAAATGAGAAACCACGCTTTTGGGGTAAGAACAAAAACACCCTCAACGACAGTGTCACCGAAGTGAAGGCCAACTAGAATGTACAAAATCAAGTACCTCCAAGTGCACACACCACCAATGTAAATATTCCTAAAGGTCAACCTAAGAAAAATAAACCTCAGAGACAATTCACACCCTTAGGGGAACCACTCGAAGATATCCTTGACAACTGTCTAAAAGATGGTTTAATAACTCTCTCACCCATTAATCCCTATAGTGAAAATCAAATCAAACCTGAGTCGTATAATGAAAATGATTTTTGTGACTACCACCGTATCATAGGACATAAGACCCCAGATTGCATGAAGCTGAAACACTGCATACAAGATCACATAGATCATGGCACAACCAACCTAGAGCAAGCCCCACAACCATCGCCCAATGCCAACTTGGGAGCTTACAAGGATCCTCTGCCTAACCACAACAAAGGAAAAGCCTCATCCTCTAATCAAGCCTACAACATGACTCCACCTCCCGCTTCTTATGATTCCATCATGTTGATGATGGTTTTAGCACACAGCAACACAGGTGTGATTGTTGGTTTCACACCTCTCTTGAAAAGTATCCTACCCTAGGTAAGACTACTCCAAGGATAACACAGCTAGGTCTTAGCTTGATTGGAATCTCTCAATTGGTATGTTCTAGTTGTGCCTAAAAGGGGTCTTACATGCAATCTGCAAATCTTCAGGTTTGGGGCAACAAATACACATAAACCCTTTTATTTTTTTTCAGCTGATAAACAAGATAAAGTACTGCTGAAATTCCTATTCTAATAACTAACAACAGTTTTAATGAAAATGCAAAAGGTTAGGGTTTTTAGAAGGATCCTAAGTGACATTCACAATGTACAGGATATCTTTAGTAGACAAATATTATAAAACTTTTAACTAGCTTCCTGAGTTACCAAACTGAAATGGGTGTTACAGTGCTACAGAAAATAGTACTATCTTCAATGGAGGTCACTAAATTTTCAGATCACATTCATTTGCTAAATACCTAATAAATGGTGCAACTTAACTTATGAAATGCAATTAAACTTTAGCACAAATGATCAGTCTAGACTAACTTTACATAGCTATCTACCATCGACAAATAACTAAAAGTATGGACTTAGAGTATTCATCAGATACTTCAACAAACCATGAAAACCAAAATGACTCAACACAAGATACAAATTCTTAGAATTACTGCAAAAACTTGCTTTGTATTACTTCAAATGGCATAGAGTCAACAATTTGATATCAAATCTCTCTTACAAATAAAGGAAATGGTAGCCCTTTATATAGAAAAGTAACATACTGAGTTGTCAAATGAATGGTGGAGATTAACTCGATGTTGACGGTCTAGATTACATCAATAAATACAATTATAACAGCTCACATCAATTCTCAGATTACATTTTGTATTCTATGAAAAAGATGAAAAACAGCCCCCAGATACATTGAATCTAGTCAATTTGACTAGTCAACTCAATAAATTAGTAGAAAAGAACATTTTAGAAGCAAGAAAAAGACAAAATAGAGTCACATGCTGCCCTAAATATAGCAATTTACAATTCTAATGAGATTACATCCTTAGAATATTCAAAATAACATTAGGATTCATTATCTAAGTCAATTTTGTCTTCACTAGCCAGCTTGTTGTGATAAGTTAGCCACACGTCAAGTGCAGGATTAATTTCAGACAGATCTAGATTCTTCAAATGATTTATCCAGTAGTCAAACACCTCCAGTTCCTGACTGAATTTACTATGTATTCTCACTATCTTTGCTCCTGCCTTTTGAAATGCCTTGAATTCAGCTCTGAGGTCACTTGCCTTGTCTAACCTTTCCTCCATACTGAGCATGGCATCTTCAAAAATCACCTTATGTAACCTATCTTTACACTTCTCAATATCAAATGGGGCATAATCATCATAGGATGCTTCCTGACAATCCTTTAAAGAGTCATTGATATCATTTATGATTGATCTAAGCTCCTCATCAGTTGGTTTATATCTTTCTGTTATATGTTCAAAAGTTTATTTCCTCAAAAGTAGTTGTTGATACCATTCAATGGCCTTTGGCAGCTGATTCCTAGTCAAAATGTTCTCTACGATCAGAGTTTGGGTAGGCAATTCCCTGATGCTCTTTATCCGAGGATACATATGTGACTAGTACTCATTGAAGGAATCACACTCTTCCTACAAATCTTTCCACTTCTTATGCAATTCTACCAATTTCTTGTGAGCTTGAGTAGAGGCACTAATGGTTTCACATCCCATCTCAAAAACTTTCAATAACCAATTCTCTACACCCTGGGATTTGGATCTTACCTCACCCAATCTAGCCATTTCAACAATAGACAGGAAAGTGGGTATCGTCCTTATATCTCCTCCTGCATCTACTAGCTTTACCAAAAACTAGAGACATGCGCGAAGTTCTTCATTTTGCTGCTTCAAATCCTTCTTGGATGTCTCATCCTTGTCCAATTATTCCAAAATTCATGTGACTGAGTCTTTAAAATCATCCACTCTTTGAGCAGGAGTGGTTGGTCCCAGATCAACTATAGATATTATGTAATCTTCTGCCCTGACTTGTTCTTTTGCTAAATCAACTGGTAGGACTGCTATTTTTGCAATTCTCGATCATGATTCATTCTTATAAATTCTTGACTGTATCTTAGCCTTCTATTTTTTAGGCTTCTGAGCTTGTGAAAGGATTGTACTCAGATCAAGCTGCATTACTTCTACTTGTGGCTCAGGATATGTCATTCTACCTTGGAGCCATTTAGGTGCAGAAGATTTGTTCAATTCAGTGGTTCCATCACCATCAATTATAGCCAGCTCTTTGGGTGATTCCTGTTCTTGCTCTTGCTCTTCATCCTTCTTTGTGTTTATCTCTTCTTCTTTTTCTTCTTCTTGGGCCAAGTTTTCTAGATTTGTCATTGTAGTTTCTTGTGTAGACTTGAAAATTTCCTCTATTTGGTTTTGTCTGGAGGGATATCAAATACATCAATAACTTCAACATTGGCTGAAGGTTCATGGAAATCTTTATTACTTTCTTTAGCCAATATACCTTTCTCCTCCTCAAGTGCTATTTCAGGCCCATGCAACCCCAACTCTACACATACTTTCTCAATCCTAGGCAATAGTGGTACTGCCAAAGAATCTACAGGCATTTGTGAAATAGGGACAACAAAAGATATGGCTAGGGAAGGTGCATTAACTTGTACTAGGTTAGCCAAGATTGAGGATAAGGAGGAAGAAATGACAAGAGGAAAAGGAAAGGGTAGTGAAGGTAGAGGAAGAGGAGGTGAAAGGATGGTAGAAATGGGAGGTAACGGTAATTGAGTGGAAAAAGTGGGAGCTATGAGTGTAGTGATAGTGGAAGGGCATGAAATGGCGATAGTGGAAGAGATAGGGCTGCTAGAGGCGCTGGGAGAAATTGCCAGTGAGCAAGAAGTAGCAGCAATGGTAGAGGTAAGAGAGGTGGCAGGAGATGTTTCTTGAGTTATAGAAGCTGAGGTTATGGGCGAAGTGGATGCAGCAAAAGAAGGGGGGATAGAAGGAGAAGTTACAGTAGAAACAACAAGGGTTGTGACAGCAATGCCCACACTTTGGTGTTGGCAAGAGACACATTGTGGCTTCATGAGTGTTGTCATTGATGGTAACAAAGTCTATCCCATACATCCGCAGGATATGATGTGTCCATACCGGAAGTCAGATTGAAGAGTATTTTGGTCTGGTGACCAAGACTAGAGCATGCAGCAAGGTCCGACAATCAGGTCCGGATCTCTCAGAGGAAGTATCTTAGTAAAGTGTAGACTTGGGGAAGTCAAGAGGAGTATCTTGAATGATAGATTCCAGGGATTGAGCCTCCGGTGAAGAAAGAGTGAAGAGATATGAGCACCTAAGTATTGGGTTCCTGTTTGGTAGAGTAGACTGAGGAAGAACTGACCGGTATAGCATCAGACCTTAATCCGGATAAGATATTGATGGTGATCAAGCTTCCTGAGGTATCATTCATGATTGGCTGACATGATTGATGACTTCTACAAGCATCTCCTTGATACGCATCACTTGGTAAGCAAGGATTCAGCTGACAGACCAGAGTTTCAGAAAATTGTGAAGTATTCTGGATGCTGACTAGAAAGTTGTTGAAATCCTTTGTACAAATATATATATACTAGATGGATCTCGATGAGAAGGTGTGTGTGTGTGGTGTTGTGAAGTGTGAAGAAAATCAGAGAGCAGAGTGGAAGCAGTAATACAAGTCCAATATGTGACAGGACAGCAGCACCTAAGAAGAGGAAGAATGAAGTGCAGTAGATCAGTGTACTGAGCTTAACCAAAACTAAACTTTAGCATATGTGGATGCTTCTCATCAGTTCAAGTATCTTGTTACTCTCTTATGACTTGTAGACAGTGAGTCTCTTGTAGGCAGTGAGCCTCTTGTGAGCTATTAGTGTGAACATGGTTACTTTGCTATCTAACTCTTTCTTAGCTTGTTCTCCACCTTAGCTCTTTTCACACTAGGTTAAGCTTACTTAGGGACTTTTTCACTTTATCCCACATTGGTTGTGTATTGAGTTTCTTGGGTGGAATATCATATATATACCCACATCTTGCTCTCATATGAGCACCCCATTCTATTGTAATGCTTTGCATTCTCTTGAGTTGAAAACAATTTATTTAGTTCATATCTGATTTCTATTTTGCTTTCTTTCAATCACTTGCATGCTTGGGTAGAAATCTAACATGGTATCAGAGTGGTTGTGAGTTGTGGGTTAGCATTTTTTTTAGAAATCTGAGAGTGTAGAGTTGTTTTTCGAAGCACATGAGTATGCTCTTATCTTGCATCTTCGGATGATCTGGAGAAACAGAAAAGTGTGGAGAAAACTCTAGTTTGTGAGTTATGGGTTTCGAAGCACATGAGTATGCTCTTCTCTTGCATCTTCGGATGATCTGGAGAAACAGAAAAGTGTGGAGAAAACTCTAGTTTCTGGGGGGTTCATATTTTGACTTGCCAGTTGCAAGTTTTTTTAATAGCTTCTTCAAGACTCGTTGAGCTAAAATCTAACAATCAGCTTGCATTTTATTTATTCTGATCAATCTTGTAGGTTGCAGCATGCCTTTGTTTGTCTTAGGTAGCTGATTTAGTCTTTGCATGCCATTTTTTTTGGTGCAAAACACATTTTTTTCAATTAGAGTCACATTTTTGTAGATCACAGAGAAAAATGTCTTCTGGGTTCTGTTCACAGCACCGAAAAACCAGCTGGGTATCTATTAGTTTTTGCATACAGCTTATATATTTGGCAGAAATGACATCAGAAAGCTACAACAAAACCCCTCTCCATTGGCATTTTAGAAATTGCAGTTCAACTTCCAAAGGCCATAACTCGGGCTCTCGACCTCAGATTTGTGAGCTTCTTTTTTTTTTATTTTAGCTAATTTTTCGTGCTCTACATGCTGGTACAATCATTTTTTGATTTCAGTGTATAGATTTTTTAGTAATCTCATATTCTCACACGTGACTACGTAGTTCCCATTTTTGGGACTTTCAAAAGTGCATAACTTTTGCATACAGCCTCAAATCGAGGTGATTCTTTTTTTGAAAGTGCATATTTTTTCATGTACTTCACAGTGGTTCTTCTAATTTCATTTGGGTTTGTCCCAAAATTGTAATTTCAGTAAATGTTCATTTTGTGAGGATTTGTAAAAGCATTGAAGTCAAGTCCACTTAATGTTCTCTTGCTAGTGGCCATTGTAACCGTACTACTTATAAAGTGCCAAATCATTTTGCTTGGGGGGGCTTCTTCATTGAGTAATTCAGGGGGGTCTCTTGGTGTGATTGTGCTTGTACAACTTCTTCTACTCTTGCTCTCTCTTCCTTTCACAATGGGTAATGTTAAGTTTCCACTACTAACTCCATACAACTACAATACATGGAAAGTAAATGCATGGAACTTCTTAATGCAACAAGGGTACACACCCTATGTTGACCAAAAGATAACTAAACCCTAAGATGCTAAGGAAAAATTAATCTGGATGATTGAACAAACAAAAGCTCTAGGTTGTCTTAGGAGTTTAGTTTCTCTGGATATAATGTTTCAACTTGATGGAAAAGATAATTCACATGATGCATGGGAACAACTAAAAACTCTCTATGGGACAACTGATGAAATTAGGGGATATCAAATTGATAATCAACTAATGGCCCTAGATCCTAAGTCTTTTGACAACATCCAGGACTTTGTAACAAAAATAAATGATTTGAGAACACAATGTAAAGCATGTGGCATAGATAAAAAGGAGATTCAACTTGTCTTGAGTACTCTTAACAAACTTGGACAAGAATATGTTGCTTTTGTTTCTAGTTTTCATACTCATAGATTGACTATGGGCCCTACATATAAAATGCCTTCTTTTTCTTCATTCTCTGAATTGTTAATGCAAGAACAAGGCAAACTTCTTTCCATGGGGCTCTTAAAGCCATCTCAGTCTCAGGCTTTATTGGCTAGTTAGTCGAAGGAATAGAAAAAGTCAGGGAAACCTGACAAGAAACAAAAGAAGTTCAAGAAGAAGTCACAGAAAGATCAGGCACAGTCTTCATCTGCCTCAATAGTAGACTCCTCTTCCTCTTCTTCAAAGGGGAACAATCAAAAGAAGGAAAGACCAAATTGTTGCTACTATAAGAAAGTTGGTCATGAAGAACACTTTTGTCACAAGAAGCAAATCGATGAGCTGAAGCATCTTCTGAAAAAGAACAACATTAATCTGCCTTCTTCACACCAATCCTCTAGTCCTTCTTCAAAATCAACAAAAGGGAAAGCAACTGCACTAGTTGCTACTACAGATTCTTCTCAACAGTGGATTCTTGACTCAGGTGCCTCACATCACATGGGTTCTATAAGAGAATAGTTTTCCTCATTGGAGCCTTGTTCAGTGCCCCACATTCTCATTGGGGATGACTCTCCTATTGAAGTCATCAGGAAAGGTTTTGTTGATGTTGGCACTAGTACATTTGAAGATGTCCTTTGTGTAC
Organism: Cunninghamia lanceolata; assembly: GCA_027924645.1. NCBI lineage: Eukaryota > Viridiplantae > Streptophyta > Pinopsida > Cupressales > Cupressaceae > Cunninghamia > Cunninghamia lanceolata. Next base: position 16,169,819 of record BSBN01001567.1, on the reverse strand, counting down.
CTAATCTATCAACTAACCTTCTCTCAGTCTATCAGATTGCCCAGAATGGTAGAAAAGTTGAGTTCACTTCCGATTCCATCACCATCAGGAGTCTTGAAGATAATGCACTTCTTGCAGTCAGTAAGGCTAATCACGAGTCTTGACTGTATGCTTTCTCTCATTTTGCACCTAATTCACATTTGACTGCCTTGCTCACTCATTCAGATTCTGTGAGCAAGTTATGGCATGAGTGGTTTGGCCATCTCAACTTCCGCTATCTCCAACAACTCAGCAAGCAGGATATGGTCACAGGTCTTCCTAAGATTAATTTCTCAGATGGAGTTTGTTCAGGTTGTGCCTTAGGAAAACATCCTGAGGACAAGTTTGACAAAGGGAAGGCTTGGAGGGCTTCAGAAGTCCTTGAGCTAGTTCATAGTGATGTGGCAGGTCCATTTCCATCCTTGTCTTTTAGCAAGGCTCGCTACTTACTCACATTCATTGATGACTATTCCAGATACACCTGGGTCTACTTTCTTCGTCAAAAGGGAGAAGCATTTGATAGATTTCAGGAGTTCAAGGCTCGCGTTGAAAAGCAGTCTAGGAAAGTTGTCAATATTCTTCGCACTGATAATGGTAGAGAATATGTGAACCACTACTTTAAACAATTTTGCACTCTTGAAGGGATAATCTTCAGCATACTGTCACCTATACACCTCAGCAGAATGGTGTGGCCAAGAGGAAAAATAGGTCCCTGAAAGAGATGGCTAGTTGCATGATCCACGCATGTTCCCTTGCACCTGAATATTGGGCAGAAGCTATCAACTGTGCTGCTCACATCCAGAATAGAGTTCCACATAAGGCATTGAAGGGAATGACTCCTTTTGAAGCCTGGTGTGGTAGGAAACCTATTTGTATGTTAGGGTAAAATTGCAAATCAGGGCAAATGAATAAACAACAATGATAAAAACCCTAGCAATGCACAATGAAGCACAAGACAACATGAAAATCAAAATAACAAATGTAAATGCAAACCGATCTCCATGCTATGCTTGATTTATCTCCATTGCTCTTCTCCACCTCGCATAAGCATGCAAGATTTTGAAGGATTATTGTTGAAAGAATGTTGGGTGCTCACTTCTGTAGCATAACATTAAGATGAAGATGCTAGAATGAAGGATGCAAAGGCTCTAATAATATTTCAACAGCATGCGGATACTTGAGGATCAATGCATGCTAATGATAATTTGGCAGAATAATGGTACTTGAAGCTCAATGCATGCTAATGATAATTTGGCAAAATAATGTTACTTGAAGCTCAATGCATGCTAATGGCTTGTGAGGGGTTTGATTTATAGAAAAGGCTTGGTTCCAATGGACGGCTGAGATTAAAAAGCTAATTGATTGATGTAGACGGCTAGGATTGATTCGGTTATCCCACTCTTCAAGGGAGTTGTAGTCATTTGACAAGTGTCAAGGAGAATAGGGCTCATGTGTGCTTGTGTACATAAAAAGTACTACATGTGAAAGATATTAAATAAAGTATATAGTACCAGTTATCTTTTTTAAATGAAAGAGGCACACATGTCGGCTAAATGATAAGATAAATTAATTAAATAAATAAAATTTATTTAATTAAGTAGAAAGTCGGCTTATAATGAGAACTTAATTCAAATAAAATATTTGAATTAGTTAGGATATGAGTTGGATATTAATTAAATAAATAAAATTTATTTAATTAATTGGCTAATGGATAAATGCGATTAAGAGTGGGATTTAGGACAAAATGCTACATGATGTCTAGGATAATGTTTTAACAAGGTGTTGTAGGACATGGACAAAGTTGGGACAAATTTGGGTGTCTACACTATTGTGTGGCACTTCAGAGTTTTTGGCTCTCCTACATGGGCTCACATTCCTTCAGAGAAGCGTAAGGCCTTAGAACCATAGAGTCGGCCTTGTATCTTTATTGGTTATCCCAATGGTGTCAAAGGATATCGGCTCTTGGATCCTGAGACACATGAGCTCTTCATTGAGCGAAGTGTGCAGTTTGAGGAAAGCTCTCCTAGCTCATCCTCTCTTCTTCCTTCCTCCACCACGGATTCAGACAGTGACTCCGATGATTTTCCTACAGCTGCCTCTACTTGCAGAGTTGATCATGAGGTTTCCTCCTCTTCACAGAGTTCAGAGTCTGAGGATGGGGATTCTCCTCCTCCATCTCCTCACATGCCTCGTTGGGCTCGTTAGACACTTGAGTCAGCAGGTACTCTTGTTGGGGATCCTTCAGATGCTCAGAGGACTCAGTCACAACATCAGGACATTCCGCATTCCTACATTGCCATAGCTTCAGATCCACAATCATTTCATGAAGCATTAGGTATTGCTAAGTGGAATTCAGCAATGGAGGAAGAGTACAACTCTTTGATTCAGAACAAAACTTGGGATCTTGTTCCACTTCCTAAGGGAAGAAAACTGGTTCGGTGTAAGTGGATCTACCAGACCAAATTTGTAGCGGATGGATCAGTTGAAAAGTTCAAAGCATGACTTGTGGCTAAGGTTTCTCTCAGGTTCCTGGTATTGACTATACTAAGACCTTTGCCCCCGTCACCAAGATGAACTCCATTCGCTTGATTCTTGCTTTTGTTGCAGCTCACGGTTAGGCTGTACATCAAATGGATGTGAAGAGTGCATTTCTTCATGGGGATCTTCATGAGGAGATTTACATGGAGCAGCCACATGGGTTTGTTCAGAATTCTTCACTAGTTTGCAGACTGAGGAAGTCTCTATATGGCCTCAAACAAGCCCCACGGGCTTGGTATGCCAAGATGGACTCCTTTCTTCTCTCAATTGGGTTCTCTCGATGCCACTTAGATCCAAATGTCTACATCTTGAGACAGGAGGATGCTCTTCTCTTTTGGCTCTCTATGTTGATGACTTGATTGTCATTGGGAGCACTTCATCCATCATTGCGAGTGTCAAGACTTCTCTGCATGACAAGTTTGCCATGACTGACTTGGGTCTCTTGCACTATTTTCTCAGGATTGAGATCACTCAGACCTCTTCTGGGATCTCTCTTGCACAGCCCAAGTATGCTCTTGATCTTTTGGCTTGTTTTCACATGGCTGATTGTAAGCCTGCACCGACTCCCTTTCTGTCTGGAGTCAAGCTTGAGGCAAAGTGTTCCACACCACTTGCTAATGCCACTTTGTATCGTCAGCTTGTTGGTAGCCTCATCTATCTGACTCATACTCACCCCGACATTTCATTTGCAGTTGGCATTGTTTCACGCTTCATGACGGAGCCACATGAGCTTCATTGGAAGGCTGCCAAACGCATCTTACACTACATATAGGGTACTCACAGGTACGGGATTCACTATTTATCAGGCACAGGTTCAGACTTGGTTGGATACACTAATTCTGATTGGGCTGGTGATCTTGATGATTGAAAGTCCACATCTGGCTACAACTTTCACCTTGGTTCTGGCCCCATTTGTTGGTAGAGCAAGAAGCAACATGCTATTGCTCTTTCTTCGACTGAGGCTAAGTATCGGGGGGTTGTCAATGTTGCCACTAAGGCTATCTGGCTTCAGAATATCCTCACTGAACTTGGCATCACTTTTCAGAAGCCCTCAGTCATTTACTGTGACAACCAGAGCGCCATCCAGATCTCGAAGAACCCAGTTCATCATCAGCGAACCAAACACATCGAGATCCACATGCATTTTCTCAAGGAGCTGATTTAGGAGTAGGTCATTGATTTGCAGTATTGTCCTACAGTAAACCAAGTTGTGGATATCTTCACCAAACCCTTCACTAAGAGCAAGTATGTTCATCTTCGGTCTCTCTTGGGGGTGCGGGACATCTCTTCTAGGGGGGTCTCTTAGCCCTTCCTACTTTATCCTCTCATGGTGGCATTTTTTCCCACTGGGTTTTCTCCTTCCTTTCCTTTTTTTTTTGATAGGATTCTTTGTACATGGGTACCTCATCAGGCCTTGTTGCTGGGACCCATCTTTGCATTTTGTCACCATTTCCCCTAAGTTACACTTAAGGGGGGGTGTTAGTGTGAACAGGGTTACTTTGCTATCTAGCTCTTTCTTAGCTTGTTCTCCACCTTAGCTCTTTTCACACTAGGTTAAGCTTACTTAGAGACTTTTTCACTTTATCCCACATTGGTTGTGTATTGAGTTTCTTGGGTGGAATATCATATATATACCCACCTCTTGCTCTCATATGAGCACCCCATTCTATTGTAATGCTTTGCATTCTCTTGAGTTGAATACAGTTTATTTAGCTCATATCTGATTTCTATTTTGCTTTCTCTCAATCACTTGCATGCTTGGGTAGAAATCTAACATGAGTAGTGTGCTCAAGCAGTGAGCCCTAATTGGCAAGTGCCATTTTGTACTACCTTATTCTTTTAATAGAGAATACAATCTTGGGTTAATCACCCCATGGTTTTTCCCTTAACAGGGTTTTCCACATCAAAATTATTGTTATGTGTATTGAGTTTTATTCTGCTTTCATGGTTATGCATGCTTACTTAATTTGATGCTGCACTAATTGTTAAGGAAGAATAGAAAGTTAAAATAATCTAGATAACTGATTCACCCCCCCTCTCAGTTATCAACAATTGGTATCAGAGCCAAGTTCCTCCCAACAGAGCCTAACAACTTGAGGAAGATCTGGGAATCTCAATATGTATGGTTTGAGGGAACAACTTCAATTTGTTCTAGATGATCTTGAGCAATCTCACTTTGAAGTCAATGAATTGAAGGAAAGACTCAAACAAGCTAATGATTGCATAAATGAACTAAAAGAGAAACTGAGTACCTCTATGAAAAAGAGAAAAGAACTACTTCAACAATTAGCAAGTCAAAGTGAAGCCAATGTTACTGATGAAGATCTGAATGAAAATAACAAATTATGTGAGAATCTATCAAAAGAGGTCATTATGGTAAGACATGAAATGGAATCAGGTGTTATGAAATTCACTCAAGAAATTGAAGAGAAAAGAAAGACTGAAGATAATTTAAAACAATCTCTTAAAGAAAAGTCAGAAGATTGCCACAAAATGGATAGAATAATCAGGCATTTGGAATCTGATCTTGAAGAAGCTAGAGATAATGAAGAACAACTTGAGAATCAGATTGTCACTTTAAAAAGGGATCTCCAAACAACAAATGAATACAAAGAGAAATTCAAGATAAGCTCTGCTCAGCTTGAAGTTCTTCTTGAAAGCCAAAAGAGAGTAGATGACAAGCAAGGCTTGGGGTATGAGAAAGGTGAAAGCTCTGGATCAGGTCAGAAGAACTCTGGATCAGGAAATCCAAGGAACATGCCTAGAAGACCTCCGGTAAGACAACCAAATGCTCAAAGATATCCATCCTTTAATGGATACTGCCATAATTGCAATAACTTTGGTCATAAAGCAAATCAGTGTAGAAGAAGAATGAATTAAACTAATTCATCCTTCTTCGGATAGTGTTTTAATTGCAAAAGGTATGGTCACAAATCTCATGAGTGTAGAAATATGCAAATGAACAATTCATTCAATAGTAGATGCTTTACATGCAATAGAATGGGACATATGGCTAATCAGTGCAAATCAAGAGAATATCAGTCAAATATGCAAAGAAATGTTGTTTGCTACAATTGCAATAGATCCGGTCATATTGCCAAATTCTATAGAAGTAAGAATCAGGACAAAAAGGGTTTGGTACATCATAATCACAACCAAGACAAAGGAAAAGGAAAAGTGAATATGGATGAAATTCAAAGGGAGATGAACAAGATTTGGGTGAAGAGGAGTACAGAAAATGTTGAGGACGGATCCACACCAGAATTTGGTGCTGATATTCCTTCTAGAAACTAAATAGATGAGCTCTAGCTTAGGGGGAGTCACAAAAGAAAACAATTCCCCCAGCCAGTCAATTGGTGCCTAGAATTGGCACATGGATGGTTGCAGATTAAAAGGGTTCTCAGAGAAACATCTAAATAACCCTTGGGAAAGATATGAAAGATCCACAAGGGATTTAAAGAGGTTAATCATCTAAGATTTATCCGGTTTAACAGTCATCCGGTAAGAAGCAAGATTTTCACAGTTTGATCCGGTGTGATTCCAAACTGAAACATCTTGATCTGCAGATAAAGGGGATGATTCGAGGAAAGTAGAGACACTAAAATTAATCACTAAGATCAGCTCTAAGTACATCTCAGTGATCCAGAAAAATCTCTCTCATGATAAGGCAACCGGAATAACTTAAGCTATGCATTTATTACAAAATGAAATTAGGGTTTGCTCAAAGATAAAAGGGTTCATTTTCTTGTTATTTGCACATTTGCATTAGTGAAAGAGATAAGAAGAGCTCTGAAAACAAGTTTGCTTCATCTCTCTCAAGGATCAATCACATAATTTAAGTCAACCGATGATCTTTTCGGCTCATTTCGTGAACCCTAAAAGCGTAAGAGGTATTTTCCGCTCTTGAAATCTCTCTCTAAATCTTTAAAGATGGCTACTCCGAATGTTGTCAAGATTACTGATAGGCCACACCCTAAATTTAAGAAACATCCCTACAAATCTCTAGAAGTGGATCCCTTAGGTGCATTTTCCAACATTCTGCATGGGGTTTTGCATGTTGAAGACGTTAGGGTATACATGTTGATAACTGAGAGGGGGGGGGTGAATCAGTTATCTTAATTATTTCCCTTTTTGAACTTTCTTATTAATTAATGCAGCATTGAATCAAACACAAAAACATTACCATGAAATAAGAAACATATGACATAGTAATTTTTGACGTGGAAACCCTGTTAAGGGAGAAAACCACGGGGTGATTAACCCAAAAATTATTCTCTGTTAGAAGAATAGGAATTTACAAAATGGCACTTGCCAATTAGGGCTCACTGCCCGAGCACACTGCTCACAAGAGGCCCACTGCCTACAGGAAGACACACTGTCTACAAAGTGATAAGAATCACAGTCTTGAACTGATTGGAAGCATCTGCATATGCTGGAGTTCAGTTCCGGTTAGGCTCAGTACACTGATCTGCTGCACTTCATCTTTCCTCTGTTCTTTATTCTGCTATCTTTCACATACCGGATCCTTTTTGCTACTTCTGCTCTGTTCTGGACTTATTCACATATATATTAATTCCTTCACACTCTTCACAACTAAATCCATCCTCTATATATATCCGCACAAGTAATTTCATCACCTTTCTAGTCGGCATCCGGAACAGTCTAGTTTCTTACAAACTTTGTTCTGTCGGCTGAATCCTTGCTCACCAAGCAATGCGGATCAAGCATATACTAGTAGATATCATTAATCATGTCGGCCAAACATGATTCATGCCTTCACAACTTTTATCATCAACAGTAACACATCCGGAAAGTAGTCTGATACTCTGTCAGTCAGTTCTTCCTCTGTTTTGACTGTGTCTTAGGAATCCGGTACTCAACTATTCATATCTTTTTCCTTGTCCATCACCGGAGGCTAAATCCTTGGAATATACCACTCAAGGTAGTCCTCTTGACTTCCCCAAATCCGCACTGTACCAAGACACTTCCTCTGAGAGATCCGGACCAATCTGTCGGACCTTGCCACATGCTCTGTTCTTGTTCACCGGACCACAACAATCTTTATTCTGACTTCCGGTAGAGACACATTATGACTTGTGGATATGTGGGATGACCTTTGTTGCCATCAATGACAACAACCATGAATCCATATAGTGTCTCTTGCCAACAATCTCCCCCTTTGGCATTGATGGCAACACTTAGTGAAAAATGACTAAGTGTTTTCACTATGCTCCCCCTTTGCTGATGCTCTGTCTTTATATACAATTTCCGGAACTCCCCCTTAGTTGGATTCCTCATTTTTCACTGCTCCTCACTCCCCCTTTGACATCAATGGCAAAGGGTAGGGTCCGCACACCAAAATTTTCAAAAATTTTCTATACATAGCCGCATATTTACATACTCACATATACTGAAGAATGTCTGCAAAGGATGTCTGCAATTGGATCATTTCTGTAGCCCAACTTTGCTTCATTCTATCCAAAATTGAAATGTGACCACTCAACAAAAATGCAAAAGCTTCTGCCCGCTTGAGATCTGTCGGATCTTTTGTTTGAGCGGTGGTCTGAGCATCACTGATGGCCTCATGCATAGTTTCCAACTTAGGGATTATAATCCTTCTAAGTTCTCCCATCCGGTTAGTGATATTCTTCCTTTCCTTCTCAAGATTCTTTATTTCATTCAAGACTGCAATAGTCTGACATTCTTGATTTATTATGGAGGAAGAGAGAGGATCAAAATTTTGAGATAAGCTTTGTAGCTTGTCCTGTTCCTCTTTTATTTTCTTATCAATTGCTGCTGTTGCCTTTGGCCAGGGTATACAAAATTTGTAAATGTCACCGCCATCCTTAAGAGCATTCTCTAAGCTCTTTATTCCAATACTCACAATCTTCCTATCTTTAGAGATTAATTCTAATACTTCTGAAAATCTCTTATCCAAAAATTCCTTCCGGACCTTTTCTTCAGCAGATTTTTCTAGAGATTCAAAATGTGTACTAACACTGCTGACTAAGGTTTTGAGATTACCGGAAGAGGAGGCTGTGGGATCCTTTTGAAAGGATGGCATGATCTTTTCTAGCACTCCAGATGCTACCTCCATAAGCTCACAGTCTTCCATGTGAGATTTCAGCAGCTTCTCTTTGACTTTCTCATTTGCAAATGAGGCTATTTTCATTGTTTGCACCGGTGACAAAGAGTCAAAATCTAAGGGTCCTTTTAGCAGGTCCGGTTCATCAATTTCTATAGTGGCTTTGCTCAAAAATTGTTGAACAGTTTGTGCAGTGTCTCTTGCCGGAGACAGATGTTTCTTTTCTTCTGCAGTCTTGGAACTGTCAACCTCTTTGTCTTCCACCCCTGCTTCCTTCTCCTGTAACTTCTCTTCTTCTTTGGATCCGGAGACTGTAGGGGAAACCGGAGGAGAGATGCTTGTCTGTTCAGGGCCCACTTCTTCCAGAACAGATGATTCCAAATCCGCATCTGTTTCTGCACCTAAGTCCTCTACAACAGGAAGATTGAACCTTTTGAAGGCCTTCCGGAGGATCTCTTCTATCTCTTGGGCCACTTTGTCAGTCTCACCAAGCATGAGTTGATTCATCCTGGCTTTACTTCTGAACTCATCTTTGCAGTCTTTAAAGATAATGTTCATTGTCTTGGGATCAATTTGAGGATATAGCTGAATAGCTATCTGCTCCCGGATCTCAAGATCTTTTGCATGAGCATTGTTCTTTCTTACTTCTAATTCCTTTTCTAGGCTTTTAGGAATAAGAGATATGATCTCAATGAAAGCCTTATTGTATATGTTCAGATATTTGACTGTGGCTTCCTGCAGAGTCTTTTGGTCAGCCTCACTGAAGTCATCATAAGATTCAGTCATTGGTTGAAGATTTCCATCCACCGTGACCGACTTGATTACATTCTCTAGAGACAGAGTGGACTTTTCAACAGATACCTCTGCCATTTCTTCCTTGTCTTGTCATGTGGAGGGTTTACCGGATCCTTTCTTCTTCTGCTTCTTTATTTCTTTTACTCCCTCATCTGACTCTGTTTCCTCTTCATCCTTTTGGCTTTCATAAGCCCTTGTGGCTTTTGTCTTGGATCTTTTACTAGATGCCTGGACTTCCAGTTTTGAACTTTTGGTTGAGGGAGGTGCAGATCTTTTTGATGATCTGGTCCGGGTGGGAGTTTCAACCGGAACACTTTCTTTACTTTTCTCTTCTTCCTCAGCCTTCCTCCTCTTTTCCCGGCTGGCATCAAGTGCCTCTTTTGAGATGCCTAGGCCTTGAGCAATATGCTCAACTTCTTTTCTTACCTTCCTCTTTATCTCCGGTTCCCTGAGTTCTACATGTAACTTTACACTCAGTTCCTCAAAGGTTCCAAACCTTTCTGCCTTAGGATCTTTGGGCTGGCTTAGCATGTGTTGAACATGCAGCTCTACTATCTGTTCATCCACTTCATACCCCATAGGCATGATCCAGACAGTCCTTGGCTCCACTGCCTCCATCAGACACTGATCTGTTTCTACCATGAAGCATACTGTGTCTTTGTATTTTTCAACAAGGGATTGGGGTATTCTTTCTCTTGCATGCATCATGCTTTGGAAGTTCTTGAAGTAACCCCATAGAGCTGTATTTCTTGCTTTTGCATCCCCAAGTCCATGCAAATAGTCTCTGATTTGAATGGCAACCGGTCTGTCATTCTGCCATATCCATCCACTGGATCCGGGAAGCTCATTCATGTAGTAAAAGAAGAGACAAAGGATCAGATTGCCATATTTGAAGGAGTTTTTCTTGTCCTTCTTAATCTTCTGCAGATTTTCAAAGAGTTGGTTTACTAGAAGCTCGCACAAGTCATAGTCTGCATTCTCCTTTAACATCTGATAGGCTGTGTAGATTGCAGTTCCTGATACTGAATTTTCCCTACTGGAGTGATAGATTTTGTAACCAATTATCATAGCTGCAAATTTGACATCCAGTTCAATGATGTCATCAACTGTCATAGCTCTCTTGTCAAACTTGGATCCAGTTGCATCACTGACTGTCTGATTTTTGATAGATTTGAGAACAGGTAATCCACCGGATGAGTGCAGACCGGTTACAACCCTAATTGCGTCCTTGGTGATCTTGAAGGGCTTGTTCAACCATAGGAAGTTGTCATGTACTCTACTTAGTACATACCAGACCCATTCATCTTCTTCAAAACAGGGGAAATGAATGCACTGTGCAAAGTGTTTCTCCTGGATGGCTTTATACTGAGGTTTGATCTCAAAGGAGTCATCTATCAATTGTTTGTGATAGATATCCATCAGTTTTGATTCTCCAAAGTCTTCAAGATTCGCATGGATGTAAACCCTAATATCTTCCGTATGCAATACACCATGAGGAACACTAGAGAAGGCTCCTAGTGGATCTACCTCCAATGATTTGTAAGGATGTTTCTTGAATGAGGGGCGAGGTCTATCAGAGATCTTAACTATATTTGGAGTAGCCATTCTTCAAAGATTTGCAGTGAGGTAATGAAAAACGGAGAATACCTTATGCGCCTTCGATTTGCACGGAGTGATTGAATTGATTTCTTTATGCAATGATTTCGGCAGGAGATCCTTGGTGTGCTTGATGAATCTTGTTGCAGAGCTCCACTATTCGCTTCTTCTTGAGTGCAGAATGAGCAAATGACTTTTGAGAAATCCCTTATATTGCTCCGCGAACCCTAATATCTGTCTGCAATAAATGCTTCACCTACATTATTCTGGTTTGCCTTGTCTGGATAGCTTGGAGTATCCCGGATTAGTCCTGGTCTGTGAATATCATCCGGATCTTTCAATCATGAATAAATCAAGGTAACATATTACAAGAACATCCCAAACACTCTGTCCAATCCACAGAACAAGATAGTGCACTTCCGGATCTCTCCGGACCTTTTTGTAATCCTTTGTCATACCGGAGCATCTCCCTGAACAGGTCTTATTTGATCGATCACAGCTTCTTCATAACTCCATGCGGACCTCTGAAAACTTGACTGAAGCATCTCAAGACTCACATCTGCAAACCCTTTAATCCGCATCTTGTGCCACATCCGGCACCACTTGTTTGGCTGGGGGAACAGGATTTTCTTTGAGTCTCCCCCTGAGCCTGAGCTCACTTTTTAATTTCTGGAAGAAATATCAGCACCAGAGTCTGGTGTGGATCCAACCTCTACATTCTCTGAACTTTTCTTCACCCAAATCTTGCTCATCTGATTCCTAACTTCATCTGCATTCATATTTTGTTTACCCTTGTCTTGATTCTGATTATACACCGGACCTCTTTTGTCCTGATTCTTGTTTCTGCAGACTTTAGCATTATGACCGGACCTATTGTAGATTTGGCAAATAACATTTCTTTGCATATTTGACTGACATCCTCTTGATCTGCATTGATTAGCCATATGACCTACTCTATTGCATGTAAAGCATCTACCTTTGAATGATTTGTTTACTTGCATAATTCTACATTCATGGGATTTGTGTCCATACCTTTTGCAGTTGAAGCACTGTCCGGAGAAGGATGAATTAATCTAATTCATTCTCATTCTGCACTGATTAGCTTTGTGACCAAAGTGGTTGCAGCTGTGGCAGTATCCATTGAAGGATGGATATCTTTGAGCATTTGGCTGTCTTACCGGAGGTCTTCTAGGCCTGCTCCTTGGATTTTCTGATCCAAGATTCTTCTGACCGGATCCGGAGCTTTCTCCTTTCTCATATCCCAAACCATACTTGTCATCTGTCCTCTTTTGACTTCCAAGAAGAACTTCAAGTTGAGCAGAACTTATCTTGAATTTCTCTTTATATTCATTTGCTGTTTGAAGGTCTCTTTTGAGAGAGGCAATTTGATCCTCAAGTTTTTCTTCATTATCTTTGGCATCTTCAAGATCAGATTCAAGATGTCTGATAATCCTGTCCATCTGGTGGCATTCTTCTGATTTTTCTTTAAGAGATTGTCTTAGATTGTCTTTAGCCTTTCTTTTTTCTTCAATCTCTTGAGTAAACTTTATAGTTCCTGATTCCATTTCATGTCTTAACATAATGACTTCTTTTGATAACTTTTCACATAACTTGGTTTGCTCAGTCAGTTCTTCATTTGTATTGCTTTCTTCACTTTGTCTTGCCAACTGTTGGAGCAGCTCCTTTCTCTTTTTCATAGAGAGACTTAATTTGTCTTTTAATTCTCTCATGAATTCATCAGCCTGTTTGAGTCTTTCTTTTATTTCATTGACTTCAGAATTTGACTGTTCAAGATCCTCAAGGGCAGTCTTGAGTTGCTCCCTTAAACCATATGCATCCATTTGAGTTCCTAGATCTTCCTCAAGCTATTAGGCTCTATTAGGAGGAACTTGGCTCTGATACCAATTGTTGATAACTGAGAGGGGGGGTGAATCAGTTATCTTAATTATTTCCCTTTTTGAACTTTCTTATTAATTAATGCAGCATTGAATCAAACACAAAAACATTACCATGAAATAAGAAACATATGACACAGTAATTTTTGACATGGAAACCCTGTTAAGGGAGAAAACCACGGGGTGATTAACCCAAAAATTATTCTCTGTTAGAAGAATAGGAATTTACAAAATGGCACTTGCCAATTAGGGCTCACTGCCCGAGCACACTGCTCACAAGAGGCCCACTGCCTATAGGAAGACACACTGTCTACAAAGTGATAAGAATCACAGTCTTGAACTGATTGGAAGCATCTGCATATGCTGGAGTTCAGTTCCGGTTAGGCTCAGTACACTGATCTGCTGCACTTCATCTTTCCTCTGTTCTTTATTCTGCTATCTTTCACATACCGGATCCTTTTTGCTACTTCTGCTCTGTTCTGGACTTATTCGCATATATATTAATTCCTTCACACTCTTCACAACTAAATCCATCCTCTATATATATCCGCACAAGTAATTTCATCACCTTTCTAGTCGGCATCCGGAACAGTCTAGTTTCTTACAAACTTTGTTCTGTCGGCTGAATCCTTGCTCACCAAGCAATGCGGATCAAGCATATACTAGTAGATATCATTAATCATGTCGGCCAAACATGATTCATGCCTTCACAACTTTTATCATCAACAGTAACACATCTGGAAAGTAGTCTGATACTCTGTCAGTCAGTTCTTCCTCTGTTTTGACTGTGTCTCAGGAATCCGGTACTCAACTATTCATATCTTTTTCCTTGTCCATCACCGGAGGCTAAATCCTTGGAATATACCACTTAAGGTAGTCCTCTTGACTTCCCCAAATCCGCACTGTACCAAGACACTTCCTCTGAGAGATCCGGACCAATCTGTCGGACCTTGCCACATGCTCTGTTCTTGTTCACCGGACCACAACAATCTTTATTCTGACTTCCGGTAGAGACACATTATGACTTGCGGATATGTGGGATGACCTTTGTTGCCATCAATGACAACAACCATGAATCCATATAGTGTCTCTTGCCAACAATACATTCATGCAAACATTGAAGAATTTGGGGAATCCAAGATGATAGATATCTACAACAAGCAGTTAATAGATGATTCATTTGAACTCAAACCTCAGTACAAAGCCATCTAGGATAAGTATTTTAGACAATGCATCCATTTCCCCTATTTTGCAAAAGATGAGTGGGTCTGGTACATTTTGAGCAGAGTGCATGACAACTTCATGTGGTTGAATGGACCATTCAAGATCACAAAAGATGCTATTAGGGCGGTAACCAGTTTACACTCATCCGGAGGGTTACCTATTCTCAAATCTGTCAAAAACCAAACTGTGAGTGAGGCTACCAGATCAAAATTTGACAAGAGGGCAATGACAATTGAAGATATCACTAAACCAGATATCAAGTTTGCATCCATGATAATTGGTTACAAGATATATCACTCCAGCAAGGAAAATTTAGTACTCAGAACTGCAATCTACATAGCTTATTAGATGCTAAAAGAAAATGTTGACTATGATCTTTGTGAGCTTCTCTTGAACCAACTTTTGGAGAATCTTCAGAAGATAAAGAAGGACAAGAAGAATTCCTTCAAATATGGTGGCTTGATACTCTGTCTATTCTTCTATTACATGAATGAGCTACCTAGATCTAGTGGCTGGATGTGGCTAAATCATAGACCTGTTGCCATACAAATTAGGGATTATTTGCATGGACTTGGTGATGCCAAGGCACAAAACATAGCACTCTGGGGCTACTTCAAGAACTTTTAGAATATGATGCAAGCCAAAGAGAGAATCCCCCAATCTCTAGTTGAAAAGTATAAGAATACAGTTTGCTTTATGGTAGAAACTGATCAGTGCCTAATGGAGGCAGTGGAGCCAAGGATAGTCTAGATCATGCCAATGGGGTATGAAGTAGATCAGAAAATTGTAGAGCTACATGTTCAACACATGCTAAGTCAACCCAAGGATACTAATGCAGAAAGATTTGGAACCTTTGAAGAGTTGAGTGTGAAGATTCATGTGGAGCTAAGACAACCAGAAATGAAAAGAAAAGTGAGGAGGGAAGTAGAAGAATTTGCCAAGAGACATGGAATTTCAAAGGAGGCACTTGATGCAAACAGAGAAAAGATAGAAAGGGCAGAAAAAGAAAGGCAAGAAGCAAAAAAAGAAAGTGCTCCAGTAGGAGCCCCCTCCCGGACCAGATCCTCTAAGAGCTCTGCACCTACCACTGCTAAGAGCTCAAAGGCATCAAAACTAGAAGCAAAATCATCCAATAAAGGAGAAAAGAGAACAAAGACAAAGGCTACAAGATCATACACAAGCCTCAAGGATGATGAAGAGATAGAGATAGATGAGGAAGTAAAGAAAATGAAGAAGAAAAAGAAAACATTTGGTGAACCCTCTACCAGTCAAGACAAGGAAGAGAAGGCAGAAGAATTTGTTGAAAAGCCTACTCTCTACATTGATGATATAATCAAATCAGTCACTGTGGATGGGAACTTGAAACCAATGACTGAGTTTTATGATGATTATAGTGAAACTGATCAGAAGATCCCACAAGAAGCTACAGTCAGGTATTTAAATATCTACAACAAAGCATTCATTGAAATTATATCTCTAATTCCTAAAAGTCTAGAAAAGGAACTTGAAATAAGAAAGAACAATGCCATGGAAAAAGACCTAGAAATCTAGGAAAAGATTGCTATCCAACTTTATCCCTCCATCACTCCAAATAAAATAAACATGGTCTTCAAAGATTGCCAGGATGAGTTTTGGAGCAAAGCTAGAATGAATCAGCTTATGCTTGGAGAAACTGACAAAGTGGCAAAAGAAACTGAAGAGATTCTCAGGAATGCCTATAAAAGATTTAATATTCCTATCATAGAGGACTTAGGTGATGAAACCTTTGCCATGGATGACAAAGAAGAATCTACTAATACAGTGGCAGAAGAGGCAAAGGAGACAAGTGAAGAGAGAGCTAAGGACTTAGATTCCTCTATTCCGAAAGAGGAAGTCCAAGAAGAAGTAAATATCTCTCATCTAGATTCCCCTACAGACTCTGGATCTAAAGAAGAAGAAAGAATAGAGGAGAAAACTAGTCAAGGAGAAGAAGTAAAAGAAAAAGAAAAAGGCCAAATAGAGAAGACTCCGGGAGACAGGTCTGAGACTGTAGAAGGAAAGAAGACTCTGTCTCTGGCAAGAGACACTGCAGAAATTGTCAAAGATTTCTTGACCAAAGAGATGATGGAATTTGATGAACCAGAACTACTTCAAGGACTGTTCAATTTTGATTCCCTCTCCTCGGTTCAAACCATGAAGCTAGCATCCTTTACTCAAGCAAAGGCAAAAGAAAAACTTTTGAAGTCTCACATGGAAGACTGTGAGCTCATAGAAACTACATCTAGTGTATTGGAGAAGATCATGCCATCCTTCCAAAAGGATTCTTCAGCTTCCACATCCTGTAATCTAAAGTCTTGTAAATTCTATTAATACACATTTTGACTCTTTAGAGAAAGCAGCAGAAGAGAAAGTTCGAAAAGAATTTTTGGATAAGAGATTCTCCGAAATGCAGGGTCTAATATCAAATGATAGGAGAGTTATGGATATTGGGATAAAGAGCTTAGAAAATGCTCTCAAAGATGGCAGAGATATATATAAATTTTGTTTATCCTGGCCTAAAGTGACCAAGGATATTGAGAAGAAAGCAGAAGAGCAAGAGGATAAACTGTTAAGTTTATCCCAAAGTTTTGATCCTCTCTCCTCTTCCATAGTAAATCAAGAGTGTCAGACTATTATAATCACAAATGAAATAAAGAAGCTTGAGAAGGAGAAGAAAAATAGAATAAACAGGTTAAGTGAACTTAGAGGGGTCATTATCCCTAAGTTAGAGGCCATGCATGAGGCCCTAACTAATGCCCAGGCCATAGCTCAGACCAATGATCTGACAGATCTTAAGAAGGCAAAAGATTTTGCATTCCTGTTGAGTGGTCACATCTCAATTTTGAACAAGATGAAGAGAGTTGGGTGACAAAAGTTGTACAGTTGAAGAATACTTTTGTAGATATACTTAAGTATATGTAAGTACAACTTGTATATATACTTATGCGGATATGTATAGATTACTTTTTGAAAATTTTGGTGTGCAGATTCTACCCTTTGCCATTGATGTCAAAGGGGGAGTGAGGAGTAGTGAAAAATGAGGAATCTAGCTAAGAGGGAGCTCTGGAAAAGTGTACATAAGAACAAGAGCATCAGGCCAAGGGGGAGTATACTATAACACTTAGTCATTTTTCACTAAGTGTTGCCATCAATGCCAAAGGGGGAGATTGTTGGCAAGAGACACATTGTGGCTTCATGAGTGTTGTCATTGATGGTAACAAAGTCCATCCCACACATCTGCAGGACATGATGTGTCTATACCGAAAGTTAGATTGAAGAGTATTTTGGTCTGGTGACCAAGAACAGAGGATGCAGCAAGGTCTGACAATCAGGTCCAGATCTCTCGGAGGAAGCATCTCAGTAAAGTGCAGACTTGGGGAAGTCAAGAGGAGTATCTTGACTGATAGATTCTAGGGATTAAGTCTCTGGTGAAGAAAGAGTGAAGAGATATGAGCACCTAAGTATTGGGTTCCTGTTTGGTAGAGTAGACTGAGGAAGAACTGACTGGCAGAGCATCAGACCTTAATCCGGACAAGATATTGATGGTGATCAAGATTCTTGAGGTATCATTCATGATTGGCTGACATGACTGATGACTTCTACAAGCATCTCCTTGATACACATCACTTGGTAAGTAAGGATTTAGCCGACAGACCAGAGTTTGAGAAAATAGTGAAGTATTCCAGATGTTGACTAGAAAATTGTTGAAATCCTTTGTGCAGATATATATACCAAATGGATCTTGATGAGAAGGTGTGTGTGTGGTGTTGTGAAGTGTGAAGAAAAGTAGAGAGTAGAGTGGAACCAGTAATACAGGTCCGGTATGTGACAGGATAGCAACACCTAAGAAGAGGAAGAATGAAGTGCAGTAGATCAGTGTATTGAGCTTAACTGGAACTAAACTTCAGCATGTCTAGATGCTTCTCATCAGTTCAAGTATCTTGTTATTCTCTTATGACTTGTAGACAGTGAGTCTCTTGTAGGCAATGAGCCTCTTGTGAGCAGTATGCTCGGGCAGTGAGCCCTAATTGGTAAGTGCCATTTTGTACTACCTTAATCTTTTAACAAAGAATACAATCTTGGGTTAATCAACTCATGGTTTTTCCCTTAACACTGTTTTCCATGTCAAAATCATTGTGTTATGTGTATTGAGTTTATTTCTGCTTTCATGGTTATGCATGCTTACTTAATTTGATGCTGCACTAATTGTTAAGGAAGAATAGAAAGTTAAAATAATCTAGATAACTGATTCACCCCCCCTCTCAGTTATCAACATTTGGGTAGTAGGAGGCTGGGCAGTTGGAGGATTAGAATCTTTCTTGGTTGCAGTATCCTTCTTACTAACTTCTTTTACTTTTACCTTCTTTTCCTTAGAGCCTTCTCCAAAACCACTTGGCACATCTCTTTTCTTAGAGGCCCTTGTCCTGGTAGATGGAGGTTGATCTTTCTTTTGAGGAGATCTTGTAGATGGCTTCTTATTTTCTTTGCTTTTTTGGCCATATGTGTATGTTCTTCACTATCTAACTTCTGTTTCTTAGCTGGCTCTGCTTCATCTATGACATGGATTGGCTCATCCTCTTCCTCCTAGAGTCCTTATCTAAATCCAATGTTGTATACGTAAGCTGGACTCCTTGTCCTTCTATAGCAGCCACCTGAGCTCTTACAGAGGCCTTGCTTAGTTTGATAGGTTCCCTCATAACAATATCTAGGGAGCTCTCTTTTGCATTTGCCCAATTTGGTAATGGGATGGGCTAATGGTACTGAGCCTCCCATGGTCCTCTAACCATAACATTTTCATCATCTTGTAGCTGGTCTGGCACTGCCATAATGTGAAACTTCTTGATAAAATCTGAAGGCAACCTTAAATGTTCTTTCTTCATGATCTCATAATCATTGGGGCAATTAACCCAAAAATCTTCAATGTGCATCTTGTGGAACAACTTCTTGCTCATGAATCTTTCCATCACCTTATTTGGATCAAAATGACCCCTTGCATTGTAGTAGTGCAAGTTGAGGAGCTAAAGCTCTTTATCAGAGTGCTCTGCAAATGCCAAAGAAGGGCATGCATAAATCCCCTTGCCAAACGTGATGGGAAGTTGAACATTAGTTCTGTGCAAGTATTTAAGCTTCTCAACACAGGGTATTAACTGTCTAGATAGCTCCAGAAGTACTGTCTTGTCATCGGGATACCTGGGAAGTCTATAAGCCATCCTAGTGAAGCCTTGTACCCTTAAATAAGTGAATTTCTCAAACTAGATGTACCATCTTCCATATTTGGTTATTTCATTCATGGCCTCAGTATAAATCCTTAAAGTTGTGTTACCTTGCAGCATTCTGGTTATATACATTGTGAAAACATCATTTACTCTTTTGAAATGTATCAAGGATTGAGAAGAGGTTAGCTACAGGTAGCACTCATCCACCTTTATCTGAGTTTGCTCATCATTCCTGACTTCTCCAATTTTAGACAATCCAACATAGTGATTTCTCCTTGCTAATTTATAAACAACATAGGATGTCCATTTGAAGTATCTCTTGCCCTTGAAATTGCTAAAGGCCTCATGAATGTTGTCACTGAGGATATGGGCCCAGTGGAACTTAGTCCCTTTCAGTATCTCAATGATAATGACAAACATCCAATCCTCAAAAGTGGATGCTGTAGGCAGTCCATATATCCTGCTCAAGAAAGTCACCAAGTCTCCAATTTCATCATGGAAGTCACTTCTATATAGTATTCAGGGAAGTTTGATGAGAGCAGACCTTCTGATTTTGGCCCAATTGTCATTTATGTACTTTCTATAGCCTTCTACATCTTTGTTATAAGTATCCTGTGATCCTTGTTTATCTGACATAGTCATAACCTTGTGCCAAGGAATATCAAAGGTCTTAGCTAGAGAAGGTGGGGTTAAATCAGCCAAGATATCCCCACTGGCTATTTGGATTGTTCTTGTCATTACATCATATCTATTTGCACAAGTTGCTATTAGTTCTACACATTGCACTAAAGTGGGGAAGGCAATACCTTGTGAAATACGACTATCTCTGAGTATTTTGGCCCTAGGAGTTGGGTTTGGACCAAAGACTCTCAATCTGAAGTCATCTAGGTCTATGTGACCTAGGTCTGTATCTCCTACATCACTCCACCTAGAGTCAATCTTGGTCTCTGGAGGGATTCCTTTGAATTTGTACTTCATAGCTTGGGCTCGAGAAGTCATTTAGTCTGCAGGACCAGACCTTATAAGTTTGATACCTTGAGGAATCTTATAACACACTCCTAAGTTTAAGATGAACTTTAATGCATCTGTTATTACTACTAATATACCCTTTTGAAGGAAACTCAAATCTAACATTTATTGCAATTATAACAACCATCATTAATGTATGCAAAGAAACATCTAATGTTGCAAGAAATTTCATGAAAATCATCATTATCAATGCATTACAACATTAACTCTATCATTTTTGACACTTTCCCTTTGAAAACTCTTAGAAAATTCAGTCATTTGCATGTTTTGCGCTATTTTGAGGGTCGTCCGACCTGTAGGCAGAAAAGTGCTGAATTCAGGGTCATTCGACTCCAGCAGGGGAAACGGGCTGGTTCGACCAAAGGCTTTACTACCCTTTATACTTTTAAATGCTTTGCACAGATTTTGATGGATACCAACCTATGTAGATTTCTTAGGTCACCAATCTCCATTAGTAGTCAAGTTGGTTGGTTATGTTTTTAGCGCAAAGGCCATTGAGATAGTTCATATTACATGTGCGCAAGATTCAGCGTGGTTTGATTTGCGCAAGTTTTGGTTGCTACCAACCAAGTCGGTGGGAGATTATTGTAGTGCAAAGTTAGACAGGATCATTTCTGACATACAACCGATGTATTGCCTCTAGCGATTTTTGAGATGCCGTAGACTTGGCAGGGAAATTCAAGGTGTTCAACCAAGTTGGAGACGAGGACTTTTAGCGCAAAGTTGGAGCAATGGGTTTTCGGTGAAAAAATAGCTTTCAAGGTTTGCAGGGTTTTTAGGTCCTTCCGACCAAGTCAGAGAAATGTGACTTAGGGAGTTTGGTCAAAGATTGAAGTTTTTAGCACCAAATGAATTTGAGAGTGTGACACAGGTTTTAGAGGTCTCCGACCGACTAAAGAGTGGGCTCATTCACAGGTCGGTCAGACCTCATTTTAGCATTGAAAATTGAAGGTATCTATAGGAAATTTGTCTAAGTTTTGGTCCTTTTGAATTATGGTGATTCGTTCATACTTTCAATAGAGAATCTTAACAGGGTTTAAATAGAAAAATGAATAATTTATATGTAAAACCCTAAGATTACCCAACTAGAACGAAGCTCATTAATTCAAACACTAATTGCTTGTAGTGAAAGCTCAAAAGGGAAATTTTAAAACCCTACCTAGTAAATATGGAAGGCGTTCTCAGATTGTATAGGTAGGTTGCAACTTCAAACTCAGGCAAATTGACAACAGAAGTGAAAACGGAGCTCCAAAATCCCGTTCAATGCAAAGAAAATGGTTAAAAATGGAGGATTTGCCCCTTTTATACCCTGGCAAAATCACCATTAATGCGCAGGTGTATGTCTGTCAGTTTAGGGTTTGGTGTGGTTTTTTCTTAGCTCAGACCTGGCGAGGAAATTTGATGTGTCAGACCTGGTTGGGTAGGGTCATTTTTAGTGCTAAAACTCATAAGTTCAATTGGTATAGTTTGCGGGTATTTAAGGTTCTTCTGACTTGCAGGCATTTTGGCCTCGTCTGACTTAGTCAAAGATCATTCGATTTAGCACAAGTCAGAGAACGTCAATTCTAGTACAAACGTTTGTCAGAAAGGGAATTAGCACTAAAGTCGGTGACAACAGATTTTAGTGCCAGGTCGGTTGGAAGACAATCCAGCGCAAAGGTTGGACAGATAGGAATCTAGCACAAAGGTCAGAGCAAATGCAATCTAGCACAAAAGGGCAATTCAAGGCCTTCAAAAGGAAAATAAGGATTCAACCTAGTAGATTCTTGAAGTGATTTTTCAATATCATCATTTAGTCCAAATCAAAATGCACTTTGACCACTTAATCACTTAAGAGATGAAAAGATCCAGTGACATCTAAGCCAAATCAAAAGAGGGGGTCCTCATTCTTTAATGGGGCGTGTGTGCAAGGCACAACACATCATAGGTCAGATAGAACCATCATCCAACTATATCAACACAAGCACCATTTGGGCTTAAGCGCCCAATTGTGCCGTCACTACCCATCAGGGCCGTGTGTCCATCCATGCAACCCCAACCATCAACCAAACACCTACATCCACATCAAATCCACAACTAAATCATCCATCCATTTGTCCATCATCAACCAATAAATACAACCTTCTAGAATGTCTAAGAAAGACCCTTGCACAGATCTCCATCCTTGAGCTACTCTATATGTCACCTCTCCACAAAGAAGTCCTTGACAAGGCTCTAATGGAAACCCAAGTTCCCACCAAATTGAATGTGGATCAATTCCAAGCCATGGTGGGCCATATCGCTTCACCTCATCATCTCACTTTCTCAGAAAAGGATCTCCCTGCCTCTGACAACCTGCATAATGATGCCTTACATATTGAAGTCTGCATCCATAAGCATATCATCAAAAGAGTCTTAATAGATGGTGGCTCTGGCCTAAACCTGTGCACTCTAAAATTGATAAAGCATTTGGGATACTTGGATGTGGTTGTGGACACCAGTGAATGTATAACCATTAAGGGGTATGATGACACTGAAAGACTATCTCAGGGTACTATCAAACTCCCCATCCAGGTAGTGCAAAAGAAATTGGAAACAAAATGTCAGGTTCTTGATCTTGACCTCCCCTACAATATTTTTCTCAGCTGACCATGGATCCATGCCATGCAAGCCATCCCCTTCACATTCCATCAATGTCTAAAGTTCCCTCATAATGGCATAGAAGTAACTATCTATGCTGATCCCCACCCCTTCCAATACTGCAATTTTTTGGAAGGACACGACCATACTTTCTATCCATACAACAAGGCTATCACATAAACCACCTCCCAAACTGACCCTATAACATCCACCTCATATGTTGACCCCACCAACATTGCTACCACTTCATCCCAAGCAACTCCGCCACCCAAGGTCAAGATCAAGATTAGTGACATGGGATGTGGGGAATATGACATACATGGTACCTTTTGTGTAGGAACTTTACCTAATCCTAAAACATTTGGCACCCTGAGAGAAGAATATGTTGATACAGTTGTCATTAAATGTAAACCATCACCTGTCTTTGAAAAGAAGAATCTCCTTGATTAGAATGTGCTTGAAGATATATCCTCCTGGTTATACAGAGAAGAAGAAGCAGAACAGGAAACCCCTACCATGCCAGCTGAAATCTATGGCAAAGGGTCAGAAATTGTCAAGAACATGGGCTATAAAGGACAAGGCAGCATTGGCCTTCATGAACGAGGGATCATAGAACTAATTCAAGAAATAAGGAATCCCTATACTCAAGGGTTAGGGTATGGAAAACAACAATACATCCTCACTAGTGGCGAGTGCATCTTAGGTGAGGTTGCTAAGTTTTCCCTTGAAGTTGATAACATCAACGAAGTAGACCATCGAGACTCCTTTAGTGACTTCACTAAATTCTTTGAATCCTCCATCTGCACCATCTACACTATAACCACCCTAGCATCCTCATCCAACAACTTACCCCTCATATACCCGGACCTTATAGATTGGGACCAACAAGGACCTCCTATCCTTGATATAGCACAAAATGATGAAGCCATAGCAGAAATGATGGGGGTCAGAGATCACTTCCCCTTGGGAGATCACAAAGCTAGATATATCATGGAACTTGACATGTCTACCTATTTTAGTGAGACTACCCATGCTTCTAGTCGTAAAAACATAAAAATAAAGACAACGCCCCCTAGTGAAAACCACTCTGTGGCACTTTCGGGCAAAGGAAAATTAAAAATAAAGGACGTATCTTTTGTTGAAAACCTCCATGAGGTGCTAGAAGATGGAAGCATGGGTCTTCCTAAAATAGAAAAGGTATATCTTGATAGATCACCAATCCTTATAAAGCCATCACAAGAAATGAACCTTGGGACAGAGGAAGCGCCAAAGATCACCTTTAGAGCAGTCTCTTACTATGGAAAAATAAGAGAATTTCTTAGCATTTTTCAAGCAAAGAAGCTGTAACTTTGCATGGACCTATGTAGATATGCCAGGGCTAGATCTTTCCTTGGTTGTTCACCATATCACAGTATGGCCCGATTCAAATCTTGTCAAACAAAAGCTAAGAAAGATGAATCCACAGATTGCGCTCCTTGTCAAGGTAGAACTAAAAAAACTTCTAGATGTGGGGTTCATTCAACCCATTGACCACCCTAAGTGGGTGTCCAACATTGTGCCTATAGTAAAAGTCACTAGGGGCATTTGATGCTGCACAGATTTTAGGGACCACAAAAAAGCATGCCCTAAAGATGACTTTCCCTTGCCTAACATCGACATTATAGTAAACCTCACTACAAGGCATGAGATGCTATCCCTAATGGATGGATTTTTAGGATATAATTAGATCAAAATTGCGGAAGAAGATTAGCATAAGGCTTCCTTCATATGCCCATGGGGGATATATTGTTGGGTGGTGATGCCTTTCATCCTAAAAAATGTAGAAGCTACTTATCAACATGCCATGACAATCATCTTCCATGACCTTTTCCACCACATCTTGGAAGATTATGTGGATGACTTGTTGGAGAAATCAAAAACAAGAGAAGAACACTTAGACGTTGTTAGCAAAGATCTTCGACAAACTAGAGCAATACAATGTGCGGCTAAACTTGAAGAAATGTGTTTTTGGGGTCACTTTAGGAAAAAATTTGGGATACATAATCTCAAGAAGAGGAATTGAGGTAGATCTTGTCAAAGTCAAAGCCATCATAGAGATGCCTCCTTTGAAAACACTAAAACAACTACGAAGTCTATAGGGGAAGCTTCAGTCTATCCACCAATTTATTGCTTAGCTTACTGATAAATGTCAACCATTTCAACACCTGCTCAGAAAAGATACAACCTTTGTCTGGGACAATTAGTGTCAGGCTACCTTCAACTAGTTAAAAGAGTACTTGGCTAATCCTCATGTTCTCTCTCCACCAAAGCAAGGAGAGCCCCTCCTTTTATACATCTCAACAACTAAAATAGCTATAAGGGCCTTGTTGGCACAACATGACGAACAAGGAAAGGAAAGGGAAATATACTATATCAGTCGCACCTTGGTGACCTATGAGCTAAATTACACACCTATTGAATGAGCATGTTTAGCTGTTGTATTTGCTTCACAAAAGTTAAGGCACTACATGCTCAATCATAAAACTAAGCTTGTTGCTAAGATTGATCCATTGAAATATCTACTAAATAGAGCCGCCCTCACTGGAAGAATGGCCAAATGGGTAATGATCTTAAGCGAGTTTGACATTGAGTACACTAAAAGACAAGCTATCAAAGGACAAGTCATTGTTGATCAATTGGTTGAGGCACCTATCCCCATGGAGCATCCTACACTTGCATAATTTCCTGATGAGTCCATATTGATAGCACCAGCAATAGAACCATGGAAAATGTACTTTGATGGGTCGTATACACACCAAGGCTTGGGGGCAAGCATCTTGTTTGTTACCCCTCAAGGAGACACCATCCCCAAGCCATTCAAAATTACATTTCCATGCACCAATAACATGGTAGAATACAAGGATCTCATCACAAGACTTTGCATGGCAATCAAGTGGAAAATCAAGAAGCTGACAGTATATGGCGACTCCCAACTAGTCATCCGACAAGTGAATAAAGAGTATAAAACTAAGGATGATAAACTCCTACCTTACAAAAAGATGGTGGATGAGTTCAAAGATTATTTTGATGATATTCACTTTGATCAAATCCCAAGGCTAAACAACAAAGCTATAGATGCCATGGCAACAATAGGATCCCTGGTAGATATGAAGAAGGATAGAAAGAAGTGCAAGTTCCTAATCAAAGAACTCCCTATACCGGCCTACGACATTCCCCAATCAGAGCTAGTGTGTGAAATCATTGATCCCCTATCCCCGTGGTATCAAGAAACATACATGTACCTCCATGATAACATCATCCCCCCAACCTATCTTCCTCGCAATGAAAAAGCTTCATTCATCGAGCCTCCTGCTTCACCCTCGTAGGAGACACCCTATACAAAAGGAGTCTTGATGGTACACTTCTACAATGTTTAGACTTTAGGGAAGCTAAAGTGGCCTTACAAGAGGTACACGAAGGCATTTGTGGGGAACATTTGAGTGGACCTACCTTAGCTAAGAAGATCTTGAGAACAGGGTATTATTGGCCAACCATGGAGCGAGGTGCCTACTAGTTAGTAAAAAAGTGTCTGCCATGTCAACAGCATAGGGACCTCATCCATGTACGATCATAGGAACTATAGCCAATAACAACTCCGTGGCCCTTTTCATAGTGGGGGCTCAACCTCGTGGGAAAGATCCACCCACCATCCTCTAATGGTCATAAATTCATCACCACTGCTACCAATTACTTCACCAAGTGGGTGGAAGCAATACCACTCACTTTCACCACCTGAACCCAAATATCCAAATTCATCCTTCATTACATCATATGTTGTTATGGTATACCCCATTCCATTATCAAAGATAATGGGAAACCATTTAAAAACTAGGAAGTCTGCATTCTGTGTGAGAAATTCTAAATCCAGCATCATTTCTTCACTCCATACTACTCCCAAGGTAATGGTCAGGCTAAAGCTTCAAACAAAACCATTCTACGTATTCTAAAAAAGATAGTTAATGAAGCAAGCCACAACTAGCACCTTCAGCTCAATCCTGCCCTATGGGCCTATCGCACAAGCATCTGCACACCCACAGGAGCCACTCCATATTCCCTTGTATTTGGATTTGAAGCCATCCTACCTATTGAGGTGGAGCTCCCATCCCTAAGAGTATCTCTACATAATATAATCACTGATGAGGAGTACTGAGTTGCAAGGCTGTATGAGCTAGAACTACTGGATGAGAAATGCCTAGATGCACTTAACCATTTGTAGGGCTACCAAAACTGTTTGAGAAGAAGCTACAACAAGAAAATCAAGAACCACAAATTTGAAGTGGGCGACCTTGTCCTCATTGAAAACCAAAAGAATCTACAAGAACACCCTAAGAAAGGAAAATTTGAACCCAATTGGTTGGGACCCTATGTCATCACTACCAACTATGGATCAAGAGAATATTAGCTTACAACACCTGAGTGCAATAAAGCTATTCAATGGTGAAAATCACTTCGGTGATGCTTTGGATTGGTACCATGGTGAAAACCTATTTCAGGCGCCATGTGTAGCAATTGGTTCTACCATCTGATAAGTCCTCTTTCTGTCATGACACTCCATACCAAAACACCTTCCATGTTTTGGAATTCAAAAACATCAATCACACACCCCACATCATCCCACCCAAGGCTAATTCATGGTACAAAATCCTTGTAAGATTCCTTCTGTACAACTAAAACCCAAAAAAATCCAAAAACATTAGAAAATCACAAAATCCAAAAACATTAGAAAAATAAAAAAGCTAAAAGCATCAGAAAATTAAAAAAATCCAAAAACATAAAAAAATTAGAAAAATCCAAAAACATAAAAAAATTAGAAAAATCCAAAAACATTAGGAAATTAGAAAAATCCCAAATCTACCCCCATGACATCATCATAATTTCCATCATCCTCACAATCACCCAAAATCATCATCACCTCATCTTCAACATCCATTCTAAACCATTCCCACATCATCAAGTCTTGCCAGACCTACATATTCATCTCACTCGCATCTTGAAAGTACCTTGATCCCGTGGACACAAGGTATGTAGGAAGTCTAGAATATGAAGGAAGTATCTAGTAGTCAGGTACATAAGATACACCCATCCAACCCATTTGGATGGTCCCTATTCACTGAGCTTGCAAGATCCAACAAATGATATGCACGCTAAGCATACGCCTAAAACATCGTGCCTCACGCAAAAATCATCAATCAACATACCAACTATAATCCAACACATGGCCTGACTGTCCTTTTCCCCACCTTTTGAAAATTATCCAACAAAATACAACCAATTCATGTCCTAGGATATATCATTCCTACAATGGACAAGGATTTGTCATCCTATCAACACTTATCTTGGCAACAACACACAATGGCTATTTGTATCTTTTTGTTGGTCTTTTTGATTATTGATTTTTATGTTCTTATCTTGCTCTAGGTTAATTCCAAAGCTACCTTGATCTCAATATATCATGGTAAGTTGCAGACAACACCTGGAATAGACATGGTCATTATTTCCATATGTTGTGTTTGTGGGCTGATTTTATTACTCCAAGAATAGTACTCATATCTTGAAGCCTAGGTTGGTTCTAGCATGATGTGCCTCATTTGCATATATAGGATTTAATACCTTATATGTACTATGAATACTCATGGCTATGAGTCCCCTTCCTTGGCTAGGCAAGGTTATACTACCTTGGGTATGCATGAAATCAACCCATCATTTGTGGGTCTAGTCCATGCAATTGAGGGATATATATCATCACCTAGGTCATCCCATACCTTTGTGAAGTGTATCCTACATTGCTACAATAAATAAAGAAATACTCTCAATTAATCTTATGCAACTACTATTGTTAGCTCAATTCATCTTTCTATCACTCATCCAACCATACTGTCCGAGCCTAGATTTTTATTCCCATCCCCTTCTATTCCCCCCCAATCTTTTAACTAATCCCCCCTCTCACCTACCCTGAACTCATTCCAACCAACCTAACACATCTCAAAATGAAACAAATCCCCCCTCAATGACATGGTGTATCATGACCTAACAACTCCCTCATCCCCCATCCCATCCCCTTCCCCAATCTAACCATACCCAGTCCAACCTTATATGACCCATAAACCCTTCCCCCTCCCCACCTATCCCATACCACCAAGCCCCATCGTCTAGGGTTGTACAAAAACATCATGTTTATCATGACTTGATCACTGCATAAATCATTACATTAGGCCATTAGTTGCATTATCATAATCATCTAAAACCATTACATTTTCATTTTTCCATTTGCACATATAATAGATGTTTATTAAGATAAGCATGTATTTCCATTCCATTACATTTTACATCCATAATAAATGTTTACTAATCTGAACATTTATTTGTATTCCACATTTACATCATAATCCATAATCAAAACATGCATACATCACATAGATAAAACATAATATCATCATATAACATCCATGATCTATCATTATCATAAATCTTGTTGTTATTACATGCATGTGGAAATATAACTAATAATATTTATTTCTTGATTTAGTACCTTATATGATATGGTTGATTAGGCAAACTGTATAGTTATAATTCACATTTTGCATCCATCCAATCTGACTGAACATCCATCATGACATCACCATAGGAAAATCATAACATTATATCATCATATGTCATCATCATACATATATCCATCACATACATCATTAGCACATCCATAACATCACATAAAATCATTACATCATCATAATATGCATAATCCATAAACATAAGCATCCATAAACATATGCATCATTAGGAAACATAAATGCATACATCTATCCATAACACATCATAAATGCATAAATCATCATCATCATCATAACTCATCAAGTCTCATAATACATAAAATGTACATCACTCAAAATAATACAAGTCATGATACAATAGGCCTCAAAGGGCTCAAAATATATA
The DNA here is from genome assembly GCA_027924645.1 of Cunninghamia lanceolata. NCBI lineage: Eukaryota > Viridiplantae > Streptophyta > Pinopsida > Cupressales > Cupressaceae > Cunninghamia > Cunninghamia lanceolata. The sequence continues at coordinate 16,139,814 of BSBN01001567.1, read as the reverse complement.
CAACACTATACATCATCCCTAGATTGATGAACATCTGCCTGACTTAGTAGGGGATCCTGGCCATGTGGCTGTGGCTGTACCTGCTACTGCTGTGGTACCTGTGATGGAGGGCCCATCGACTGCTGCACTGACTAAATGGATCTAGACCTTTGGGACCCAGACATCTAAGACCTACTCTACTGACTATAGCTTGGGATCATCTGACCCTCTATAATAGCTAAGCAATAGGCTATGTGATAGTACTCAGCCTAGACTCTCAGCTCTCCCACCTATCCTTGCAACTCCCCAACCTATGTCTGTAACTGATCAATCTGTGTTTGCATCAGTGTCAATACGGGACCCATACCTGTCCCTCTGCCTGTTGGGCTCTCACCTCTACTTGCTGGGCCCTTGCCTTCACCTGCTGAGCTCTCACCTCTGCCATCTTTCGCTGATCCCTCTCTCCATCCCTCTCACCTATTAGGATAACTAGTTGGCCCTATATCTATGCTAACTGTGCCTGTAGTGCACTCATCTTCCCAGCTGATCCATCCAATAATGCAGTTGCCCCCTACAATTGTACTAACTCAGCATCCCAACTTTGTAAGGTCTCCTGTAAGCTGGCGCCCTAGCCCCACAGGGTCTGTATCTCCTCCTCATCCTCACTCTGGGACCATTGACAAGATGAATGCTCTCTCAGTGCTGAACCTCCACCTACCCTTGACCCCTATCTCTACTTGCCCTGATCCTATAAAACTCATCATAGTCTTAGGAATGTGCTACTGCACATTCCTATGCCTCTCCTTTGGCTCGGGTGCCTGTTGCATTGCAACAATAGCCTGTCTTTGCTGTAGTGGTACCTTTAGTGGGGGCATAAGCTCCCTATCTATCCTCTATCTCTACTTCCCTAAGCCCTGCTGTCGGGGTGCCCTCTTCCTCAGCCCCTCTCCCACCTAAGGCTGATGTTGGGGTAACTGCTGAGCCCCCCCACCTATCCCTATCCTAGTACTTGTACTAGTGGTACCCTTGCCTGTCCCCCTCCTCCAACCCCTGCCTGCCCAGCTACTGCTACTGCCAAAACATCAATCAGATCATCATCATTCCCGACCTCCACCTCCTCCACCACAATATAATCCTCAATAACCTCATCCCCCTCCAATCCACCCTCCTCATCCCCCTCCGCTCCCAACTCATCTACCATGACTATCTCCTCCGTCAGATTTCTAAACTGCGTGGGCTGCCACATCTGCCACCATGTGTCATATGTAGGCATGGTACATGCATCTCTGATTTCACTCCCCCAATCCCATATCACTGGCTCCAAGGCCACAAATTCTGCTATGGCAACTTGTGGTTGTATGGCTAGGGGCCACACATGTGCATCTCGAGGAGTCCGTGCAAATATCACCATTAGATGTGGAACATCAAGTACTATAGCTAAAATGTGTAGGGCATGTGGATATCCTCATCTGGCCATGGCTCCACCCCAATATAAGGTTGCCAGGTAACCTGAATCAAATCGTCTAGCACTCACCACTAGTATCATACCTTCCCTATGTAACTGTACTCTGCATCTTCATACAAAAAGACAAAAGACTTAAAAGGATGGCAAAAATATCCACATATCAGCCTACTGATCGCTATATGCTCCCATGTCCATACATGCAATAAGGTAACCCCGGCTGACAATACTGAATCATAATGGTAAACAACTGTATGCATCTCATGGTATAGCTATGCTAGCATATAGGGCCCCCAGGCATACACTGTCCCATCTCAAACCATGCCCTTTATCATCTCTCCCCATCCAACTAGAAAGCCTCTACCTCGCCAATCTGGCATCACCACACTGCCAATCAATGGACACAAGAATAATGTGAAACAATCTGTACCTACCACCAGTGTCACCTTATAACTCATCTCTCGTCTCTCCCCTACTAACACTATCTAACCACAGGAAAATACTCTAAGTAAGGCCCTCCATCCCCTCCTCATATCATATACCACTCATTGTCTGTGAATGGGTATCTTGAGGATGCGATAAACATCCTCAAGTGTAATCGTGATCTCACTTATAAGAAGCAGAAAGGAGTATGTCTCAGGGCAATAGCGCTCTAGGAGAGCCATCATTAGAGCTCTATGAGCTCGTAGCACTGGCATCTGTGCAGTTGTCAAAATCCCTAGCCTCACCAATCGACCTTGGGTAGCATCATCAAAACTATCAAACAACTCCATCACTGAGGGTACACGTCGCTTCCGTGAGTACACAATGAAAGACCTCATCTCCTGCATCCACAAAGGCTTGTCAGAAACCTACCTATTCTTCTAAAACCAAACATTTCACATCACATTTCTGTTGTTAGAAGCAAAATCAATTTTGGCGCCACAATACATCTCTTTTGCGCCAACTCTAAAAATGGTGCTACCCTATTCTCATATGGCGTTAAATAGAAAATAGTGCCACTGTGTAGGTTTTCTGCACTACTCCACAACATTGCACTACTCTTCCATTTGGTGCCAATCCGCATGATGGCATCGCTTCTCTAAATAGCACTGATCCTAAGTATCGTACTACATCCCTGCATGACGCTAATATACTTGATAACACCACTCCTAAAGATTGCGCTGATCTAGAAGATCACGCTACCCATCTCCATTTGGTGCTAATTTGCCAAACCCTAGTGTCATGCCCTAAATTTTATTCAACCTAATCTAAACACAACTACCATATCTTTTTCAACTTGTTAGTACTACTAAGGTAATTTCAAGTTTTAATGTTCATCTAAGATCAATGACTTCAATTTTTACAATGTCCTCTCACTGCTTAAACTATCCTAGTTTGCATTTTGCCCTAAGTTTTTCATATTGAGATGTACAAGACTTTTCCTACGTATCCTAGAGTATAGAAATAGGTTACCCTTCTAAGTTTTATTAGTTTACAAACCACTTAACAATTACCAATTTCCCCTTTTCTATCTATAGTTGTTTCCCTAGTATAGCTATAAAGAGAAAAATTATTGCTTAATAATAACTTGACTATCAAGAGTTTGAAAATGAAGAGCTACATTTAATATAAATAACCTTACACAAATAATCATACTTGGAACAAAATTTTAAAGTGAATGAAACTATTTCTTAACTTTACTATTAACATCAATGACACAAGAATCATTTTGATTCTATCAAGACTCAAAGATAGATTAGCTTAGTTTCAAGTTCTAAGTTGTAATCAACATTCACTTATTGTTTTCTTTTAGATTTAGATGTAACTACTTACTATGTTTTAATTCATAGTCTAAAATTTGATCTCATTGACTTAATGTTCAAACTAAACCAACTTTCCACTTGATTTATACTAATATTCTTGATCAAAGGTTTAAATAAGTTAGCTATTATTTTGATGACTTGGTTTTCAATTCCCATCAACTAAGGGATTTCCTTGCTCATTTGAAGTTCAAGAAGATCTCCTATATTTCTCTATGGAATTTAACCTATCTACTAGATTCATTTATTGAGAAAAACTTTAAGATTAATTACAACTCCAACTTATTACTATTAATGTCAAATCATAACTTTATAATTTATTGGCAATTGATTCACCACCACTAGACGAGTTTGACGTTTAATGATAATCCGATTCTAAGTTTGATTAATGACTAAGTCAAGTTAAAATACATGTATATATATTACATCACAAACTTGTGAAATTTGACAATGGTTTTTAAAAAAGAAATTTAATTACACTTTCATTAAATTTTAAGTTGATAGATTTATTACAATTAAGTTTTAACTCTATTTTACTTAATTCTTATTTCCCAAATCTTAATTTAAATATTCTTAAATAGAAACTACCTTATTTTTAACTCAAAACTAATTCTTTTCTTATTGATTTGCTTCGTTGAATCATATAATGCAATCAATATGATTATAAATTTAAATCATTTGTCTTTCTTTAACATTTTGTAAATCAAGGGTATAAGAAATGATTACAAGATAATCTATGAAACATGAGGATCCCTGATAACTAAATAATGCAATGATACAATCTTTTCTTCCAAAGAAACACATATCTTTCTTTTCTTTCACATCCATTTTTGACTTAAAACTTAACAATCGATCTTTTCTTTTTTCTTTTCCCTCAAATGCATAAGTAACAACACAAGTTTTCTACTTTAACACTTTTCAAATGATCTACAAAATTTGGTACCTAAAGTACATCATGAAAGAAAGATGTCTTTCTTGAAAACAAAACAACATTTCTTTTCTTTCCAAAAGACTTGAACAACTCCAAAACATCTTCAACCTCCATCCAAGAAACTAAAAAATGAACAAGAGAGGAAAACAATAATATGCAAATGGGCACTCCACCCATCCATAGGGTTGTATAATAACCCACCCCTGAGCATGGGGAAACATTTAGCCATATGAAGCCATACAACTCATACACAAGTACAACAATAATGTTTTACATATACATAAAGCACAACACATTTCTATCACATTGGTTTACCTCAAGGGAAAACCACTTAGGGGGAGTAGGGGCTCAACCAGACATGGGGAACAAAATATATCATACTCTCCACCCAATCCACACCCTTATATCTCCCAACAATATATATACATTTCTAAAAAACACAAGGGGATACTCATATCCTATAGATACAAGAGTACTCATACCCCGGTAATGGCCATTACCTAAATGGAATACTCATATTCCAACATGAAAAGCCCCAATGTGAGGGAGCTACTCCCACTCAAACCCCTATACATGGAGGAACAAGGCCCCTCTATACAAGAGGGGGTCAACTCCCCTATAAAACACATAAAGAACATCACACAACACAAAGTAAAGCACCTATTCAGAAACCCCAACAAAACCCTTTTAAAAAAATGTTCCTTCTTTCAATTTTCAATGAAAGATGACATATGGCATGAGGTACAACAAATTAAAATCAGATTTAAGAATGTAAATGACAGCAACACATCTGAAACAAGATATTAAATGCAAATCCTAAATTTCAATAGTAACTATGTCTTCTAAAAAATGTAAATTTTCTTTTTTACTTTTTGTAAAATCTAGCAATGAAGATATTTTAAATGCAATATATATAATTATTAAATGACTAATTGCTATTGTTTAGATCAGGTATAATGTAAAAATCAAAAATATAATTCATGCTATGATGATCTAGGTTTATGACATGCAAATAAGGCAACAAATATGCTTCTTTCAAGATTTACAATGAAATGTTTGTTTTTCCAATTTCACAAGCAACAAACCCTTAGAAAAATAATATTTACATTTAATAAATAAAGAAAACATATAATATTTAGGACATACAATATTTACATTTAACCAATAAAGAAAAACATATAATATTTACATTTAATCAATAAAGATAAAAAAAAAAATTAACATTTAATCAATAAAGAAAAACATATAATATTTATATTTAATCAATAAAGAAAACATGATACCTCAATCGCAATATCCCACTAATGGTAGAATTCTTGAATGAAAATCATAAAATGAGCAAGTCACCCCCACTCCATGAAGAGTTTTTAAAGAGAAGGAAGGAGTAACTTCCTACCCAAAACTAACTCAACCACCCAACTAACTCAACCACCCAACTAATTCAACTACCCAACTAATTCAACCAACCAACTACCTTTCGATTTTCGTCACTTTTGTAAGTAGGGATTAAAGGAGGGTCTAAAAACCTTTTAAAATATTATAAATGACAAAAATAAACTTCTAACCTATGTAGCTTAGACATAAGACAATTTCTCAAACATAAAATACAACCTAGACCTCTTAAAAACACTTAAAAATCACTTTAAAAATTACAAGATTAAAACCCACACAAGAACATAATCATTTTATCACACAAAACTAAAAATAACATTTCTTAACATCATGGCCAATAGAAATTAGGGCTCCATGCCTAGGTCCAACATTGCATAGAAAGACATAAAGTTGCTAAATGACCCCCATCATCCATTGACATAATAATTCCAACTATACACTCAACAAGAAGTGTCAGTACAATATATAGACAAAATATATCTATCATAAATAACATATTAGCACAAATCCATTAGCAACCATAGACTAACATATAAAATTCATCATTCACAAATACATATATCAAATAATATCATCAAAGGATATCATATGGAATCAAATCATAATATATAACATCCATAAGCATATCAAATATCATCCACAATAAATAAATGTGTCATCCATATGTACCAAGTATCATAATCATCAAAATGTCTCTAGGAACATCAAGGATCTCAAAGAAATAGGAGTACATGTATAGGGGTCTCACACCTATCCCCTACGTAATATTACGCTAAAACAGAGGATGGTGCCAAAATGAGATGTTTTGGCACCGATTCACCCCTTTTCTATCCCAAACAGATAGCGCCAATCTAGAGGATAGCACCAATCTAGAGGATGGCGCTAATCTGCGACCCTTTTCACACTAGGCGATCACCCGATAGTGCCAAAACCCAAAATCCCATTTCCTGACATAAAAATTTATGACAAAAACAAAAAATGACAAAGCTAGGGTTAGGGCCTACCTGCGGTCCAGCCTCTAGTGACCTCCCGTATGGTCAGAAATGCTCATAAATGTGGGAGTATCTCAGAAACATGGGATTACGGTTCACCATCTCCTCTTCTCTCCTTCTTCCAAGTGGCTTGATGTGAGGACCGCCCTTTTTACTACTGTTGTTATGACTATTTACAGTACTGTTATTGTTACTTTCATATTTGTGGGATAGCAGTTCCCGAAATTTGTCAGACTATTTAACTTTATTATGTTTTCGGAAAAACTAATTGGGTGATGTTTGGATAAGTTACTTTTCAGAAAAATGAATTAGGGATGATGGAAAATTGTAATATGATTTTTAATTATGTTAAATTGTACTAAGGCATGAGAATACATGTGTTATTTAAGTTGCTTCGGCTATGATGAATTTATGTGGTTACTGATCTTGTAATTGAGTGTGCAGGGACTACTAATCAAACCACAGATTTCGGAGATCATTCCACACCTTGTTAATTGTTATTCCCTGTTAAGCCGATCTGGTTCCACGAGGAACCAAGATCTCTTTGTGTTTGATGTCATGATGTAATGTGGTCTTTCGTATGGTCGAGTGGGTTAGGTTACCCTCATGTAACATTATTTTTTTTTTTATAAGTAAGTGTTGTAAAGAGGTTGAATTTGAAATTTCTATTTTTTTTATATATATTTAAATTATGAGGCCCTTTTTCTTGTGCTTTACCTTGACCTGGGGTGTCTTGTATGGGTTAAAATTGACCCTGGGTTCTACCCCATGGGTCCAGGGGCCCATTTGGCATGGGTAACCCTTGAGTAACCTCCATCTAGTCAACTTAACCTTTCCCTGAAGTTAAGTGGCGAAAATTGGAGGTAGGAGGGGACATGATGGGTTGTACCAACACTCAACCCATCCCCTCTACTTTTCCCTAGATAAGAGATGCCATCCATTAGTGAAAGTTACCCCTTCTTTAGTAAGATTCCCCCATGTACTATGGGGACACCCATGTGAAGAAAGGAGAAAGAGGCATGGGTCACCTGTCTTGTTCCCATTTAACTCTTTTTTTTATTTCTCCCATGAGAAAGTGGAGTCACATGAGAGGAATAAGGAGTACCCTTGGGAATGGAGAGTGACATAAGCCACCTGGACCAAATAGTGATTTTTGGGAAGGGTGAGGAGGTGACAAGTGTCACTTCCCCATTTCTCAAAATTAGAAAGAAAGAGAATTTTGGGTTATTTATTTTGAAATTTTGGGATGAGAGGGAGTTAGTTGAATTTTGGGGAAAAACTTTCATTTTGGGCCTTACCAAAAATAGAGAAGTAGTTTGGAAGATAGAGAAGGGAGAGGGAGTTGGTGGCTAAGGTTGGAAGTGAACTCTGTGGACTCTGCAACAACTTCATTCCAGGAGGGCTTTGCAAGGTTGGTCTGAATTTTACCTTTGTTTTGGTAGAATTGAAATGTGCATGAAATGTGTGTGAAATATGTGTTTAAATTTGTTTTCTGTGGGGTTCTTGTCGGGTTGTTTGACAGAGCGTCTCCCACTTGGGAGAAATGCTCATCAAGTTTGGGGTAGGGGAGGAGAGATCCTCCTCGGGTGCATACCTGTTTCCATCTTTTGGGATGTTGAAAGCCTTGAGGGCATGTATCTGTGACTGTATTTTTGACTTGAGAGTCATATACAGATTTCTTACAAATTGTGATCACACTTGGTTGAGACCAAGAGAAATTTATATTAGTTCATTTATCTGTCAGGGTGACACTCTGGAGTCGAGTGTGTCCATTCTCCTGCCCCTTATGAAACTCACTGTAGTTGAGTTTCCGTATTGTGTAAAATACCCACGGGTGTATGTGTGCTTTGGGATTGTTGTTGTTTCTGTTGTGAAGAGGAGTGTTTGAGTACCCAGGTGTGAGTATGGTCTCCCTAGCTCGGGGGTGACCCTCTTGCGGGTCTACGGTAGGGAGGAGAGCTAGACGAGTGGTATTTTCTTCTTGTTTGTCTTTGATACGCAGGTTTTTCTCTTGGAGCTTCTGGTTGGCTATTTATGAAGAAACAATTCATCTTCTTGTCATGAGAATTAGGCCTGGTTCATTTCATAGAGATGAAGAGAGAACACCTCTCTTGTTATTGTTGTAAATTAATGTTATTCTGGGAGTGAATAAAATCACCTCCCTGATCTTGTTATTATTGGACTTTTATTGGTTGTCATAAGTTTTCAGTGGTATACTGTTTGGGAGGAGAAAGTTCATATCTAGGAAGTTGGTATTCATGATTGAGAAGCTGTAATATGAATGTGCTTAAATTTTAAGTTGATGATTGTAAACTTTGTTCAATAGCAATTTTTGTGTTTCAAGTATTACTGAAAGGAACAAGTTCGTTTTTGCAATTTAATCTGAGTTGTTTACATTTGAAAGTTTGGAATTGCTTCACTGAAATGCTAATTTTCTTTATAGTTTAATGTTACAATGGAAAAGACAGTTTTAAATTTTGGAGTTATTCTCATGGATTCTGATAATTTAGAGGAAATCTAGCATGTAAATATATAATCTGTTTGTAAATTTACGAAGTCTTAAATATTTATGAAAATGGAAATTTATACTTATAATAAGGGGATAGTCAGTTACCATTTCTATCGATTAAGTGAAATTGGGATATATATATATATATAGATATATATATATATACATATATTTATATCTAATTATGATGACAATTTCTTTATAACAGGGTGATTTGGAGAAAATGCATAGAGTAGTGAAATTGAGAAATTGTAGAAATTGGAATTATACAAATACATAAAAATAATTTATAAATATATATATAGTGATATATATATATATTTTCATTTTGAGTAATTATCATTTTATAAAATAATAGAGAAATTGAAAGTAATTATAATTGTTATATATCATTATAAAAAAAAAGGGATATATATATATATATATATATATATGTGAAATATATATATATGAAATATATATATATAAATATATTATCGTTGATATATATACATATATATATATATTTATATATGAATATATATAAATATATATATATATATATATACTTGTTAATATATTATTATTGATAATAATCAACGATTGGTGAAAGACTGTCAAGTTTAAGCCGCGGATTAAAAGACAGTCGCGGTTAGACTAGGCGGTGGGGAGAAATCCCCACCGCAGACCCTCATTCAAATATATGAAGGTGTGGAGTGGGGCGGAGCCCCATCCACACCCCACGTCGTGGGAATGTGGGTGGGGCTCCGCCCCACTCCACATCCCCCCCCCAATCCCTTATGCCTCCCGCGGCCTGCATAGGCCGCCGCTCTGCGGCCACCGTTGATCCTGTCCGCCGCTCTGTCACTGCGGCCACCGCCGCCCATGGCCGCCGTCGGCTGTGGAATTTAATGCAATAAAATGTTAGGTCTTGGGCCCTAACATATGATTGGTTTAGTTTAGTTAAATATAAATACAGTTTTTTATATAACTCTATATATAGGCATATATATATTCTATATATGTCTATGTATATAGTTATATATATAATATAATAATGATTATATATCTATCTATATCTATATATTTATATATATATATAAAATATATATATATATATATAGAGATATAGATTTATAAATCGTGGTAAACCAATTTCGTCCTTTGCATTGACATTAAAATAAATATATTATATATATATGTATATATATATATAGATATATATATATATATATATATATCATATCGATAGGAGTAAATCTATGAACCATTTTGTTGGACCCTCGTTTAAAATCGTTATAAACTATGTCTCATGGATATAGAGAAAAAAAATATATAACAATTATATTCTCATAGTAGATGTTATTAAATGTTAAATGTTGAACACAACAACCAAAGAAGATATATTACCATGAACAGAGTTTTATAAAGTGGTGAACCACCTACATCTATTGACAACGTCATACGAGTCACAACCAGTGTATGAATCGTAATTAAGAGTAACAGTAACAACAGTAATCCTAAACAAGAGAAAATAAAATTATAATGTAAAAGAGAGTTTAGGAATATTCAGTGATACTCTGGAAAGAGTTTCTCGGAAGTTTCAACTATTAATGTACTAATAATCACCCGGAAAATGAAGAGGAAAATTACACAACTCCTTGCTCAAAAGAACACTGGAAATAAACTTAAGAAGCCACCACTAACAATCCATGTGGCCATATTAATCTCAACTGTAGCAAACGATCTCATATGTAAACCTGTAAGAGGTTCCGAAGAAGGAAAAACTAACATTGGAAAACACAGAGGAGAAAATGTGCGACATTTCTCACACGGGATAAGAGAACTAAGTTGACGGACCCTTCTGCCAAATTTGCTTAGGAACAAGTTGACTAAGTATTTACGAAGAGGAGGAACCTAGATCGGGGAAGATTAGGAGACCGAGTCCAGCAAAATAGTAAACCAGCCCTTGTGACCTAGATCATCCTGAAATTAGGTTTAATATCAACAATAGCTGCAGTAATAACCCTGATTGACGTAAATCATGAAGAAAGGTCAGGATGCACATAAAGAAAGCATAGAAAATGAAAGAGAGAGAGAGACCGAAATATAAACACACTAAATGAACTAAGGAATAGTTAAGGTAAGGGCGATAAAGATATAATCAGAATTAAGAACTTGTGAAAAGGGAAGAGAGGGCAACCAAACCGCCTTGTTGAAAATGCTAAGTCATAGGAGGGGTATGTTTCAGGAAACAAGAGAGGAGACAGACAACCGTGCCTGGCTGAAAAATGACTAAATAGGGAGATCACTAGCCGGTTTAGTCGGAACAAGGCGTCATGGGGAGTGGTTCCTCTATCAGCGAACCACGTGCGTAAATGAGTGCAGCGTAATTCCCACTAACGCCGTAAGGCATTCTGCTACCGAACATTGCCGAGGGTTCGATTTAAGAACTTTGGTAATCTCACTCTTGCAATGACGTTAGCAGCGTTGTATAGACCCTCTTGTTGATCTATATGCTTCTGGTTGCACGCCATTGTACTTGTATTCCACCGAAGAGTATAGTGTATTGCCATGAGAGAACACCGTTGAGCATGCGTACGCATGCGAAAGGGGTTTTTAGGACAGTGTGAGAAAAGTTTTTCATATCTCGTGTCATAACCACATGACAGATGTGGTTATGACACGTGCGATGTGTGTTGTGACCACAAGGAAAATGTGGGCATGACACTTGATGTGTGCAAATGTGGCACTCTTAGGGCCCACTCTTCTAATTATAGTAAGCCATGTCATCCCTCCACACAATTTTTCTTCCTGCAGGGTGCAGATCACAACTGTTTTCACCCATTTTCTTCCTATCAACCTGATTTTCTCTCCCCTATTTGACTTTCACTCCCGTCGCGTCCTTTCGAGAGCTCACCCAAATTTTTTTTTTCTTGCCAATCTCTCGAGGAGGCATCCCTCACTCATTTTATTCCTTCTCGGTAGCTGGGGCATGTTTTTCTTTGACCTGATGCCACTTCCCCGCTAGGTCCTGATGCCACGTCAAAGAGGGGCAAATGTAGACACCTAAAAATGTCTTTATCAGCAAATAGACTCCTAAAATTCCTAAACATACCAATTTCCCTTCTAATCAATTAATTAAAATTTTAATTAATTATCCCTTCATCACCTAATTTTTCATCATTTACCCCCTACAATTGGGTTAATTTAATTAATTCAATAGTCCAACCTTACCTAATTAATTAAATAAATATGCAATATTTATTTGGTTAATTCCCCCTTTTTCACTAAATCTAATTAATTAGGTAAATCATGTTTATCTAATTAATTCAGCCTATTAATCAACCTATTCCTACTCTAATTAATTAAATATCTATTATTTAATTACCTAGCCTAACCTACATGACCTTAGACCTAGGATTAATTAAATAAAACTTTATTTAATTAATCCTAACCTCCCATTAACCCATTCTATAATTTTTTCAGCCATATTAATTAGGCTAATCACCCTAATTAAAATGGTCAAACCTTGATTAACACTCCTCCCCACATCCCACAAATAAAAAATTGAAATATATCCCATATAAATCATTTTTTTATACACGTGTCCAACATCACATTTAATACCTCTTACACCCCTTACACATGTCATAACTCATTAATATCCACTCTTCCCAAATGAATTTTTATTTCATTTTACTCTTCCCCATGTGAATTTTTAATTCAAAAATAATCCATCTCACCCAACCTCATTTAATTCACCCATTTCCCAAGATGAATTTGAAATTCATCTTTATTCCTAGCCCTCCATTTTGTAAGATAAAATATAGGCCCTCCACATCATCTTCATCCTCCACCATTGATCTCCCAAATCAATCTCAACCATTGGATTAAAATCCCTCCAAAATACCTATAAATACAACATCCTCTAAGTCATTTTATCATCCAATTTCTAAGTAATGTAACCATGCTAAAATATCTCTTGAGTTAGTTAATTTGTGAGTTGCATTTGTGGGAGCATTTCACATATAATCCATCATCTTGGGTATAGATAGAAGCTTTTTGGTGCAAGATTCTCCAACCTATCTTGGATTTGTGGGTCATTATGAAGGTATAACACTTGTTTATGCACTTGTTTTATGTTTTCTACTTTCATTTTCACATCACTAATCACAAGCAATAAGAAGGTTCCATGACAACTTTGTTTGGTTGGATGTTCTTGGGATGATTGCTAAGGAAGTGATAAAGGAAGTTACTAGTATGTGTTCCACCGAACTGGTTCTAGTTTTGAAGTCAATCAAAAATGAGCTAGTGATGGAGCTGATGTGTGCAACCTATGACAAGAGCCCTCACTGTAAACCCTATCTAGAATCTGGTAGTAAGATATGCTTCAATGGTAATTGGTTACAAAATTTACTTTACCAACAGGGGAAATTCAGTGTCTACCACCATAATCAATGTGGCCTATGAGATGGTAGAGAAAGGTGCAGATTATGATCTGTGTGAGTTGTTGAGACAACATTTTTTGGAAAATCTTAAGCAAACAAAAGAGAAGAAGTATCCATTTAAGTTCAGAACTCTTACCATTTGCATACTTTTCTATTTTCTACAAGAGCTTCTTGGAACTAAAAACATGAGATGGATATGAAGAAGGCATGTGGCACATCAGATTGCTAACTTCATGAGAAGTCTTGGTAATGTTAAGGCTCAAGATGATGCCCTTACTACATTCTTTGTAGTATTTTAGAAAAAATATGCAGTCAAGAGAGAGAATACCAAGGAAAATGGTTGAAAAATATTAGAATGATATTAACTTTTTGGTCTCCACTGATGAATGTGTGATGGAAGCTATTGAGCCAAGGTAATTGTGGATCCATGCTATGAGATATGAAGTATATGAGAGAGAAATTGATGGTTTAGCTAATGTGCTATTGAAAATCCCTAAGGACACCACTAGAGCAAGATTTGGTACCTATGAAGAGAAATCTATCGAAGTGCATACATGGAGTAGTGCAAGCCCTAGATAAAGAAGAAGGTACAAAAAATAGTTGATGAATATGCAGAAAGTATAGGCATATCAAAAGAACAAGTGCAAAAAATCAGAGCACAATCCAAGGGAGAAACCAGTGTTGTGGAGTGCTTAGAGAGCTCAAGAAGATCTGGTAGAATTGCTACCATCCCTCCTTCCCTCCAAAAGTCCTCCAAGATTGTTCCCTTATCTAGTGAGAAGAGAAAAGTTACTTCAATAAAGGAGAAAACTTCTTCAATAACCCAAGTTATAAACACTGAAAAGAAGAAAACAACCCTTGAAGATGCCCCTACTACTCTTGCCAAGAAAAGAGTTAAGAAAAAGGCAGCTAGGAAGAAGGATGTTAGCACAAGCATAGATGAAGAAGAATTAGAAGAAGAAGAAGAAGAAGTTGGGCCTAAACTGATTCAAAAGTGAATAAAAGATGCTCCACAAAGTGAAGCAGCTACAAAAAGAAGACTCATACTATAGAATCTGAGACTGAAGAAGACATAGAAGAAGAAAAGAAAAGTTTTGTTGTACATATGCGGGAAAAGAAGAAAGAAGCCATCAAGAAAGTGGCACCCAAAAAAAGAAGATTGAAGCAAGTAGAGAGGTCTCCAATTGAAGATAAAAAATAAAACCAAGTAGAACTGGTAAGACCTAGAACTCCCATGAAATTAGATTCTTTATTCAATAATATTGTATAGCAGGATGCTTTGGGAGAGACAGATGCTTTGTATAATGAGGCTAATGAGGTGGATAAGGCCACCATAGTAGAGGCCATAGTGAAATATATAATGATTTTGGAAGTGGATATTGTTCATGATTGTTTTTACACATTCATAACAAAAGTTAAAATTCACAAAATGAACCTAACTGTCTTGAAAGAATTTAGTAGGTTAATGTGAAGCTATAATAAGCAAGGGGCCTTACTTGATTTAAGGTTTTTGATGATTTACTGGACTTGAATTATGCAAAATATCACAAATATTAATATTTTCTTCATTCTTTTGCACATATTTGTTACTATATCACAAAGATTTATATGATTTATATTAACACAAGATTTCCTTTTCAAATATTATGAAAACTGTCAAATATCAACTCAGTTTTTCATGTGTCCTTCAAATATCAGACAATCTCCTTTAAATTTCTGCATTTAAGCTAAGTATTTCAAATGTTTGGGAAAAGTTAGAGAAATCTAAATTAAACTTCATTCTACTATAGGATCTAAATGTTCTATTATGCACATTGTAAGCAGTACAACAAACTTGATTAAATCCATAGACTAAACCTTTAAATGTAAGCCCTAAGTATTTTCACGAACATACATTAAAGATTGCAAGCTTTTAGAGAGATAATATTTCAAATACAAAGAAGAGCCAGAAGACACTTGGAATATAGACACAGAATTCCAGACTCATTTATATTCAAAACACACAGTCATACATGATTTACAATGTATGAATGACTCCTTGTTTCATTAATCAACTTACAACAAACTTACAAAACATCTTATAGATATAGTAAGGAAGCTAGATGTTCCATGCATTCCTTATTGCAGACACAGGCAACCTTCTACTCTAAACTAAAATGCTCTTCTAAAACTATTAATTACAACTTCCAGCTCTGTTCTATAAATCCCTCTGTGTCAGTCCCTATGTCAGTCCCTGTGTGACCCATTACAGAATAAAGGGGCTCAATATATAGCTCTGATTATCCCCAATACGGTTCCAAAACCCTAGTCAATCAACAGTCTACATCTCGAGTGCAACATCAATTGGTGGAAAACAAATCCCGCCAAAAAATCCCTGAGTAGCATACCCATACTGAGCGTAAGGATGCCCTTTGGAAACCCTAACAGCCACCAAAATATCTTCATCATTAAAATATCTTCTGTTGCTTTTCCCTTTTAATATTGCTTCTTTCCATCTGCATATCTCTTCTTACTGAAATCTTTCACTTCTTTTATGATCTGATCTGCCCTTCATGATGTCATCATATCAAAGCTTCTGCCTTAATATCTACCTACATACATACAAATAGACAGAAAATGGATTATAAAAAATTCATGTCACTTTCGCCAATTTATACCTTGTCAGAATGTTAGATGGGCATTAATTATAGTAATTAATGCGCCAACAGTTTGACCTTCAATTGCAGTGTTTTACATTTTCAAACTTTTTTACTGTTAGTTTAATTCTGCATACATACCCTTTTTCTTGCATGTTTTCTTGTGTGTTCTTCTTGTATGTTTGAAACATACAAGTGCTTTATGCAAGAAATCAAACTCAAATTCCCTTTCTTTTTCCTCTTTTCCATACATCCTTATATCTCTTGTTTTGTATATCACGCTTTATATATTTTCTTGTATGAGCGCATATAAAACAACATATGTAAATCCTCTCTTACCTTTTATCTCCTGTGATGCCTTTATTTCTTTTGTATATTGGGCTTTGTATATCAGCTTGTATCCTTCACCATCAGAGTAACTCACTTAGTCGGGGTGCTCTAAAAACTCACTCCGACCACACATATCAGCCCGATACAAAAAAATTTATCGGCAAATGTACAAGTGACCCTTGCCGAAAAGTACTTATCACCGAGAGGCATAAGATCGGTATGATCTAAAAATTTGTTCTGACAGGCTTACTTACGCTGATGAGTGGTGGAGCCCACATTACCTTCCCTTGCATCTTTCACTTTGCATATCGGCTTGTATCTTTCGAAGACATACATTGTTATGATACAAATCCGATATGCAAATAGTGGGGTCCACATTACTTTCCCCCTTTGTATCTCTTTTAGCTCCGCGGTATGCATAAAGTGCAATGTATATCGACCTTGTATGTTTTCCTTTCACTCAAACATACGAACCCAGATATACATCCAACGGACCTAATTGATTATTCATTTCACCTCTGAATTATGTTGGGTCTGACTTGTATACATCGAAATGCATCTTCTGATATACATTAGTCCTAATGCATCCATTATACCAGATTTAAATCTCTCCCGAGTTCTGGCTTGTATGTATACCGCAATGTATAACCCGAAACATACATACAAGGTGGAAACATACAACAATTACTCTTTACTTTATAAACATTTCAGTTCCACGACATGTATAACCCTTTGTATATTCCGTTGTATGTTTTTCCTTTGCTAAATATACAAACATAAAACACATTCAATGGACTTGACTGAATATACATTTAAACTCTGAGCTCTATTGGGTCCACCTTGTATGTACTGAAATAAAACATTACCCAAATGCATACAAGTAAACAATGCATAAAAACCTGATGACTTCCTTTTGCGACTTATACAACGACCTGATATACAATAGACTTTGTATATGAGCGACCCTATATACAAAGGACCTTGTATATGCAACATACAAAGCCTAAATACAAACAGCTTTGTATATGCAACATACAAACCCTCCCATTGTACATTTTACCAAAAACATGCATATCTTGCAAAATATTGTGAATTTTAACATGGTTCAAAAAGCAACCCTCACTAATTTTTGACAAGGAATTCAGCCATATTTAGCTCTAGTACTTAATGCTTATTTTTCTTTATTTTCAACAAGGTTTGTAACTTTCACTTCCTTTTCCCTTTTACCACCAAACAGACCCACACACAAAAAGCAAAAGCCACAGCCACAATAGGGGTCCTCATTTTGCTAAGGAGTAAAATGGGGCATGTTGTGAGCATCACAACAACTAGAAACCAAACAAAATAATCAAAATAAAACCATTAAAGAAAACTAAATGAAATAAATTCATAACTTCCAACTATCTTTTCTTCAAATCATTATCTAACTTAAGACTTAATGTATTCAATAAGGTGCATGAATCTTTCTTTCAGTTTAAGTGGGTGCACGTGATTAATAATCCTCATCTTGAAAATCAGTTGAACAAACCAGTGACTGATATTAGCCTACATAGTTGATGTCATTCCCTCATAGCCAACCAGATAGAGCCTTGCTACCAGTAGGCATCCATAGCCCCAGCAAGGTTATAATTACAATTCTCCTAAGTAGAGCCCCACTACCAGCAAGCGTCTATAGCCCCGGTAGAGTTACTTAGATGGCTTAATGTGGATTTTCAGTAAAATCCATTTTATTATTTTATATTTTTTATTTTTGATAGAGATTTCATAAGATATTACAGTTGTAACTTCATAATGCAAGGAATGATCACTTGCTGAAATTAAGCTGAGAATTATAATGGTAGTAAGGGTGACCTCTAATTTTTCACCTATTATCTACATTGGTATGTTCAACAAACCCAAGGATTTTAGGTGTGTCATTGTGAGAAAATTCCATTGAATACACAACCCACAGTTATTGAATACAAAATTTCACAAGTCAACTAACTTTCTACATTCATGATAGTCACAACAAGTTATGCATAAATTTCAAATAATTAACTTGAATGTTCTATATTTTGTATTGTTTTCAATGGTTGTCAGTTTGCTCCTGCATACTTCAAAACAAAATAAAGACCCCAGCATATGGGAAAACAAAAAAGCAAACAAAACAAAAGGACTATACTAACAACTAACTATGAAAGGAAATAACACAAAGCAAGACAAGAAAACAAAGAAAAGAAATAAAACAACCACCCCTACCAAACTATACACAAGCCTCTACAAGGCAAACAAAACCTAGGAAAAGACCCAAAGACACTTGTATTTGTATACTTCCTTAGATTGTGCAGGAGTATCAAGGCACTAGTTATGGTTCTCAACTTAGCAAATTTATCTTTGTATTATGAAAAATGGTCTTGTACTCTAAATTCATTGTGTTTAATAGAATATTTTTTTATAATAAGTAATTGAGGAAGCTCATCATGCTCATGACTAATCCATATGCATGTCTTATCTCTTGAATTTCCATAATCAAAATAGTATTCAACATTATTCACTGTGGAAGAGAAAAATACAACCTGGTGTATCTCCAGTTCTATTGGACATGCTTGTTCATTGACAACTGGTCCTCCATTTAACTTTGTACTTTCATTGCTTAGCTCAATGTCTAGTCTCACTTCAAATTGAAGGAGGTATGACTCTTGATGGATTATTTCTTCATCTTTATCCACATCTATCTCTTCATTTTGGATGTTCAGTTTATCCTCAAGTTCAGGAAACGTCTCAATGTTCTCTTCAATTCTCTGCACATCAGCTTCTAAATGAGTATCTTTATAATCATAATCTGATATACATAAATTTATCATTTCTAAATCATTTGACTGTGAATGTGAAACATCATTTGATTCATGAAAATACTTCCTTGTTTCACATTCAAAATAATGCTGGGGTGATGCCTGATTATGCACAGCAATAGGACAATCCTCTGTATCCTCTATTTTCAAGAATTGTTCCTCAAATAATTTAGTCCTATCATTCAGCAAAATATTTGGTTCCATTATCCTGCAACAATCTTGGATTTGGTCATTCAATTTAAAGCCATGAAACTTAAGATTTACTTCTTTTCCTATGATTTCTTTATTTGCTGATACAGAAACCTCTTTACTTTTAGTGCACTTTAATTATGCCAATACTTGTCTACATTTCTTTGCCAAATCATTTTCATTAAAACTTTTCAAATCAGATCCAGAGATTTCTTCTTGACAAGTTTTCCTTAGTAATTCCATATATTTATCAAATAATGTATCAAGATTAACCTCACTTTTCTTTTTCTTTTCATTAAATCCTCTTTATTTATCAACTAGAAAATGAAAATGAGGTGTGATTTCCTCTCTGTATTTTTCAAGATATTTATACCTTTTACTAGCTTTAATCATATTTGAACCTTGACAAAAAAAATAGATTATTTTTCTTACCATCACATGATTCTAAAAAAGAGATTTTACTATCCTTTACTTCCAACATTGGTTTAATCTTTGCATTATCTAAATAATTAATGATTGTTGATATTGCATCCTCTTGCTACTCCATAATCTCCTCATTTTTATGCCAACCTTCAGCCCTATACACATCTGAGAAAGGAATTAGTCCTTTTAAAGCCAAATCTAACCTTGTAAGAAAAGTTAGACAATTAATTTCACCATGCTCTATGGACTTATGTATCCTACACCTTCCAAACAAACCATAGTTAGATAATTTTTTAGGATAAAGTTTCCTATTTAAAGTTTCCTGAAAGATAGGAATATTAACCTAGGAATTGTCCTCATATGAGTCCATTGAAAATGGTACTTTGTTTTCAACCTTTTTAAATTTTGAAATTTTATGAGATCTAACATATCTCAAAATAAAACGTTAAAACTCAAAAAATTAGAATAGTACTTGAAGTTTGAGTAGTACCTTTGCAAGAAAAAACATTCAAATTCTTTCAAACAGAAGATATTTGCAAACAGAACACTCAAATTTCCAAGAACTAAAATGATCCTTTTGGCTAGCCTACACAAAATCATCCTTAAATCCAATCAGGCCCTCCTTCTAGTGCCAAAAACTATTGATGATTATTTTTACACATTCATAGAAAAAAAAATCACAAAATGAACCTAACTGTCTTGAAAGATATGAAGAAATCAATGAAGATTACTTAATCCCAAGTTTATGTATGGTCAGGTCTTGACCTTGTGGATAATTCAGTAGGTTAATGTGAAGCTGTAATATGCAAGGGGCCTTACTTGATTTAAAGTTTTTTGATGATTTACTGGACTCAAATTATGAAAAAAATCACAAATATCAATATTTTCTTCATTCTTTTGCACAAATTTGTTACTATATCACAAATCTTTATATGATTTATATTAACACAAGCTTTCCTTTTCAAATATTATGAAAACTATCAAATATCAACTCAGTTGTTCATGTTTCCTTCAAATATCAGACAATCTCCTTTAAATTTTTGCGTTTAAGCCAAGTATTTCAAATGTTTGGGAAAAGTTAGAGAAATCTAAATTAAACGTCATTCTACTACAAGATCTAAATGTTCTGTTATGCATGTTGTAAGCAGTACATCAAACTTGATTAAATCCACAGACTAAACCTTTAAATGTAAGCCCTGAGTATTTTCACAAACATACATTAAAGATTGCAAGCTTTTGGAGAGATAATATTTCAAATACAAAGAAGAGCCAGAAAACACTCTGAATATAGACATAGAATTCCAGATTCATTTGTATTCAAAACACATAGTCATATATGATTTACAATATATGAATGACTCCTTGCTTCATTAATCAACTTACAGAAAATTTACAAAACGTCTTACAGATACACTAAGGAAGCTAGATGTTCCACGCATTACTTATTGTAGACACAGGCAACCTCCTTCTACTCTAAACTAAAATGCTCTACTAAAACTATTAATTACAACTTCCAGCTCTATTCTATAAATCCCTTTGTGTCAGTCCCTGTGTGACCCATTACAGAATAAAGGGGCTCAATATATAGCTTTGATTATCCCCAATATGGTTCCAAAACCCTAGTCAATCAATGGTCTACATCTCGAGTGCAACAGCAATCGGTGGGAAATAAATCCTGCCAAAAAATCCTTGAGTAGCATACCCATACTGAGCTTAAGGATACCCTTTGGAAACCCTAACAGCCACCAAAATATCTTTAGCATTAAAATATCTTATGTTGCTTTGCCCTTTTATATTGCTTCTTTCCATCTGCATATCTCTTCTTACTGAAATCTTTCGCTTCTTTTGCGATCTGATCCACCCTTCGTGATGTCATCGTCATCAAAGCTTCCACCTTGATATCTACCTGCATACCTGCAAATAGACAGAAAATGGATTATAAAAAATTCATGTCACTTTCTCCAATTTATACCTCGTCAGAATGTTAGATGGGCATTAATTACACTAATCAATGCACCAATAGTTTGGCCTTCAATTGCAGTGTTTTACATTTTCAAACTTTTTTATTGTTAGTTTAATTCTGCATACATACCCTTTTTCTTACATGTTTTCCTGTATTTTCTGCTTGTATGTTTTAAACATACAAGCGCTTTATGCAAGAAATCAAACTCAAATTCCCTCTCTTTTTCCACGTTTTCGTACATCCTTGTATCTCTTGTTTTGTATATTGCACTTTGTATATTTTCTTGTATGAGCGCATATACAACAACATATGCAAACCCTCTCTTAGCTTTTATCTCCCATGATGCGTTTATTTCTTTTGTATATCAAGCTTTGTATATCAGCTTGTATCCTTCTCCATCGGAGTAACTCACTTAGTCGAGGTGCTCTAAAAAATTCACTCCGACCACACATATTCGCCTGATACAAAAAAAATTATTAGTGAATGTACAAGTGACCCCTGCTGAAAAGTACTTATTACTGAGAGGCATAAGATTGGTATGATCTAAAAATTTGTTCCGATAGGATTACTTACGCTGATGAGTGGTGGAGCCCATATTACTTTCCCTTGCATCTTTCGCTTTGCATATCGGCTTGTATCTTTCAAAGACATACATTGTTATGATGCAAATCTGATATGCAAATGGTGGGGTCCACATTACTTTCCCCCTTTGTATCTCTTTTGGCTCCGCGGCATGCATAAAGTGCAATGTATATCAACCTTTTATTTTTTCCTTTCGCTCAAACATACGAACCTTGATATACATCTAGCGGACCTAATTGATTATTCATTTCACCTCCAAATTTCGTCGGGTCTGACTTGTATACATCAAAATGCATCTTCCAATATACATTAGTCCTAATGCATCCATTATACCAAAATTAAATCTCTCCTGAGTTCCGCCTTGTATGTATACCTCAATGTATAACCTGAAACATACATACAAGGCAGAAACATACAACAATTACTCTTTACTTTATAAACATTTCGGTTCCATGACATGTATAACCCTTTGTATATCCTGTTGTATATTTCGCCTTCGCTAAACATACAAACATAAAACACATTCAACAAACTTGACTGAATATACATTTAAACTCTGAGCTCTGTCGGGTCCACCTTGTATGTAATGAAATAAAACGTTAGCCAAATGCATAAAAGTAAAAAATGCATAAAAACATGATGACTTCCTTTTGCGACTTATACAATGACCTGATATACAACAGACTTTATATATGAGTGACCTGATATACAAAGGACCTTGTATATGCAACATACAAAGCCGAAATACAAACAGCTTTGTATATGCAACATACAAACCCTCCTATTGTACATTTTACCAAAAATATGCATATCTTGCAAAATATTGTGAATTTTAACATGGTTCAAAAAGCAACCCTCACTCATTTTTGACAAGGAATTCAGCCATATTTAGCTCTAGTACTTAATGCTTATTTTTCTTTATTTTCAACAAGGTTTGTAACTTTCACTTCCTTTTCCCTTTTACCACCAAACAGACCCACACACAAAAAGCAAAAGCCACAACCACAACAGGGGTCCTCATTTTGGTAAGGAGTAAAATGGGGTGTGTTGTGAGCATCATAACAGATATGAAGAATATAGACGATCAAATTATTCTAGAGTTATGGGATATTTTGTTAAAAAGGAGACATGAAGCCATTCAACAGGAAGGAAAAATAAAAGAATATGCTTTTCAGAAGGTTGACATTTCTTTGTCATATGAGAACAGAGCTACATTAGCTCAACTTTATTCAACTTAGTTTAGAGTTAAAAAGAGGGTAACTACTCTAGTGAGTAGAGATGCAAATGATTATGAGAAATTGAAAAAGGAAACTATAGAAAAGATTTTTGACATAGCTCAAAAATATGGCATGTTCTCATAGAGTTGTCTTCCAGATGCTGCAAACAAAGAAGAGGTCCAAAACATTGATGCTCAACATGAGCTTGATATGGATAATGTACAAAATAAGGACAATGTTGCTTCAATACTGGAAGATATAGCTCAGACTTACAAAGAGGTAGAGGAGAACATTGAAGAAGAAGGTGCCACCAACAAGGATAATGAAAAGGAAGATGTATCCATTGCTTCTTTGGTAACTGAAACTTCTATGGATAATGTTAGTGAGCAAGGAGCTAAGGAAGATGCATCCACTTCTCCTCTAGATAACATGCTGAAAACTTTAGAGGCAAATACTACAAAGAAATATGAAGAAATGGACAAGGACAAAGAAGAAGAGAAAGATAAAGACAAAGAGGTTCTCAGAGATTCAGAAACAAAGGAAGAAAACTTGATGGACTCTGGTGAAGGTAAAGATAAGGAGCAAGATGTGGAATTAGTGAAGGCCTCTGATGATTCCTTCAGTTCCTCCAAAGACTCCCTGAAGAACTTATTAAATGTTCATCTTGATTTTCAACATGTTGTTTCTTCACAAGTGTTACATTTACCAATGCAATAGGGAAGCATAGTCATGAATAAGATTTCTCCTCTCCAAAAGCTACAACTAGGAGACTTATTCCTTACCTCCACTAGAAAAGAAGTAATAGAGTCACATCAAAAAAGTAGAGATTTAATTGATGAAGCTGTGAAGTCATTGCAAGATGCCATACCTGGTGCAAATATTGATACATCTCTTTCAAGTATAGAGAATTTTAAATCTTTAATTGATTCTTTCAAAGAGTATGCCTTTGGACTCAAGGAACAAATAGAAGATGAGGTTGAAAAGAAGTTAGATGAAAAGAGAATGAAGAAGATTACTAAGAAATGTGTCATTGCACATAAAAAACTTTAGGAAAAACATAAAGATGTTCAAGACTGTGTAAGTGAGGCTAAGGCCCTTTTCCAATTTGGCCTAAAGTGGCCCAGAGCCACTCAAAACTTAAGGAAGGAGATGGACTCCATTGAGTCCCAGATCAATAATGCCTCTGGTGCCTATAATCCAACACTAGACCTTAATGGAAGCACAAGGAATGCATTTGAAGACCTTCATAAGAAATACTTTCAAATGCATGCTCAAAAAGAAAACATTATTTTGTAGTTTGGAGAAATAAGGGATCTGGTAAATCCCAAATTTTTATCATTTCAAAAGCCCTTTTGAGTGCTAATAAAGTATCATAGGTAAATCTAATTCCAAGCACTTCAGAAGAAGGTTAAGAGTCCCTGATGGAGATTGAAACAAATTGTAGGATACTTGAAGAAGCTAAGAAAGTCCAAGTTGAAGGAAAATAGGATTGCAAGCTCAAGTGCAGAAGTTGCAGACACCTTCTTCATCTGGTTGATAGAACTTTTCTTTCTTTATGCATATACAGTTGCTCTGTTTCATATTTCTTGTATATATGTAGATTGTTTAGAGAAGTTTCCAATACAACTCCTTTTTTGGTTATACCCCTGGTACATGATTTAGGGGGATTCAAGTCATGTTTCTAGTTTGTACATATGCTTCTTAGGGGTAGTCAGTTCAAATATTTCAAGTTATATGTACACAAGTATAGTTGACAGGGGAGTGTCATGTAAAGAAAACTTAAAGAAGTTTTTGATTTGGAATTAGTCCCTTTGCCATTGATGTCAAAGGGGGAGAGGAAGCAATGTGAAAAATATGCTTTGGGAGAGAGAGTAAGATGTGTAAAAGAAAGAGGGAGAGCAAGTTTGTGGTAGCGATTTGTCTTGATGGTTTTTCACATCATATGTTTCCATCAATGACAAAGGGGGAGATTGTTACAAGTATGGATAGTTGTTGCAAGTAGTGTTGTCATTAATGTCAACATGTTAGTTTGGTGTTGTCATTAGTGTTAATTGACTGAGTAAAAATACAGTGGTCCAGAGATTACCAAAGTCAATAACATCACAGGACAAAGATAGTAACAACAAAGGAAAATGGTACAGTGATCTAGACATAAGGATAAGGAGACAAGTGTGCAAATCAATTTGATTGATAATTTTGTAAGAGAGTTTGATCCTCTTCCTCACAAGATGACTTTATGAAGCTACAGATTTCTAGTAATTTGGCCTACATCTTTCCAGCATGCAATATCTTTCTTTATGGTTGGAAGATTTTGATGGTTAATCTTCAAAGAGTCTAAATCCAAAGTTTCAGGTTTTGAAGTCCTCTAGCATTTAGTGTTGACAGAGTATCACACTTTGTATAGACAATGTTTTGATAGTGCGAATGACAATTTGAGTTACTCCACATTTCACTGCAAGTGAATGGTTTGTTGTGTGGATTTGAGGATAAGATTATGAATGGTTGTAGCATTTGTATTTCAAGTTTTAGACAATTTGGAGGTCCACATACAATTTCATGAAATGACATATAGTCTATTTTATTGTTGTCCTACTTGTGGAGCTGACTTGAAGGTGTTGATGTTGTGCAGAGGGTAAATATGTTTTTAGGAGTTAAGTGGGAGCTATTTTAGGTCCATGTCAACCTATTTCAATTTGTTTCAAAGTTTGAATCTTGGCATGAACCATTTGAGTAAGGTTTTGTTACACATTACATCCAATAAGGCCAACTTAATTGATGTTGTGAAAAAAGTAGATAGATATGAAGGGTTGTTTTCAGTGTTTTGAATTAAGTAATGGCATATGTGTGATCCGAATGATGCAACAAGAGTCTATAGATGCAAATTGAAAGAATATAGAGCAAAGGAGACTGATATTTTAGAATAATGGGTAGATTACTGTATTTGTATTTTGAGCTTCATTGAAACTATATTCATGCATATGTTAGATGCAATTATAAACATTTCAATCCTGGCAGTGAGCCATCCATTCTCTCCTATCTTCTTCTTTCAGGATAGTGAGTCCTTTGGCAATGATCCACTTGCATTGAGCATTCTTGGACGGTGAGTCCACCAATTGTATCAACCTTAACCGGTTGTCTTATTAATATATATTGTGAGCTAATGCTCAGCATGGTTTTTCCCTCTTTGGATTTTCCATGTAAAAATCTTGGTGTTCATGTGTTATGAATTATGGCTACATGTTTTATGCTTAATTTCTTTACTGTAATTGAATATGCTAAATGGATTAAAATGTTTGATGTGTATTTATGGTTTAAGACAATACTGATTCACCCCCCCTCTTAGTACTCTAGGTGTTCAACAATAGCAGTTGAACACCCAGAATACTGAGAGGGGGGTGTATTTTGAGCTTCATTGGAACTGTATTTCATGCATATGTTAGATAAAATTATAAATAGTTCAATCTTGGCAGTGAGCCATCCATTGTCTCCTATCTTTTTATTTCAGGATGGTGAGCCCTTTGGTAGTGATCCACTTGCAGTGAGAATTCTTGGATAGTGAGTCCACCAATTGTATCAACCTTAATCGATTGTCTTAATTTAATATATATTGTGAGCTAATCCTCATCATGGTTTTTCCCACTTTTAGTTTTCCACATAAAAATCCTAGTGTTCATGTGTTATGAATTATGGCTACATGTTTAATGCTTAATTTCCTTTACTGCAATTGAATATGCTAAAAGGATTAAAATGTTTGATGTGTAAATGGTTTAAGAGAATACTGATTCACCCACCTCTTAGTATTCTAGGTGTTCAACAATAGCAGTTGAAATAGGGAAATTATGTAGGAAATTTTTGTGGCAAGGAACATCAGATTCAAAGAAGATCCATCTTATATTATGGGAAAAAGTGTGTAAACCTAGATCCCAAGGAGGTACAAGTGTGCTTAACCAGGAGATGTAAAATTTGGCTTTAGGGGCTAAAATGACAAGGAAAATGTATAAAAGTTTGCACACAAAATGGTTAAGCTAATGCAAAACAAATATTTGGACAATCAAGCTCTAGAAAGAATCTTCACAGTTGTGAATCTGCTATAGGGCTCTTCAGTCTAGAATTTCATTGTGAAGAGTAGAGAAGTCATTATGCCAAAGTTGTCATGGACAATCCTCAACAGTAGGAAAGCAAACTTCTAGGACAACTCATGGAATGGGTGGTCGAAGTTAGCTTCCAGGAGGGATTTGAAAGAGGCAGAGATCTACCTTAAAAGGTTTTGGGGACATAAGGTTTACAATTATTTCAAAATAGATGTAAGTGTTTTTCCATCAAGGGTAGTTTGGAAAGGCTTTAATAGCTGTAATTTCCCCCACAATCAAAAATTAATCCTAAAAAACATACTGCATGAGAAAATTATATACTTCTCTCCAAAAGAGGATGAATTGATCTAGAATAGGGATGGAACAGGTGATTATAAGGTCAAACAAGGCTATAAGTTTCTCTCCATAATGAATAAGGTGGATTGGCCCATGTATCTTTGCTGGGTAGATGCAATCCTACCAAAAGCTAGCATATTTACATTGTTAGCTTTAAACAAGAGAATTCTCATGGGCGAAAGGATTGAGAAGTTGGCGATGGGGTCTAGTTTTAATTGTGTGCTTTTTCAAGAAGTAGATGAAACAAATGATCGCCTTTTTATTCATTGCAGGTTCAACCAAGAATGTTGGAAATGGCTCATGAGATAGTTATTAGTGCCCACCTCTATCTAATACCTTGGTGTAGCTATTTAAAATTTGGCCTTTGCTGAATTAAGAAGCAACTTTTCAACACTTATGGATCGCTAGCCTATCAATGTTGATTTGGACCCTATGGAAGGAAAGAAATTTTAGAATTTTTAGAAGTAAAATGAAGTGCTTCAAAGATGTTTGTAGTGAGTTAGAGAAATTGATTTTAGAAACTCTTATTACCAAAATTAAAAGATCTCAAAACAAGGATGCCAAATGGACCAACTGGGATGATCTAATGGTTTGAAACTAGAAGAGTCTAGACAGAAAATGTTGTGGGATGGTCTCTCACACAATACCGCAAAAAATGGATAGGTCCAACATCAAATGGCACTCGCCAGATGTATCATTTGTTAAAATCAACTTTGATGGAGCATGCCATGGAAATCCAGGGCCATCAGGCTTGGGGTGTGTTATTAGGTGTAGTGAAGGGAAACTTCTTGTAACAAAAGATGCTAAATTATCTGATGGGATGAATAACATAGATGAAGCTTTTGCCCTTGTCCATGGCCTTCATATAGATTTAGACAAAGGTTTTAAGAATGTGTGGATCGAAGGGGATTCAAAGATTATTATCACAACACTTCAAATGAGGTGGTTGCAAATTTGGAATATCAGATACATCCTTGATCAGGCATGGAAAGCCTTAGAGAACTTTGATTCATTTTAGATCTCTCACCGCTATCGGGAAGGTAATAGGGTAGTGTTGATGGTGTTTTTAGCATGCAATAATGCAGATGAAATACAAGGTATCTCACCTCTCTTGAAAAAGGTACCTATCCAAGATAGGACTGCCCCAAGGATAATACAGCTAGATCTTAGCTTTCTTGGAATGACTCAGTGGTATGTTCTAGTTGTACCTACAAGGGGTTTTACATGAAATGTAGGGTTTATGAAATATGATAGCAAAGTATATGCAGAAATCCTAGGTGGTTCAGATTATGAAGTTTGAAATTTTAGCAAATAATCCATGTAATGCTGCTCAAATCCTAAATCTAATAAATTTGATGTAAAGAAAATACAAAAAGAAAGGGAGAGAGAGAAGGGATAAGAGATACTATAGACAATTGCAAGAATGATCAACAAACAAATAGTTAGATTCCTAATAACAAACAAATCTCTAGTTAACCAAACAACCCACAATGCCACAGAGATTGTGCAATCTTCTAAGGAAATGCAATGATTTTCAAATCATGGAGGGTTCATCAAACACCTAATCCTTGGCATAGCTCAATGAAATCACACAATTGAACATATCTCATAAAATATGCCTAGACTAACCATGCACAATGACATATAATCAGCAAGGCATTAATGGTATGGATAGAAAATCTATCAAATATCTGAATGGTAAATCATAAATGCAACTGAATGTAAACTAATTTTAGATAGATATGAACCATGAAATCTAAAATGAGACAACACATAAACACAAGTTTCCAACAACTTGCAAAACTTGCTTTGTATTGATCATAATTTGGTGGAGTCTCAGCAATTTAGTATCAAATCTTACTTACAAACGAGAGAAAAGGATGGCCCTTTTATAGACAAGGCACCATATTGAGTTTTTCAATGGATGGTGGAGATTAACTCAATACCAACGGTCCAGATTACATGGCATTCAATAAGATACAACAGCTTGTTGCATTTTACAATTTTTTTTGTCCTTTAGGAAAAAGACAAAATATAGTTTGCAAATACATTGAATATGGACAAAATGGATACCCATTTGGCTGTATATGATGAAAAGTCAATTTTCAAGGCCTAATAAAGCCAAAATAGAGTCACATGACACTTGAAAATATGAGCTGATGTGGATTCACGAGATTTCCAAGTGTTGACTAAATCAAGGGGAGTATGTGGCACAATTTAGTGAAGGTATATCCAACTTGATGCTTGCTGGACTGATTCTGGATGACTGGAGTGTTGGGACAACTATGAACAAGTGCGAACATGTCTTGGACATTGGACTGGATCTGCAAGAACTGTCATGATCTTTAATTTCTTCTAGCTCTTGAAGCCTATCTCCATCATCTTAGACCTCATACTGACTTCCTTTTGCATGTGCAATAGCAATTTGGTTGATAGAATGTTGATTCTGCAGTTCTGGGTCAGCACTGCACCTCTATGTGTTCACCTTCCAAGATAGCTCTAGCAAAGTCCTATGTCCTCCAAGACCTAAAATTCACCATGCAAAGCATCAATTTCATATGAAACAATCATTTTCCATCAATTTGGATCAAAACATGTCCACTTGTAGCCATAGATCAGTCAGGAACAACTCATTGTCAATGTCACTTTCTCTATGAATAATCTCTTAAATCTAGTGATTTTCACATAATTTTCTCAAATTTTCATCATTTTTGAGTACCCATTTGGCCAATATGATGATTAGGGAAGTTTTTGTGGTCATTTGAATCCATTTGGGGACTTTTATTTTGCATTTTTATAGCCTTTTATGTAAAAAGCGAGATTTTTGGGGGTCACAGACTTTTCATGTGCAGAAGCATTAATTGTCTTTAAATGTGCCCAAAATCCACACAAACATGCTAAAAATATTCATCATATGATAAATTGATATGTAATTTAAATCCATCAAGAAAATCTAATTTGTACCTTGAAAAATTTAATTTTTAGGCCAAAATGTCAAAAAGCGTTGATTTTGGCTGTCATGGACCTAGCGCTGATTTTGGGGTCTACCGACTAAAATTTAGTGCAATGCAATTCTAGCAAAGGTTGGAGAGGTTCATTTTTAGTGCAAAATATGTTCAGTGCTTATTTTAGGTCCAACTGACCTTAGTGTGGATTTTGGGTCCGATCGACTTAGCAGTAGTTTGGAAGAAAGTCAGTTGGAGGTCAATTTAGCGCTAAGGTTGGTGGATGATGATTTTCGCGCAAAAGTCAGTAGCGAATATTTTTAGCACCAAAAGTCGGTAGCAACTATTTTTAGCGCAAAGTCATTCAATTTTTAGCGCTAAGATCGGTAGGGGCTATTTTTGGTGCAAAGTGCAGTTGGGGTTATTTTTAGTGCTAGATTTTGAATTGGTTATGGTGAAAGTATATTTAAAAATATATTTAAGTATAAGAATTCTTATACTTTAAATATTTTTAAATATACTTTTAGGATGTTTGAGATAGGTTCTAGATCCATAGGATTTCATATGCAGATTCTAGAATTTTGTGGTTTCACCAGATTTCAGAATTAGTCATTTTTCAAGGTTTTCATGGTTTCAGAGTTAGCCAAATCAGGGCTTCAGGACCATGCATCAGAATGAAAGTACGTGAACCCCTTAGTGAAATCTTGTGGCATTAGGCATGATTTTACAATTCTAAGACCTAGAAACTGGGAATTTCAACATGAAACACCCTACAGAAGCAATTTCAAGGGCAATATCCAGTGACATGGGATTTTGGAGCAAAATGTAGTAACACCTAATTTCAGTGCAGAAGGCAACAAATGGCTATTTCTTAAGCACAAGACCACTCAAGACACTTCCAAATCAATCATAAAAGACATCAAATGATTCCAAACATGCAAAATACTAAAATTTGAAGCAAATCCTGCATTCTAAGCATAAATTCACCTTCTTATTGTCATAAAGAGAAAAGATTGAAACTCCAAGCCAAAGCAAAAGAGATGGTCTCCATTTGGCAAAATGGGGCATGTGTACAAGGCACAATAGGTAGTAGACTATCTAGCAAACATTTCCATTGACTAGGCAAAGCAAGAAGTTTTCTTTAACTAGACTTTTAATAATTGGCTGGAAAGTTTGAGATCTATCATTTCATGTGATTATGGTGTCGGATTGTCCTCATTAGGAGAGGGAATGGAGAGTATTTAAAGATGGTGGAAATTTGTTATTTTTGGATAAATTATGGTAGGGTGGCTGGGGGAGGGTAGCCAGATAATTTTCTCAGGGAGTTAAATCAACATCATGACTGACTAGAGCTACATGACTAGAGTGTTAACGGTCATCTAAATATCTTTTCATAAGAACTGTTAAGTGCTGGATGGAGAGGGAGGATATAGGTATCGGTAGCCATTAATAAACCCCAATGTTAGTTGAAATATTTCTTAGTGTTGGGATAGGTGGAGATCTCATCATCTAGCTAAGAGGATCACTGGATGTGATTGTATTTTAAGGTGATGTGGACCGAGCATTTACTTACTTGGAATGCCTTGTGTGCTTTTGTGGATTTGTGGGGAGGTACATCTAACTGGGACCCTCCAATAGTATTTTTAACACTCCTAAATAGGTGTTAACAGCAAGTTACCTATCCTATTCTAGGTGGTACGTGTCCCTATTGTGCCAATGGTCGTTGGTAGGATGTGTTAAAAATGTAATTGTTTCTTAAAGCCTCTCCATACTCTTCTATTTATTAGACACCATCTCCAGACTTTGGAGGGGGATTTTCCCATCGGATGGCTAGCTTTGTATTGATTGCAGACATGAGCAGTGTTTATATCATAGGCTTCCTAGAGTTGATGCTTCCTTGGAGTGTATCCTTCCTTGATCTTTTCATAGGTTGGTGGCACAGAAGTGACTGGTTTTTTTTTTTAAGGTGGTAGATGTCACTTATTCATGTGGACAACTGGCATGAACTTTAATTCACATTCCAGAGCATTAATTAGAAGACACACCTCCTTGCTTATTTAGGGATATCTACAAGATGGCTTCATATGCATCTTCTTTCAATTCATTGTATCTTCTCCGCAGGTCAAGTGTCATAGCTTCTTTGAGCCTGTTCTATTGTAGTTTGTGGCCCTTGTTTTCTTTGGTGTAGGTACAAAGGTCTTATGGAAGGTGAAGTTACAAATCAAAGAATTATGTTCCAACCTTATCCATGGGAACTAGTGATCAAGGGAAGAGTGAATATTTTTTATTTGAATCAGATTTTTGAGATAGACTGCATGTTATCTCAATTTGCTGTTAAAAATATTTGCAACCAAAAGTGGCTTGATAGCTCGATGGATCATGAGATAAGGTGGTCCAATGTTGTTTCTATTTTTCTTTCCAATTTGATGGATATCATTCTTGATGCCAACTATGTTCTCCCCATTGCTATGGGTTTGATTAATAAGAGACTGTTTAGTGTGGAGCACTGGAATGCCACTTTACAGAACTATGATATTTTGGTTGGTGATGTGATGGTTGGAGGACTCTTCCCACTACACCAACTCCACACTATTAAGGTGTATGAATGCATCTATAGGACTATACAGAGGGGTCTAGTCTGTGAATGCATAAACAAGCTAGAGAGAGCGATTAAAGGTCACTATTACATGATGCCAAAACTACTAAGAGTTTGATGCAAAGAGGTATTTGTAGTTATCAGGTTTCTCCACTTGCACACCATAGACCAAGCACCACACCTTTCGAGGAAATTAGACGCCCTACATGCTAAGTTGGACACAGAGGAGGATTTGGAGCAAAATGATACAAATGAGCCCGTAACAGCAAAATGATACAAATGAGCCCGTAACAAAGGAAAGTGGTGTGGTTGGTCTGGTGGTCCCTTGGTGGTTTAGTGTTTGAATTCTTTTGGTGTTTGTTTTTTAAGTGTTTGTCTAATATCCCTGTTTGTGGTTATGCCGTGAGTTTTGACCAGCTTTGTAATTATCATTTTTTGTTGGTTGAATCTAGGGGTCTTTTTGGTTATCCCAAATTTATATTTTTGACAGTTTATTTCAATTAATACAAGTCTGAGGGCTCTCCCCTCTTTTATTAATATATATATATATATATTACCATCTATTAAAAGAACCTATTTGGCAAATGTTTCTTACATGAAAATTATTGAAGTGATGAGAGTTAACCTGTAAAATCATTGAGCATGAGTGGCACATCATTGCTGCCAAGAGGTAAATGCATCCTCTGACCTTTTGCTAGAATTTCTTTGTAGGAATCTAAAAATAACATTCATTGGGCTAATATGGGAATGTGGCATTGAAGGCCTGTTGACCTCTATTAGAGTAGGACCAGTGATAAAACTCATAACCATTTCTACCATCACATAAATCATTGTGCCGACAATTTTGGATTGGTTGTGAGCACACTTAATGTCTACTGTTCCCATTCTATACAGTGAGAAAAGTGCACTAGATATACCAAAAAAGCAGGGTATAACTCAACAAAACAAAATGGCACAATACTAACCCTAAATCCCATGCCATGATGAAAATAATTATAGGCTCCAAGTTTGTTGTGATAGAAGAAAAGGAAGAAGATGTTTCCCTCAACCCCATTAACAGTAGTGCTTGAGTTGCAGAAACTCTTTCACAGCAGACCAAACAAAATATAACGCATAAAAAAATCCCATATTGTTTCAATTAAAAAGTAAATATCAGCTTGAAGTGAACTCACTCGCTAAGAGATATTAGAAGCACATGAGCTAACAAAGATAAGCTCATCTTGGAGTGCTTTCCCTTGTATAATAAAAACCCAAAATATGCTTAAAAACTATGAACAAGGGTGTGAAAAAAATTGGATTAAATATCTCTTGATTGATTGACAATTCTAAATATCAGAAACATCTATTGTTAGCATACCTATCTAGAAAGGAGGCAAAGGGGCACAATACAGAGGCTCCTAAGCCATAATGATTATAAATAAACAAAATTTGGATATAGCTTATATAAAAGATATGGAAAATTTATTTAAGATCTTGAAAATTAGAAATGTCAAAAAGTACCACATGTCATGGGTGGTGACATGACTCACTAGTTACCCAATGTCTCTTTTATATTTTATTACCTTAGTTAAGAAATTTATTCATTTACCTTTCTAGTAGACAAAGATGGAAAAGAACTAATTGAAGAACACTCCCATACCTACGTTATCTTGGTAGAGTTTAAGCAGTTGTATTTTCTATTATTAGGGACATCTAAAGTCTCAAAGCTAAAAACAACTACAACTCTTCTCTACACACCTAAAAGTAAAATTATGACCAAAGTCAAGAAAAAAAAAAAGTGAGCATAACCCAAGTCAAATTATTCCATCCCCAAATATAACAAAAAATTTGAGAGATATGACACCATTTAAATGTCACCTGGATCAAACAAGAATTAGTGCAACATTGCTAACTATTTGTTTTAGCTATGGTTTTAACTTCATTTAGTGAAATGTGTCATGGATAACATGAAATGAGAGGCCTACAATGGTGGGATTGCAAGAAGTCACATTTTTTTCATACATGTTACAAATGGCTCATTATAGTTACAACTACAACAACAAACAAGATCAAGATAAATAGATAAAAGACTCGTGTCCCTTAAATGCTGACTATACTATTAAAACAAAAAAAATTACAAATAATTGAAACCCTTAAAAATGTTGTCTCTAATCATCACCAACAAATAACAGCAAAAAATTTTCAAATGGGAAATTGCCCTACCATTGTTTCTCTGTTGTATTTATCGTAAGAGCTCCCAAAACCTCCATACCCAAATGTTGATGAAGTTGACGAGGGACCTTTCACTACAAGTTACCAGTCAATATGTGATGCTATCTACAAATCTGTCAAATCCCACATTCCTTTCTTTGTAAATCTATTACTCAGGCAAACTACCAGATGGAATGCATACAGGAGTGTATTACTGTTGTAATCAATAAAATTTGGATAAATGCAAGATAAACAATATAATGTAAATTACCTTTTACCCAAACTTTATCAAATACCTCAAATGATACATGCAAGATTGATCGATGTAGATGATCGAATGTTAACAGTGAGAAGATGATTTGACAGAATAAGGATGCTTATAAACTCAAAATGATATCAAATGGCTTGTGAGAAGCCATATCTATAGGCAAGGCTAACTAGGGTTTGTGGAGGGAAGAAGATTTGATAAGATAAGGTAGGATTTGATTTTTCAGATAAGGTAGGGAAAAAGATAAAAAAAATTGTTTTTCTGTTTTAAATCCTCATAAATCTTCAAAAAGAATGGGATAAAAGAAAGCAATCTTTTTAAGATTTTATTAATCAAATAAATATTTAATTTATTTAATTAATTTTGGATTGTGGAAAGATAATTAAATAAATATTTAATTATAGGAAAAGGATAAATGACTAATTAAATAATTAAAAATAATTATTTAACTAGAGATGATTAATGGTCATGAATAATTAAATAAATAATTAAAATTTATCAAATTATAGAAGATAGGATAAATGGATAAAAAGGGGGAAAAAATGAAAATTAGTTAAATAAATAAGATTTATTTAACTAATTAGGTGAATGATACATGTACCTAGGGCAAAACGTGCTAGTGACAAGGTGTTGGACATTTTTAGGTGTCTACATTTTGCCCCTCTTTGAGATGATGTTCGAGATGATGAAATTTGTGTCAAGTAACATCATTTCAAAGAAACTAAGGTATGGATAAAGGAAAAAGTTGGTAAATGGAAAGATAGGATGAGGATGCCCCCTCGAGAGGATAGGTGGGTTGGACAAACACGGGTAGGCTCTTGACATGAATGTGGTTGGTCAAGGAAGAAAGATAAGGAAATGGATAGAAGAAAAGATGATGCATTATGCTGCAATGAAAGTGAGCAATCATGATGTTTGATATAGCACTAGATGTTATGCACAAGGGTATGAGGACCAAGGTGATGATGTGTCTCATGGCCCAGCATAATACAACCTTGTCTAGACATATGAGGAAGAAAACTTAGAGGATTAAAATCCTAACGTACAAAAGGTATGAGGTGACCTTAGATGTAAAGGATAGTGCAAGAAGCTATTCCAACATACACAAGATATGCATATTAGTTGGAATGATACAGATGTGATACAAATGCAAGATAAAAAGATAACACACACAAGAAAGCAAGCAAGCATGCACAAATGATACAAAAACAAACAAGGTATTGCCCCTGTCAAGCTGTAAATCGATGATTGGGTGATTGATTGATGATGATAGATAGATAGTGTTGTCATTGTGGGGAACAATATATCCCTAGATCAACACAATGATGCGAGAACGATATATCCCATTGATGATGATGATAATTGATTGATTGATTTGGTTTATGACATGATTAGGATCAAGACCATTACATGTGATTGGATAATTTGACAAGATTGATTGACTTGATTGGTATGGATAAAGGGTGACTTGCATTTGGATCTATTGCTTGGATTGAGATTGATTGGAAGAAGTGATAGATTGATGAGGATAGATGATGGAAGAAAGAGAAGATGGTAGGGGGATGGAAGAATGAATCGCTGGTACTTACGTACTGGATACTTCCTTTGTATTCCAAACTGCCTACATACCCGTATCCACAGGATTAAAGCACCACATGGTGATGATGAGACATAATGAATATGTAGTTCTGGGTGTTTATTGATGATGTGGGAGATGGATGAATAAAAGAAGGTGAGATGGATGATGAGGATAAGGAGGGGGGAAGATCATCTTGTTCCTGAATCTAGGTACCTTCTTCATACTCCAGACTGCCTACATGCCTGTATCCATGGGATCAAGGCACTTAATGATAGAAATGAGATGTAGTTCTGATTTTGTGATGATGATGATGGATAGATTGATCGAGTGATGGATTGATTGCGATTGATTTGTGTAGACACCCTAAAATGACCAAGTCATTGCACTACTCGCATTTCGTCATTTCTTCTAATCACCTGCATTTCAACATTAATTAAATGATCTAATTATTTAATTAATTTCACCAAATTCTTCTAAATCACATACTTTCGACATTAATTGAATAAATTCTCTTTATTTATTTAATTAAATCAAATTCCTCTATTATTCTTCCACAATTAAATAATTTTAATTATTTAATTAAATCATTATCCTCTTTCCAAATCTCAGTCTCCATTAATTAAATAATTCCTAGTTATTTAATTAAATCAAATTCAATCTTATCCAAACAATTAAATAATTCCCTATTATTTAATTAAATCAAATTTATTCTTCCAAATTTAAATAAATCAAATCAAATTTATTTAAATTTTCTCAATTTCCAAAAATAAAATAAATCAAATATTTTATTTATTCTTCCAAATCATGCACAACAATTAAATAAATTTATTTATTTAATTTGTTTTCTTATCTTCAAATATTTTGCAAATCTTCTAAAAATAAGTCTTCTTCTCCATGCACACAAAATTAAATAATTTATTATTTAATTTCTCTCAAATCATGCAAAAGCAAATCTTAAGTTGAGTTATCTACTCACTCAACCTTGTTTTTATCAATTTCTCTTAAATTAGAAAAAAGATTTCTAATTTATGAAAAACATGTCTTATCTTTAGAAAAGAAAGTGTTTAACTCAAATAAAACAGCTTTTGTGTGACACTTGTCTTCTTCTTATTCGTTGGACGTTCCTCAACTATTCTCCTCCGTTGATTCTTCTGAATTATCTGGACCGTTGATCGATCTCTGTGGAAACCTATATAAACTCCCCTCATCTCCTTCATTACCTCTCTCTTCGATCTTTTTCTCAGGCATACTTAATAGCACTTTGAGCATACATCGCATCGATTGAGCAACTTTACGATCTCTTAACATTGATCTTTTGAGCACTACACTTGCTTGTTGCAACTATGGTTTCGCAACAATATTGAGCAATCCACATTCAATCCAAAGAGAACAATACAAATCTTGGTAAAAGCTTTCATGTTTCATTGATTATTATTAATGGCTTTTATTTAGATCAGTTCTCTTTATGTTATTGGGTTTTTGATTTGTTTAGTTTAATTTAGTCAATTTTCCTCATACACATTCTGGCACGCCCGGTGGGACCCACTAATCCTTCTTTTTCTTTGAGAAATTGATTTTTTTGAAGTTACAGTACGGTACAGCGCATTTGACACAGAAAAGTGCTTCTGGCAGTATCCTTAAGCGCTCTTGGAGGCACAGTACAGTGCCCTCGGGGGCACTGTGGTGCTTTTGGTAGCACAAAGTGACACTTTTGGTAAAACAGCACGACGCTCCTGGTAGTATCGTTAAGCGCTTTTGGCTAATTAGGTTTTTGGCCTTCGGTTGGTGTTTTTGCAGGGTTTATTCGTTACATATCTTTTGATTTGTCTGACAAGCTGTTGTATTTGTCTTTCAACCCTCTTTTTGATACTTCCTAAGCTAACTTATTTAGGTGTATCTTCGGTATTTGAGTTAACCTATTGTGTTACTATGCCTTCTGAGTTTTCTGGATTTCACGATACAAACCTATCAGATATTACTTCTTAGAAGAGTAGATCAATCATGAAATCCTATTTGGATATGGTTTTTTTGACAAAAGCTAACTTTTTTGTGATCTAAGATAGTGCAGCACATTTGGCTTTACATAATCACGCTTTCGGAGGCACAGTACAGTGCTTCTGGATAAGGTTCGGTGCTTCTGGTAGTATTTTACGACGCTTCTATTTTTTAACACATCGCTATTGGTATCACAGTATCATGCTTTCAGGAAAACAGTACAGTGCTTCTGGATAAGGTTCAACGCTTCTGGTAGTATTTTACAATGCTTCTAGTTTTCAACACATCGCTATTGGTATCACAGTACGGCGCTTCTGGTATAACAATAGCTCACTTTTGGTCAGTTTGATTTGTTTTTGCTAACTTGTGAATTTTTTTTGGAACTAACTAACTTGTTGTAGTTACTGACTACTCACACAGAGCAAATAGGTGTTTTTAACATGTTCATGCAGGACGAGCGTTAAAGAAATCTTGATTTATCCCACTATGTCTTAGAAACACGTTGCCTTCTTAAAGGATAACTGAACAAATCATTTCGGCAATTTAAGTCTTAGGAACATACTGTTTTTCTTAAGGGACAATGGACATGTATGCGAAAACACCTCAATTTTCTAAGGAACAATGGACATGAATGCCAAACACTTCAATTTCATAAGGAACAATTGACAACTACAAACATGTGTGTGCCTAATTTAGTTACACCTTATTTTTCTTATAACGAGACAATTGAACTTTTGTTTGACGTGCTTGCTCTTACATTTCAGTACTTCCTTTAGAAGGGCCTACTTTTGGATTGCGCTTCATCCAAAAGGGACGACCCTAAGCGGAGTTTTCCTTTGAACTGCTATATAAGAGGGATAAGGTGAAAGCGAAGTCCTAACCGACATCAGCCTTACCTTGTGGTGCCAAACTGAAAAGAGGTGTACTAGCTCTTTGTGGAAACGATTTTCATATTGAGCGAAGTGTTTGATACTCTTAGTAGGATTGGTT
Organism: Cunninghamia lanceolata; assembly: GCA_027924645.1. Taxonomy (NCBI): domain Eukaryota; kingdom Viridiplantae; phylum Streptophyta; class Pinopsida; order Cupressales; family Cupressaceae; genus Cunninghamia; species Cunninghamia lanceolata. The sequence goes on along the minus strand of BSBN01001567.1, from coordinate 16,099,156 downwards.
AAAGCTTTTAGTAGCTTGTCACATTGCTCGTAAGGTGTTGGTCCCTCAAAGTTACTAAGAACCATTTTAGATAGTGACTACCCGACCTACCTCTGAACATTGCGGTAATCATCAGTGCAAGGGGAATTGATTTAAGCCCTTAAGACACTCACCATTGGCTCCCTTGAGAAGAGATAGTATTCCCTTGGCTATAAAGCTCTTGTGACCTACTTGAGCTTTCCAAGGGGAGGGTGAGATATCCCTACCTATCGTCTCTCACAAAGATACTAAATATCTGACACCTTTATGGAATTATATTTTTATCGATGGAGTATTAAGCTGTGAGCTGATCTACTGCAATGAAACCTTGTCTCTAGGGATAAAAAGTGCTTGATTATTTTGTTTGCAACTGTCTCATACCTGTGGAAACATTGGGCTTTTTGTGAGCCTCGAACATACACTATCTGTTGTGTCAGTCCTATTTTTGGTTACCAACTATGTGTGTTGTGTTTTCTCTTGCCAAAACAACCAAATCCAATCAAAAACAGAAAATTTTTGCATCAGACACTACTTCAGCGCCTTTCGTATTATAGCAGCTCACCCTTGGTGGTACAGTAGCTCACTTTTGGTCTCTGTAGCTTGCCTTTAGTATATCAGTACCTCGCCTTTGGTAGCTCAGTCCATCGCCTTTGGTATAATAGTAGCATGCTTTTGGTTGCACAGTCCTGCACCTCTAGTCAAACAGTATAGCGCCTTTGGTCCAGTTACTTGTGCATCAGAGTTTGTCTTTTTCTCAGAACACCTCATAGAATCCTAGCATTACCTTTTGTCCTAGTGTATTCCATGGTAACCACTAGGCTCCAACAAACTATGAAGTCCAAGCAAGTTGTCCCTAGGAAGTGCAAAATGCCTCCTCTCACACCGCAATCTAGCCGTCTCAACATTACTCCCAAAGTTACTCCTAGAACACCCACGGCAAAACCAATCATCTCTCTGAACATGCCACACCTTGACCACCCTAGCACTCCTCATGAGGGTAGGGTCCCTTTTGTAAGTACACCTCACTATACCACTAGTATGCCTTAGGATTTTGTTCCACAAGGTTTTACTATTGATCAAGTACCATCTTAGGAAGAAGGGGTCCCTTTGGTAAGCATTCCTCACTATACTACCGGCATGCCTCAGGATTTTGTGCCACAAGGCTATACTGTAGATCTAGCCCCATCTCAAGAAGAGTGACACTTTGAAATAGGTCAATCCTCTCAAGAAGATGAGCAAGATCTTGATGAATTTATATAAGATCCTCGAGCCTTGGCCACCTTTGACAAAATCCTTAGTGAGAACCAAGATCATTTCTTTTGCTTACTAGCAGAGCAAGGAGCCAAATTACCCACAGGTTTTGATCTATTCATGCTTAGCGAGCCTAACAACAACCAAGACACCATACAAGCAGTGCAAACCATGTCAACAGTGATCACGCCTTTGCCGGAACCAAGCTCGCAGTATAAGAATCCCCTCTTTCAAAACCCAATAGGAAAGAGGTCCACTTCACCACTTCTGACTCCTATGGAGATCCACAAAAATCAACAAGAAACTATCCAATGACAAGCGGAGCTAGCTAAGCAAGCCACCATAGCTCAAACTCCTAAAGTGCCCACACCAATCACAAGTGGAATTTTGGTTGCTCCTTCATGAATAGGTTTCCCACCAAATTACAATTCGGGGAACAACTATGTAGCCATGCAACAAGAGTCTCAACAAATGCCACCTCCTATATCATCAAACTCCATGTCTCTCAACCAGTTAGAGTCATGCAGCCCCCCCCCCCACAAAATTCTTCTACTCTCATCCTCAATCAACCTCAACCATCGCAAATCACTTCTACCTATGTCCCTCCTCTGTTACGTTCATCCTCGCTAAATTTCTTTCACACATTGCCTAGCCACCCTCAACATTCCCAACATCAAGTTTCCCAAAGCTATGTGCTGCCATCGCAACCTAATCAAACACACTTTAGCTTTCCTCCACCCAATTCTTTTCTCCAACCATCACAAAGCCAACATTCTTACCTAGCGCCACCCCCACCTCCTCCTCATCAAAGCATCCAATTCCAACCCAATCTCAACCCAACGTACAACACATATGACCCCAACCAATCTTACGACCCTTATAACACCAGTGCTCATGGCTTACACTACAATCTTATGTATGGGCAACAACAACCACTTCTAGGACAACAGGAGATGTTTCCAACCCCTCCCACGGCAATGGAGCTAAAAATCGTGGAAGTTCAGCAACAACTATCTGATCTTACATTTGGCCACACTAAAAAGACATTCTCTTTAGAGGAAGTGTGTCCTTATCCTTTTGATCGGTCATTACCAATGATCCCTTTTCCTCAAAATTTCACTATTCCCAAGTTCGATAAATACAAAGGAAAAGGTGACCCAAAAAACCATCTCAGGGAATTCTATCTTGCTTGCTTCGAGGTCTCACATAACAACACATATCTTATGCATCTCTTTCCTCACAGTCTTGGAGGTCAAGCTATAGAATGGTTCTCACACTTACCTATGGGTATCAAGTCTTTCAACGAGCTAGCAGGGAAATTTGCCACCCATTTTTCTTACAACGCAGAGCATGAGATTTCCATGACCGATCTATGCAACAATAAATAGAAAAATGGTGAAACTTTCATTTCTTTCCTCCAACAATGGAGACAAATGGCTAGCAAATTCCCTTTCAAGATTTAGGAGAAATAGCTTGTTAGCATATTTGTGCAAAACCTCAACCAAGAGTTAGGTTTTCATTTGCAAATTCTCAGTGCTACAACCTTTGACAAAATCACATACAAGGGAATCAACATTGAAAAAGCCCTCATTGCTAAGGGTGTGGTCAAAATCTTCAAAGACACGAAAGACAATGCTCCTCATCAACAATCGAATGATAAACCTAATTTTTGAAATAAGAACAAAAATGTGGTCAACGATGGGGTGGTTGATTCTAAACATGTCCAAACGTTGCAAACACCGCTACAACTCTCCAAACCAAGTCAAGCTCCACCTCAACAACAACAACAACAGCGGCTACCGTATCAAAATCAACAACAACAATAGGAGCGACCTTAATAAGATTACCCGCCGCGACGTCAATTCACTCCCTTGGGAGTGCCTATAGAGTTAGTCCTACAATAGATCTTATAGAAAGGACTCATCACCTTACCAGATGCACCCCCATATGGTGAACTTGTTTACAAAACTACGTGGTATAGAGAAAATGAATACTATGAATTCCATAGGAGCAAAGGGCATCGAACTGCATCATGCATGAAGCTCAAGCACCTAATCCAAAATCTCATCGAAGGCAACCAAATCACTTTTGAGAATGAATGACCAGTTCAACACATGAACAAAGATCTCGATATGTACAAGGAACCATTTCCTCATCATGGTCCACCTCCTCCTCAGGATAGAGGTAAAGGTATCAATCATGCTTCCACTTCTTTTGATTCCATTGTAGGTCATTTTGAAGAGAGTCGAGTGTCTACCCTCACAATCAAAGGCAAATCTATGGATTGCGCTGTTACAACTCACCGTGGTCATGTCACATTCGTGGTCCTACACCCAGTCTTCTGGCTCAATCTGATTATAATCTTGTCAAACATTTAGGGAAAACACCAGCACAGATCTCTATTTTGGACCTTCTATGGTCATCACCTGCACATAGAGTCTAGAAAAAGCTCTCCAAGAGTCTTTGGTTCCCAACAACATAGCAGGCGTGGATTTCCAAGCTATAGTGGGTAACATTGCTTCACCCTACAATGTTGTCTTCTCGGAGAAAGATCTCCCATCCCATGATCCTTGTCATAATGATGCCCTGCATATTGAAGTTCTCATCCATAAGTGCAAAATCAAACGTATACTCATAGATGGTGGTGCTGGTCTCAACATCTTTTCTTTAAAGTTACTTAAGCAATTGGGATAGTCTGAGGATCATGTCAACAATGATCAAAGTATTACAATCAAGGGATATGATGATGCAGAATGCCGTTTAGAAGGTGTTATCCACTTGCCTATACAACTAGGCCCTGTCATGCTTGAAACCAGGTGTCAAGTCCTTGATATTGAGCTACCTTACAACATTTTCCTCAGCTGCCTATGGATCCATGCAGTGAAAGATGTTCCCTCCACGTATCATCAATCTCTAAAGTTCCCATACAATGGTATAGAGATCACTATCCCAGGAGACCCCAATCCTTTTGAATTCTGTCGTGTCTTGCAAGGTAGTTATAAGAATTGCAACCAGATGCCTAACAATGAAAAAGCCCTTGAATCCCCACTATATGTTGATCCTAAATCCTTGACGCAAGCCTCTACAAGTAACCCAAATCCTCTACCTGAGATCAAGGCTCACATCCATGATATAGGCTTTGGATCTTAAGATATCTCAAAATCTTGTTGTGTAGGGCAAATGCCTTTATCTCCAAAATCTTACGGCAAACCACCCATTGCCAAAGTAACCAAAAAAGTAGCCATTCCTCCCCCATGATTCCTAACCTAATTTCAACAGGGACAGTTATTGGAAGAGGAAACTATTGAGGATATTTCTTCTTAGCTCTATAAGGAGAAAGAACCAGTCACAATACCAGTCAAGCAATACGGCAATGGTTTAAGAATAGTAAAAAACATGGGCTATAAAGGCAAAGGTGGCCTTGGGAAACAGAATCAAGGAACTATGGAACCCATTGTTGTGACAAACAAACTAGACAAGAAAGGATTAGGATTCGGTAAGAAGGTACCACATGCCTTGGACATCGAGTATATTCTCGACGAGGTAGCTGATGCTTTTCCCGCCGATTCGACGTCTAATGAGGATATCATCGATGACTCTTCCCTCCATATGACCAACCTATTTGCAGAATCCTCCATTTTTACACTCTCCTCCATATCCTTAATCTCCACCACTAACACCCAGAATGTAGCACTTGTCTACCCTGAACTTATCGATTGGGTTCAACAAGGGTCCCCCATCATGGATGTATTTCAGAATGACAAAGCTTTAGCTGAGTTCATGGCACTTCGGGAAGGTATCCCCCTTGGTGATCATAAAGTAGGTTTTGTAATGGAACTAGAGCCAACAACTTATTTTGGTGAGAATGCCAAATCCTCTAGTCGCAAAAGTAAAAATAAAGAAGGATCTCTAGGTGAAAACCACACTATGGCACCTCCTGATCACAAAATAGTAAAAACAAAGGACGTATCCAAAGGTGAAAACCCAACTGTGGCACCTGAGGATGGAGGATTTAACCTTCCCCTACCATCTAAGTATTAAGAGAATTCAGCTCTCCTAGTAGAAGATTCTATAGAGATAAACCTTGGCACAGAATAAAATCTAAAGACCACATTCCTAGCAGCATCATTATCAGAAATAGAGCACAGGAATCTTAACACATTCTTCTTACAGAGAACCATCAACTTTGCATTGACCTATGCTGATATGCCAGGGTTAACCCTAAGCTAGTTGTTCACTATCTCACAGTTGATCCAAAGGTTAAACCAGTCAAGCAAAAGTTGAGAAAGATGCACCCACAAAAGCTCTATTAGTAAAAGTGGAAATACAGAAATTGTTAGATGCAAAGTTCATATGACCTATTGACTATTCAGATTGGGTTTCAAACATTGTAACTGTGTCTAAACCCAATGGGCGCATCTGCATGTGTAATGATTTTAGAGATCTCAACAAAGCATTTCCTAAAGATGTCTTCCCACTACCGAACATTGACATTATAGTAGACTTGACAGCAGGTCACAAGATGCTTTCCCTCATGGACGGATTCTCTGGCTACAATCAGATAAGGATAGTAGAGGAAGATCAGCATAAAACAACCTTTAATTGTCCGTGGGGTAACTATTGTTGGTGTGTCATGCCGTTTGGTCTAAAGAATGCAGGAGCAACCTATTAGAGAGCAATGACAGTGATATTCCATGACCTCTTTCATCACATCATGGAGGATTATGTGGATGACATACTAGCTAAATCTTCTAGGGAAGACCACATACAGGTTCTCGGGCAGATCTTTAACAAGCTCGAGAAATATCAAGTGCGCCTCAATCCAAAGAAGTGTGTCTTCGGTGTAACATCAGGGAAGTTATTGGGATACATTGTATCTCATAGAGGCATCGAAGTAGATCCTACAAAAGTAAAGGCTATAGTAGAGATGCCTCCACCAAAGAACCTTAAAGCATTAAGGAGCCTTCAAGGAAGGTTGCAATCCATCAGGCATTTTATCTCACAGTTAGCAGATAAATGTCAACCATTTCAATACTTGCTCTGAAAGGATGTCTCATTTCAATGGAATTATAAGTGTCAAGCAGTGTTTGATTAGCTCAAAGAGTATCTAGCTACACCTCCTGTATTGGTTCCACTAGTTGCTGATAAGCCTTTGATAATATACGTCTCAACTACAACTTCGGCCCTAGGGACCTTGCTAGCACAACATGATGAATCAGGAAAAGAGCATGCAATTTACTATATCAGTAGAACCTTGGTGGGATATGAACTCAATTATTCACTGATGGAAAGAGCTTGTTTAGCAGTAGTGTTTGCCTCCCAAAAGTTGTGGCATTACATGTTGAACCAACACATAATTCTTATAGCTAAAATTGATCCCTTGAAGTATCTACTAGCAAAAGCAGCTCTTACAGGTAGACTAGCTAAATGGGTCATGATCCTTAGTGAGTTCGACATTGAATATGTGGATCGTAAAGCAATCAAAGGACAAGCTCTAGTAGATCAACTAGCAGAAGCACCCATGCAAGATACACACCCTATGGTAGCAGACTTTTCGGATGAGAATCTATTCACTCTTTCCAACTCCATAATGTGGAAGTTGTTCTTTGATGGTTCCTATACATAGCATGGATCAGAGGCCGGCATCTTGTTCATCACACCTCAAAATGACTACATTCTAAAGTCATATCAGCTTGCATTCCCTTGCACCAATAACATAGCCAAGTATGAAGCACTCCTCATAGGTCTCAATACAGTAGTTCAATGGGACATCACAGAATTACAAGTATATGGAGACTCACAGCTAGTCATTCGCCAAGTCATAGATGAGTACCAAACAAAAGATGAAAAGTTGGTCCCCTACAAGAAACTAGTGGATGTCTACGAACCACATTTTTCTAGCATCACATTTGAGAAAATTCCAAGAGAGCATAACAAAGCTACGGATTCTATGGCTTCTGTAGGGTCACTGATTGACATGCCTGCTAATACACAGAAATGTGAATTCTTGATCGAGCAATTGTTGATACCAGCCGTCGATGTTCCTGTTACTGAAATCATCTATGAATTTGTTGGTCCCAATTCCCCATGGTATGAAGATATCTATGAATACCTCAAGAACAAAACCTTTCCCCCTAACCTATCATCCACCCAACACAAAACCTTTATCCGTCGGTCCTCCCCTTACATCATTCTAGGTGATACACTATATCGCCAGAGTCTCGATGGTATCCTCTTACGATGTCTTAACACGGAAGAAGCTGAGGCTACCTTACGAGACATACATGAAGGTGTCTGTGGTGCACATTCTACTGGTCCTAATCTTGCTAAGAAGATACTCAGAATAGGTTATTATTGGCTTACAATAGAGCAAGATGCTGCAGAGTTCGCTAAGAACTGTCTACAATGCCAGCAGCATGGAGATTTGATTCATGCACCAGCTCATGAATTACAACCTGTGACAACTCCATGGCCTTTTTCTCAATGGGGTCTCGACCTCGTAGGACAAATCCACCCTCCCTCTTCCAATGGCCATAAGTTTATCATTACCACCACTGAGTATTTCACGAAGTGGGTGGAAGCCATTCCTATGACCTACATCACCGATAAGCAAATAGCCAAGTTTATTCTAAACTACCTCATATGCCGGTATGATATTCCCCAAGCCATTGTCACTGATAATGGGAGACCATTCAAGAATCAAGATGTCCGTGCCTTGTGCACACAATACAATATCCAACATCACTTTTCAACTCCCTACTATCCGTAGAGTAATGGCCAAACTGAGGCTTCCAATAAAACCATTCTCAAAATCCTCAAGAAAATAGTCAATGAAGCTGGTCGTGATTGGCACTTGCAACTCAATCCCGCCCTATGGGCCTACCGCACTAGCATCAGAACACCAACTAGTGCCACACCCTATGCCTTGGTCTATGGCTCTGAAGCCATCCTACCTATAGAGGTCAAGATCCCATCCCTCAGAGCATCCATGCAGGACCTGATCGGCGGAGACGAGTATCGCACTTCCAGATTAGCTGAGCTTGAACTACTAGATGAGAGGTGCCTTGCCGTACTTAATCATCTCCATGTCTATCAAAACTGCCTCTGGCATAATTACAACAAAAAGATCAAAGAAAGACAGTTTCAAGTTGGTGATCTTGTACTCAAAGAGAATTAAAGAAATCAAGCAGATCGAGAAAAGAAGGGCAAGTTTGAGCCTAACTGGTTAGGCCCCTTTATTGTGACAGCAGCATATGGATCAGGAGCTTATACTTTAGCTACACCTGACGGCATTCCTTTAGATGAGCCACTTAATAGTGTCCATCTCAAGAAATTCTATGCCTGATCCTCAGAGTATTCAAAAAAAAAAACAAAAAAAAAAAATCCAAAAAAATCCATCCTCTGGTGAAAACCTGGCAAACAGGTGCTATGTGTAGAGTCAGCACCCATTGTCTATCGAGTCATGTCCACTCCATGTCTAGTGCACAAGGCATGCCTTTCATCCATACATCCATAATAAAACCATTGACCTTGTTTGCATTTCCATCTCCCTATCTAGTATAGCTTGAAAATTTGTCAATGTCCATCATCGTCTCCCCATGTCTTGATCTATGTCTACAGTTAACACTGTCTTCTCCTAGGTCAAGTCTTTCTATGTCTTCTTTGGTAGTCACCCATGCAGTTTCCTCTACTAGAATGGGGGCAACTCTTTCCTTAACTTAGGTCTAGGATTGGTTCCTTGTTCATGGTTTGCAATGCCCACTTCAATCTCTTTCTCATTATTCACAGGTAACACCCTTTAACGGACACATCGCTCCTACGATGAGGTTGTTATCTTCTCAACACTTTTCCTACATCATCACACAACTAGAACTACATATTATCATCTTCTCAGTCCTAAAGTACCTTGATCCCATGGATATGGGTATGTAGGTAGTCTGGAATACAAAGGACATTTCTAATACTCAGGTACATAAGACCTCCCCCTTCCACCTTGACCCATCTCATCACTCTATCCAGAACTACATATTTATCATTTTCATCTTTCTTCGTAAAGTGCCTTGATCTTGTGGATACTAGGTATGTAGGCAGTCTGAAATATGAAGGATGTATCTAGTACTCAAGCACATATGATTCATCATTCTCCACCCACCCCAATCCATTAGCATGTCACCTTTCTGGTCTTCCGTTTATCAAAATCCATTTCACCTCGACTTGACTAACTCAAGCAGCAAGCTAGTGCATCCTTTCGAAGCAAAAGTCCTTAACAAACTCGAAGCAAAGCGGCTTCCTTCCAGAGTCATCTACTGTCTTGTTCCAATTGCCAACATCAGCTAAGTCTCGCTTAACCAAAGCACTAGATCAACAGGCTTGTCTTCTGTGGAGTGTTCCATTGTCGAGACCAACACATGCATCTCCTACAACATGTGGCATTTCCTACAGCGAGATATTGTCTTTTTAGGTAGATAGCCCCCTTTAATGGACACACCGCTCCTATGATAAGGTTGTTATCTTTCCTATCTAATCTATCTTGAGCAACCTCTTTGGCAAGAGAATATGTTGGCTGTATGTTTACTTTGTAAGTCAGTCAATTTGTTTTATGGTTTATCTTTTGTTCCTTTATCCATTACCTACTCAAGGCTACCTTGGTTTATCTATAATCTTGGTATGTTGAGATGCAGTACAGATTGGGGGCATAGTCATTGCTTTTGTGTGCCGTGTTTGAGGAATGATCTTTAGCATCTTTCTTAGCATTCTATTTATCTTGTGTGTGTTATGACCTAGCATTTTACATATCAATATTTCTTCTTGCATTTACATGTATTGAAGTTTATTCTATGTTCAAGACTAGGGCTCATTCACATATTCCAACAAGGTCATGTTATGTCTGAAGGGGGATCTAAGTTCAATCTACTTGCTTGCAGAGTCAACGTCCACGCACTCGGAGTTCACTGCACCTTGGTCTTTTATACCTTGGTGGTGAATTATGCACGTGCTATATCAAAATAAGGATTGCTCTTTATATACAAATGTGAAACCATTGCAACAAGCTCATTCATCCATTCCCACAACCTTTATATCATTTTCATTGCAGTGATCGATCAACAGTCTCTGTCTCCCATCTCCTCCTATTCTTCCCTCTGTGCATATCTGTAAAACCCACATGTTAGATATCACTAGTCATCACATCTCTATCATCATACATCTATAAGCATCATATAAGCAACATATGTCATCACATGAATCCATAATCATACATACATATCATCACATCCATGACATCAAGGAATGCATACACAAAAGCATGAACAACAGTGAGCTGAATAGATCATCATATATCTCATATAAAGGTCATCATAATACAAAATGTTTGTGTCTACATCAATAATCCATATACATCAATATAGTACATCAAGGCTATCAAGAGCTCGCAAAATATACATCAGGATGCATGTAGGCATCTGTCCAAAATGATACAAATGGTACAATGTACAAGTGTCCATCGTGATACAAGTATGGTACAAATATGATACAATATACATGTGCATGCCCTAGCCGGTAGAGCTGCCCTCCTGTTGTGGCCCCTATCCTCCACCTGTACTCGATGCAGGTCCCCCAGAAGGTCCCCCTACTGGTCCTCCTCCCCCTAGCATCATGACTAGTCCTCTAACTGAGGACAGTGACTGTCCTATCCTGCAGGACCTGGATGCTCCAGACTTGCTCCTCTCTCGATAGCTGGGTGCCTGTTGTGCTGCTGGCACCACACCCACATAAAGACCTCTGTAATACTCTACCTCTCTCCCTGCAAATACTAGCTCTCCCTGCACTCGAATGAGCTCACTGTATAAGGTCCTCTGATCGGCACCCAGTGCGCGACATGCCTCATCTCTCTCCCATCTAACTCTGTGAAGTGTGGCCTCTGTTGTCAATCACAGTTGTGCCTCTGCATCCCTCTCCCGCATAGTCTAGGCTAGCTGCCCATCATCCCCTACCAGTGCGGGTGCTACCTGTGCCTGGGCTTGTAGTGCTACCTGTACCTGTGCCTACACTTGGGCCTATACCTGTGCCTGCATGCCTACCTGTAAGTGTGCCAGGACTGTCTACGCTGCTGCTGCCACCTGTGTCTGCACCTGTGCTAGGGCCTCAGCTTGTCTCACTTCCACCCTAGCTGCATCCCTGTCTCTCCTTAGCCACACCATCCGAAGCTCTAATCGAGTCCTCCGAGCTGTCTCCTCCTGTAATAAATGCTCAGCTCTCTCCAAGTCTATCTCTACCGCTGGCTCCTCCTCCTTCGCCATCTCTACATCTACCTACTGGCCGTTGGCCTCTCTCACTGCCTACTGTCTAGCCGCTCTAGCCTGGCATCTGATCCTGGCCTCTGCACCAGGGACTAGTACCTCCCCCACTACCCCTGCCACCCCTGGTGTCGTCAACCGCACTGGCCTATGTGTCTGCCATTATCTATCGTACTCGGGCAATGTCCCTAGATCAGCTAGTCCTGTATCCCAATCCCATCTCACGGGGACAAGTCCTTGTACCTCTGCCAATGCTGTAGCCACCAGAATCTTTGCATCCCAGTCTCCAACCTCCCTCCGCATCTTGGAATGCGTCACCTCCCCCACTGGTATTCCCTGTGGCAACCCAAACTACCTGAGTACCTGCTCTGGCAGGTACCTCTCTATCACATCTGTCCGTCTCCTGAACAAATATTGAGCCTGTCTACAGTACATCAGTTGCTCGTGCTCATCCTCCCACTCCTCACAAAGTAACCATGGCCTCCACGCAAAAAGGTCCATCTCGTCAATCTACCACCTCCAATGGCTAACAGATCCCAGTCTCCAGTGTGTGATCACTCCCTCATACAAAAATGCGTATGGTTCCCCTCTGGCCCGCTGGGGCTATGTCATCAGTTGAATCACTGGGATATGCTCCCACACCCACACCTGTAGCAAAGTCACCCCTGCTAAGAGACTCCTGCCTCTCCTATACACGTAGTGGTGCATGTCTCGGTACAACTACCCTAGCACACAAGGGCCCCATGCATATTGAACGCCGTGTGTGAACATCCTAGATAATACTATGCCCCATCCAACTAATAGTCCCCTCGATCTCCTGTATGGACACAAGAAGCCGCCAATCAGTGACTCCACTATCCATCTGATCCTGTCGCAGAGTCTCGAGACATCTACCCATCGAATCTCTCCATCATTTATCCTGAGGTCATCTATGTAGAATACCTCTACCATGCCTGCCTCTCCTCATGCCGGGTCAAAGTCCACTCTCTCCCCGTCAATCCAAATCCTCAGGATATGATACAAATCCTCCAAAGTCATTGTCGCCTCCCCTGTCAGAAAGTGAAACAAGCTTGTCTCACTATGAAATCTCTCCACAACAGTTGTCACTAGGGCGAGATTCACCCTAATGTGTGTCAAATGCGCAACATACCATAAACCTGCGTGCTCTAGGAATGCGTCCTCCTCCCACGTCAGCTGTACAACCTCATGTGCTATCAGGTGGTGTCGCTCCCGCATAATCCTCTGCATCCATAAGCAAACCACTTGTCAGATCTTCTATATCATATCCCCCAAATCCTATCTACACATATTCTATGCTGGGCAACCCCCACCCCCCCTTTTTTTTGTACACTAGGATAGGCACCCCTTTTGTCAACCCACAACTCTCATTTTCTTCTCCCTGACCAAAAGTGTTTTGTTCTATACAAAGGCGCTATACCTACCTACCAAGCGCACCACACTATTTATCCAGATGCGCTGCGCTCCCTATACCAATTGTGACTTGTTTTACAAATGTGCCTCGCTAAGTAGCCAACCACGCCTCTCTGTTTTACCAAAGGCGACCTGATTTTTTCTATCCCCTCCCACCTGCGCTAACCTATTCTACCAAACGTGCCGCACTGTCTAACCATTAGCACTATGGTATTTTGCCAACCGTGCTGTGGTGCTAACCCAAAACCAAAAGCACTCTATTTTTACCATATGCGCTCTACTTTCCTACCAAAAGCACTGCGGCGTGCCAATAGTGCCTAACGCGACTACCACTAGGGCCGCGCTACCCTAAAGCACTTTTGGCTGACCTGAAAACCCTACCTAGACCTAACCCTAAACTGTCCTAAAACACCAAATCAAAATGGGGTTTTTGGACACTTACTACTGCCAGAGCTCCTGCTGGCCTCCTGTATGTCTACACTAACTCCGCCCGATGCCTGTGCACTGGAATCGGCATCTCTATGTGCTATCTACTCCTTCCACTCAACCTAAGTTTGGAGGCTCTACTCTCTCAATTTAGAAGCTCTTAGGGTGCAAATGAGGATTGTGGTCCCCATGGGTCCTATTTATAGCATCCCTCCCTCATTTTCCTTTCTTCCCACCCCATTCTGCTTTTCCTCTTACTTTGTCACGCACTCTTCTAGTCGAGTGTCAACCCAGTTCCTCTGTCGCTTCCCTGTCTTCCCGCTCGAGGGGGCATACGCTGGGGCAACTACCTACATTGGGGCATCAAAAATTGTATCATGTCTTCAACTATCAATTTCTTTGAGGCAACACTGTAAACTACATTGCATCAAAGAGGGGCAAAATGTAGACACCTTAAAATGACCAAGTCATCGCACTACTCATATTTCGTCATTTCTTCCAATCACCTGCATTTCAATGTTATTTAAATGATCTAATTATTTAATTAATTTCACCAAATTCTTTTAAATCACATACTAGGATTTAGGGTGGAAAGTGGAATAGCAACATATGTTTTGGTTGTATAATAGGATTTAGGGTGGAAAGTGGACTTAGGATGTGTGGAGGAAGTACCAACATCATTAGATTGTTGACCTTGGGGTGTGTATCTAAGGCCGAATGAGTGAGGAGGGACCTTGACATGGATTGGCTCCAAAATGTCTTGTTCATGTAGGCTTAAACCTTTGCCTTGGTACTTCATGTTTTGGAGCATGCGATTGACTATAGGACCAGGTGTAGTTTGGACACTAGACTTGAGTTGATTATTGTATGGAGAAGGTAAAGTGGATAATGGTTGTTGGTGTTCTAAGGAGGAACACTCATGAATGAATGTGGATAGACTAGTAGGATATGGTGGATTTGAAATGGGATCAATGGTGGATGTGGAAGGATCATTAGGATCTTTCTTATGTTTATTGGGATCCAAATTATTTGTTCAATCTTCTATGTTTTCTTTGGAGGCATATGTCTCATCATGACAAGTGGAAGGTGTAGGATCATGGACTGGGCTAGATGGAGGATGACTAGGAGCAATTTGGATGTTTTGGTCATGGATTATAGGATTATGGATAGGATCAAGGTGCTCATGGATAGCTTCTTCATAGGTATCATCTTGATCATAAGGAAGGTAAATGTTATGGATAGACTGGATGGGGATGATTTGTTCTTGATTAGATTTAGGGGCTATTGTTTCTTCATGCTTAGGATTGTGCTCTTGACATAACTCTTGGTTTGCTTGAATGAAAATGGATAACTCTTGGATAGGCTTGACATGTTCCTGAGGTTTATTCACATGAAGGTACAATATCTCTTGACTTGGGTTTGTGATAGGCTTGATTGTTTGTGGATCACATGATGGTGTTAGGATAGGACTAGGTATGGTGTAGGACTCTTTTATAGGCTAAAGAATAGGTGTTTGATGACATGGCAATGTTTTATTCCTTGCTAGTAGCCAATGGATCACATCCTTTGCAAGGGTATGGGTAAAAGCATAATATAGTGGGTGGATGATAAGGGTGGATAGGGTTGGAGGCTTAGGATCATGATTATATTAAGGGTTAATTGGATGGATAATAGGATTAGATGGATTGGGACTTGGGCTAGATGGAAAGATAATGGAATTAGAGGGATTAGTTTTATCCAAGACAATCTTACCACAATCTTCTATGTTCTTGCCCAATCTTTGAAATCAGACACAAGTGGATATGGGATGGCCCCTATACCTATGGTATGCACAATATTCATCATCTTTATACCAACTAGGTTTAAACATAGATGGAAAATATGCTTTTAGAGGGTATAGCTCCATCAAATTTTCTTGGACCAATTTCTCTAAAAGTATCTCCATGGAATCTTTTAATGAAGAATTAGTGGAACATGGGGATGAAGGTGATGAAGGGCTTGATAAAGGTGTTGGGATAATACTAGTTAGCTCATATGTTGGCATATGATTGGATGGTGAAGGTGACTCAAAGGAGGCACTTGCTAGGTTGCTTTCTCCCTTGTCAAAGGATTTTAGGTCTTGCATAATATGACTTAAGTCTATCAATGATGTTTATTACGAAAGTGAACTTGGGCTTTCTTGGTTCTGTTGATGATTATTTTTACACATTCATAACAAAAGTTAAAATTCATAAAATGAACCTAAACTATCTTGAAAGATATGAAGAAATTGATTAAGAGTTCTTACTCCCAAGTTTATGTATGGTCAGGTCTTGACCTTGTGGACAATTCAGCAGGTTAATGTGAAACTAAAATATTCAAGGGGCCTTACTTGATTTAATGTGATATGTTACTCACTGGACTTGATTTATGCAAATTGTTGTACAAATAAACAACTTATTCATTTCTTTACATAAATTTACTACTATATCACAAAGCTTTATATGATTTATAATGAAACAAACTTTTCTTTTCAAATTGATAAGAAAATTGTCAAATATTAACACAATTCCTCATGCTTCTTTCAAATGTAAGACAATTTCCTTAAAATCTTTGCGTTTGAGCTAATTATTTCAAATGTTTGGGGAAAATTTAGAGAAATTCAAATTGAATATCATTTTACTATAGGATCTAACTGCTCTATTATTCACATTGTAAGAAATACATCAAACTTGATCAAATCAACAGACTAAATCTCCAAATGTGAAGCCCTGAGTATTTTCATGAACACACATCCAAGATTGCAAGATTTTAAAGAGGTAGTATTTTAGATACAAGTAAGAGCCAGAAAACACTCTGAAAATAAATGTAGAATCCTATATTTACTTGTATTTAAAGTACACAATCATATATGGTTTACAATGTATGAATGATCTTTTTGCTTCATTAATCAAATCAACAGAAAAATTACAAATGTCTTACAAATACAATAAGGAAGCTAGATACTCCACGCATTCCTTAATGTAGACATAGGCAACCTCCTCCTCTAAACTAAAATACTTCTCTAATCAAAATATTCAAACAAATTACAAGTGCAAGCTATCTTTCAAAAATCCCTGTGTAGTAATATACAAGTAGCAGAGATTCTTATATAGAATTTGAAGCTTCATAATGCTACAGCTACAAAACTTAATCTACAGTCAGGATCCATCTATTCTTAATCAAGGGTGTACATTTGTCTCTAACCGTTTCTCAAAATATCTTAATGGTATCTTTTCTTCCTCAAACAATGCCATTGGAATCTTTTCAAAATAAGATTCCCCTTTCTTTGACTTCTCCTTTCTTGTAGACTTTGCCCATAGATACCCTTTACTTGATCCTTTTATTAGTTTTGTTTGCTCCTTTTTCATTTTTCTACTCCTTCAAATATGTTTTGAAATTATTAATTACAGCTTCTATAAAGGTATGATCTCCCTGTGGACTCTTTGTCCATACATATTCCTGCATTGTAACCCCTTCTTTCAGTTTCTTTTCTTCTTTTTCTAAACCTTCACTCTTCTTCTATTTCTTCATCTTGGCATTTTCCCCCATCAATGAATCAATCATTTGTTTACTTAGATATTCTTCCAGATTCTCCATACATGGTGTAAAAATGGCTTGATTGTACAATATCTAAGAGCCTTTCCACTATCCTTTTATGCATTTTGATCATGTCATCTACCTTTTCTTCTAAGTCCTAAGCAGCTGTCATGCACCTTATGAGATTATCCTCTTCAAACTTTAATTCTAACCTTGCCTGTGGCAATTGATTTGCCATTGAAGGGGTAATTACTCCTTCATTTATTAATTCTTTTGCTCTCTCTTCAATTTCCTCTAATTGTTCCAATTCAGATTTGCATTCCTCTCTTCTAAATTGACCATTATATACAAGTATATTGCATTTATTCTTTTCCATCGTAGCCAGTTCCCATCCTTTCACTACTTGTTTTATTACCTATTCTCCTTCTTGCATGAAGTCCTTGAACCATTCTTCGAAAGCATTTGCCTTTAGCCTCTTATTTTCCATATCTTTTATTTCATCTTTAGATACAACTGCTATATCACTAGGCAATTCTGGCACTGTTGTATTCGGATCAAATATTCCCTTAATGAATTGTTGTAATTGGACAATGTGTCCTTTCAAATATTCCTATTTATCTTTGTCCTTAACATTTCTGCCATAGCCTGGTACATATCCTCCCATTCACTTATGTGTTGTTCCCTTATTGTATGCCCTAGGTCAAAATTGAGTATTTTATATTCATCTATTGTTATTTCTCCTTTGCCTTCTCTTTTTATGGTATGGCCAAGTTCAACATCCTGGATCCATTTGGACCCCTTTGTATTGATGACATGGTTCTGGCCTTTCTCCTTTCTTTCCTTGGCATTGTATCACCCAATAGACTTTTGATGTCAATAGGTATTAATTGTACCTCCACCTTTTCTTTTCTTATCTTTGCACCTAACTAGGCAGGAATCTCTTTTGTGCCTTCAATGGTTTTTTCTTCATTGATTACCTCTTCCTGAGACCTTTCTACTTCTCCCTGCTCTTGTGGTTGCTGTTGTGGAGGAGGCTCATATTGAGGGGCTGGCTCTTGTATCATTGGATCATTCTGTTGTTTAGATTCACCCTCATTTTCTTCCTCTTCTGTTTCTATATCCCCTCCACCTTCATCCTCTTCCTCAGGACCTTCCTTCATGATTCCTTTTCTTGGTCTTCCTCTTTATTTGTTTGTTCTACATTTGTCATGTCTATATCTTCTGCTTGTTTTTTAGTTTTACTTTCATCAATATTTTCTATATGTTCTTTGCTTTTAGGTTTATTAGCTGCATCCTCTATAGTTCCACCTTCTTCTGGTACCTTTTCAGACATGCTAATTTGCTCTATATGTGAAGGTGAGCCCCCATTATATCAGCCCCTTTTATTTCTTTTTCATATTCCTTTTTGTTTTTTGTATTATTTTCCTCTTCACTTTGCTCTCCATACATATTTAGAATATTTAATACATCTACACCTGAGGTACCAGCTCCTGTTTCTTCTTTGGCTTGAGCAGGTTTTTCCTTTACTGCTTCCTCAAGGGCATCCTCTTTTTTAGACTCCTCAATTTTATGTCCTTCATCCTGCACATCCTTTATTATTTTGGGAGAAACCAGGGTACCAAATGGATCTATTGTTCCTGATTCTTTTTGCACCCTTTCCTTTCTAGATACTGAGCCTTGTTCAATTTCCATCTCAGCCTGAGTGTTTTGCTCTTCTTCTTCACTTAAGAATTCATTGGATTCTTCTTCTTCAATTCCAATTTATTTTCCTGAATCCATTTCTCTCTCTTCACTTTCACTATTGTCATCCTTAATGTGGACAGTTTCAGTGACTTGTTTGGCTTTATGCACTTTTGACCCTTGCAGCATTTCTTCAGCCAATTTTGTCTTTACCTGAGCATATACTTGTCTTTTTCCTGCTGAGGTGGATGCACTAGGTATATCACTCAACTTAGTACATACCTACTGTGCTCCTATGACTTCACTCTTTTTTGAAGTCTCCCCTTTAGATATGCTCACTGGTATTGTTTTTTTGACCTTCTGTCCTGTTATTTCTTTGGAGGCCTATGTTTCTTCTGTTCTAATATCATGGATTAATGATTTTGCCTCCACAAATGTACTAGATGACACTACTACTGTCACTCCCAATGCATAAGGATCCATCAGAGTAGCATTTTTATCCTTCTCCAGTATTTTAGCTTCCACAATCGTTCTTTTCTTTTCATAGAAACATTGGAGATCATCACTAAACTTCCTCTTGTACATTTTAAAGGCATTTAAATTCTACCTTGAGAACTCCAAAACAATCAATTTATTGGAAGGATACTTGAGTAGTATGAAAGGCTTTCCTTGAAATCCCTCAATTCTGATGTAAGTAAAATGCTAAAATTGAATATACCAGGAACTGTGTAGCCCAATTGTATCCTCTGCATCTTTAGATAACCTCTTATTAGGCTCTTACCTTAAAATTCTTACCATCATTTACTAGAGCATACTTCCTCAATGCATTTTCTTCCTATAAATCAGGGTAATGTTCATACACCATCTTCTGATCTGGACCATCTCCTAAGGGTCCAACCCTGTCTATCCCATGTATGAATGGTTGAACCTCTACTGCACATGAATATAATATGTATGAAGACAAATAGAAAGGCATCAACTTTTGCTTCCTTAACATCGCTTGTTTCCATATGGCTATGCTTATAGCCTCAGCCTAGTGAATTGTCCTTGCTCCTTTTTTGCTTCCCTCATGAACTGGATGACAGTGAACATTTGTGGCTCACACTTAGTGCCATCTCTCAATCCCACTAATCTACTTAACATTGTAATCATCAAGTATATTTCTTCTTTGCAGATTCTTGTGCACTCTTGCCACAACCTTGGGCTTATTTTCAGTGCCGTACCAACTGTAGAAGATCTTGCTTCTACAGTCCCTTTCATTTTTATTGAAATCTTCATTATATTGATCTATATCAATATCCACCATTTTCTCATGTATTTCCAGACTGAATGTTCTTGCAATACCTTCCATGGATAAGTCTGCAATGAGTCTATCGTAGAACATTATTTTCCTAGTAGCTAGGTCATACAAGTATATGCAATCTAAACACAAATCCCTAGCTTCCATAGCTAATGGAAAACCCGCAGCCCTGTACAATCCACTCTCCCATATACACCTCATGTTAGGTGTAGCATCAACAGTTGTGATCTTCTACAAAACATCATTTGCATCATAGCTCCCGATGTTGGTGTCTGTCCCTACTCCAGTGGTACTGATCAATGAAGGGTACCCTCTATGTAGTGGCAACTCCTCTTTTTCTATTTATTTGTGTGGTTTCCTCTCTTTTTTAACTTCACTGCCTATATCTACCTTTTTCTGCTTTGGGGCCATCATGTAAAAATGTGTTTTTTTTAACTTGTCACTTTATCTTCTTACCTAGGGTTTTACTATGAATTTTCTATTTTTTTACATTTTACCCTAACCCTGTTTATCTTTTCCATTTTGACTTTCACATTTGTTTAACCCAACCCAGCCAATTAACAATTAAACATAGTAATTTAACGAATGTTTACATTTCACAATGAAATTACTAAAATTTACTTGCATTTTCATTAACTGAACTGTAATAGTGTTTAAGATAAATACATGTATCCTTTGATAGCTCAACCTTACGTCATTGACTTACTTTACCATTTTTACTCAATTCTAGCTTCTGAAATTCAGTCCCGTAATGAAATTCTCATTTAATTTTCGTAGTAAAGCTTCCTTCTGCAATTTTTAATTTTGACAATGCAAATTTGAAAGAAAAATAACTTTAAATTTACCCTAACCCATTCAATTTTACTCTTTTGGGTGTTAGCTTGACATTAATTACAGTAGTTAATGCACCTACGGGCTCGGCTTTTTTATTTCAGCATTTTGTTTTAAACTTCTATCTGTTAGTTTATTTTCTGCATACATCGCACTTCCTTGTATCTTTCTTTGTATATTGTTCTTTGTATGTCCCCCTTGTATCTTTTCAATATATAAACCCTTATGCAACAAGTCATACACCATGTTATCCTTTTCCTCTATATCCGTCTTTGTATCTTTGCTTGTATACCGCAATGTGTGTGACATAGATACAATTGCACATACAAACAACCCATACAAACCCCTTTTTTACCTTTTATCTTCTCAACGATGTCCTTCATTTCCTTGTATATTGGAGATGTATATTGTTAACATACAGTTTCCCCAAACATACAAAACCTTTCCTTTATTTCACTTCTTTTTCAAATCCGTCTTGCATCTTTTGTTTGTATCCTCTCTTGTCTGTTGGCTTGTATATTCATCTTTTGATACAATACAACCCGAGATACAATCTACAGGACCCACTTTACTTTCCCATTTGTATCTGAGTGATATGACAATACTTGTATCTACTCTTAGATACAAGCCTCAATACATGGAAACTCCTTTGTATAGTCATCTCAGACTCGTCATCTTTTATAAACCATCATCTTTTATAAACCACCTTACACAACTCTTCGGCTCCACACATGTATATAAAGTGAATGCATCTTTCAATATACATTAAGGTACAATGCATCACTTATATCAGATTTTAATTCTCTTTGACTTCCATGATGTATGTATATCGAAAAGTATAAACCTGAAGCATGGAACATACAAGTCGTGAAACATACCTCGATAAAACCAAATTTTATATTCTCCTTGGGTCCATGATATGTATATTGTGTTGTATATCACCTTGTATCTTTCTTTTCACCAAACATACAACCTAAGATACAAACCATAGACTTAACCAATTATCCATTTTATCTCTAAATCCTGTCGGGTCTGATTTGTATGTAAAGAATAAAACTTTAGCAATATGTATACAAATATAATGGTTCGTAAACTTGACAACTCTATGCAATTAGTTATTTGACTCCACATAGAAATGACCTTGTATATGCAACATACAAACCTTCCTATAGTGTATTTTACCAAAACACACATATCTTGCAGAATATTAGGAATTTTTAAATGGTTCAAAAAGCAACCCCTATTCATTTTGGACAAAGAATTCATCCC
Source organism: Cunninghamia lanceolata (assembly GCA_027924645.1). Classification (NCBI taxonomy): domain Eukaryota; kingdom Viridiplantae; phylum Streptophyta; class Pinopsida; order Cupressales; family Cupressaceae; genus Cunninghamia; species Cunninghamia lanceolata. Next base: position 16,077,097 of record BSBN01001567.1, on the reverse strand, counting down.
TATTCTGCTCTGGTACTTAATGCTATTTTTTCATTTTTTGAACAAGATTTGTAACCTTAACCTTTCTTTTCCCTTTCACAACCAAGCAAACCCACACACAAGAAAAACCAGAGCCATAGCCACAATAGGGGTCCTCATTTTACTAAGAAGTAAAATGGGGTGTGTTGTGAGCACCATAACAACTAGCAACCAAACAAAACAATTAAATTAAAACCATTAAAGAAAACTAAATGAAATAAATGCGTAACTTCCAACTTTGTTTTCTGTAGATGATTATTTAACTTGAGACCTAATGTATTCAATAAGGTGCATGAATCTCCCAATTGAGTTTAAGTGCGTGCATGTGATTAATAATCTTCATCTTGAAAATTAATTGAATAAACTAGTGACTGATATTAAACTACATATTTGCTGTCATTCCCTCATAGCCAACTAGATAGAGCCTTGCTGCTAGCAGGCATCTATAGTCCCGATAATGTTATCGTTACAATTCTCCTAAGTAGAGCCCCATTGCCAACAAGTGTCTATAGCCCGAATAGAGTTACTTACATGGCTTAATCTGGATTTTCAGTCAAATCCATTTTATTTATTTATTTTTATATTTTATGTAAGATAGAGACTTTATAAGATATTACCATTGTAACTTCATGAGGTAAGGAGTGATCACTTGCTAAAATTAAGCTAAGGATTGTAGTGGTAGCAAGGGTGACCTCTAATTTTTCACCTAATACCTACACTGGTATGTTCAATAAACCTAAGGATTTTAGGTGTGTCATTGTGAGAAACTTCCCTTGAATACTCAACCCATAGTTATTGAATACAAAATTTCACAAGCCAAACCACTTTCTACATTTATGACAGTCACAACAAGTTATGTATAAGCTTCAAATAATTAACCTGAATGTTCTAAATTTTCTATTGTTTTCAGTGGTTGTTAACCTACTCCTGCATACTTCAAAACAAAACCAACATCCCTACCTAGGTAACACAACACACAAACCAACACAACAAAACTAAACAAAAACAAAACAAGACAAAACCCAACCAAACTGTACATTATCTACACTATGATACACAATATACCAGTTACCCTCACCTCAAGCTTGAAAGTAATGTTTCAAATGTTGGCCATTAACAAGTAATGGCACATCTTCCCCAGTCAAGGTCTTGAGTCTAAACATATTATCTCCTATTATCTCTATGACCTATAATGGACCTAACTATAATTTATTGAACTTTCCATGATTTCCTTTCTTTTCATGTGCTTTATCCCAACACAATACTAAGTTTGATATTCTAAATGTTTTGACTCATGCTCTTTTGTCAAACCATCTTTTGACCACTACTTGATGTTTGGCAAACTTTTCGATAGCTTGATCCCTCTTCTCATCCAATTGCAACATTTGGATTATCGTGGCTTCTCTGTGATCATCAAATCCTAAATACTCATTAGCAAACTTCCAAATAGGTATTCTTAAGTTCACTAGAAGTATGGGATCAGTCCCATAAACTAGGTGATAAGGTGCATTGCCTAAGGCTGACTTAACCTTAGTCCTATCTATTCACATTGCATATTTTAACAACATATTCCATTCTCTGGGATTTTTTACAATTAGTTTCTTGATTATATCTAATAAAATCTTGTTTGTGGACTTAGCTAAGCCATTCCCCTAAAGATAATAATTTGAAGAAAATTTTAAAATTATCCCATATTCAAATGCCCATTTAGAAAATTTTAGAGAAGAAAATGCAGGGCCATTATCACATACCAATGAATTTGGAGCTCCAAACCTTGTTATGATGTTTTCTTCAAGAAATTTAATAACCACCTTAGTAGTAGAGAACTTGCAACATGTGGCTTCAGTCCACCTCGTACAATAGTTAGTTACTGTCAATATAAATTTATGTCCTGTAGATGATGGGGGATTTATAACTAATGAAATCCAAGCCCCACTATGCAAATGGCCTAGACTTAATGACTGGCTGTAATGGATTAGCCTGATTCCTCCCTTTGTCTGCTATAATTTGACAAGTGTGACAACTTTGAATATGACTCTTTGTATCTTTAAACGTTGTTGGCCAATAGTATTCCGCTCTTCATATCTTATGCGTAGTAGCTAAATGAGAACCATGAGCAGTTCCATACTTATCATGCAACTCTGACAACACCTTATCTACTTTAGTCCTATTTAAACATCTTAAATATATACCTTCATGGTTCTTCTTGAATAGAAGACCTCCTTGTACCATGTATCTATGTAGTTTAATCTTGAAAGCTCTCCTCTAAGAAGACTTCATCTTACTTGGATATTTACCTGATATCAGAAAAGTATTCAAATCATCATACCAGCCTGATGAATCATTAAAATTTAATACATACTGTTGCTTCACTAAATTTGGATCTATGTTTGCTATGGTCAATACTAATGCTTGCCCTTGAACCAACTTCATTGGAATAATCTCCATATCAAACTCTTACAATATTGTAATCTATTTGGCCCTTTTCTCTCCAGGCTCATTCTGCATTAGCAACATTTTCACTGCTACATCTAGTACTATGGCCTTGACTTAACTTCGTAAGATGTAATGTCTAAACTTTTTAACTTCCCTTACTAGTGCACATGCATGTCTCTCTATGTCTAGATACTTCAGTTGTGCATCTTTCAGAGGTGCACTCATGAAAGTTATGGGTTTTTCTTCATCATCTTCTCCCTTTTGTGTCAAGGCAACTACAATTGAATGTGTAGATGCAAAAGAATATATGTAAAATAGTTTGGTATAATTTGGACTTGCTAACATAGGAGCATTAGAAATGGCCTCCTTAATATCTTTGAATGCAGCTTTGGCTACTGGTGTCCATTCTATCTTTGCATCTTTCTTGAGCATGGCGTTTAATGGTTGCACAATTTTTGCAAATCCTGTAATAAATTTCCTGACAAAGTTAATCTTACCAAAAAAGGACTTTAATTCCTTCTTACTGTTAGGTAATTGCAATTTTCAGAAATGATTAATGGATATCCCATTTTCAGAAATGACATGTCCTAACAATTTTCCTTCAGTTACATTGAATGAATATTTCTTTGGGTTAAGAGAAATCCCATACCTTTAACATATTTTAAGTACCCTTCTCAAATCTTCGGCATGAGTGGATGCATCTTTAGAGTACACAGTTAAATCATCCATATAAATAACAATGCATTTACCTGATAATCCACGAAATGCAATGTCCATGGCTTGCTGAAAAGTGGCACCTGCATTTATTAAACCAAAAGGCATTCTCGTATATGCATAATTACCCCACTTGCAAGTAAAAGTAATCTTCAACCTATCTTCTTTATCAACTAAGACTTGGTTATATCCTAAGAATCCATCTAAGAAAGACATCATCTTAGCCCCATTTACTGCTTGCAGCACTTCATCTATTGGAGGTAAGGGATAATTATATTTTTCAGAAGCTTTGTTCAAATTTCTGAAATCAACACATAACCTAATGTCTCCACTTTTCTTTCTCACAAGTACTAAATTAGCTACCCAGGTTAAATGTCTTACTAGGAAGATTATCCTAGCAGACAGTAATTTTTTCACTTCCTCAAAGATTAAAGGCTCTAAAATAGCATTCATAGGCCTTTGTTTTTGTCTAAATGGTTTAACTTATGGTTTCAAGGGTATTACATGAGTTATGATGGACGTATCATATGTCTTCAAATATTCATGTGTCCATGCTATGACATGTTTGTATTCTTTCAGAACATCCACAATTTCTTTTCTTAACTCCTTAGAGCAAGCCTTTCCAATCAATACATTCTGTGGACTTTGCTCTGTTCCCAAGTTATATGGATCACATTTACCCCCTTCAGTTTTGGGGAAATCTTTCTATCTTACTACCCCATCAAATTTGAAAATATTTTCTAACTCAATTACTCCTTTAGGTAAGAAATTACTTTTCAAGTTTATTATGTCTTCTTCATCGCAAGACACATTAGATCTTTCCTATTCATCAATGATTTGAGCTTCAAACACTTCATTACAAGTGAGAAAATCTACAATTTACTGATCCCCTTTGAATGCCTAAAAATGAGTAATATTATCTGGTATACTCAGAACATTTACTAATTCAACAACAAATCGTTTTAAACCTGACAATGTTAAGGGCTCTAAAGTGCTAGTAGCAACTGCTAATGCATCTAGTCTATGATTCAGTTCCCTAGGGATACGTTCTATGTTAAAGGCATCAAATAAATCAATTAAATCCCACACCCTATGCCTATAACACACCATCTTCTTATAATTGCATGCATATAACTTTCTTACTTGTCTGACCACTAACTCAAAATATGAGAACACTCTGATCATTTTCACCTTTTTCTTGATAGCCATAACAAGTCCATAAATCAAAGCTTCATATTCTACTACATTATTAGTACAAGGGAATTGTAGCCTATATGCTGCCAAAAATGACTTACCATTAGGATCTATAAGTTCAACACCTACACCTGCTCCTTGTTTAGATTTAGATCCATCACATTTCAGTGTCCACATGCCCTCTTTATTCTTTTGACCCTTTATTTTAGCATGTCTTACCTTTTCTATTACATGTACTGTACTATCTTGTTTCTTCATGGGTAATTCATTTTGACCTACTTGCCTATTTATATTCTCAATTTGTAAATCAGAATGACAGACACTCTTATCTTTTGTTTCTTCCTCTAAATCTGGAATTAGTACATACATGTTGTCCTGAAAGTGTATCTCTCATTGCTTAGGATTAACCTTTCCTTCTTGTAGTTCCATCCCTTTTGTGCACTTTATGTATTGATATTCTATAATGTCTCTGCACATTCCACAATTCTCTTCAGAATGAGGCTTATTATGGACTCTGCACATGTTTTTGTACAACTCACACTGAACCGGAATCTTTTGTCGAATGCACTTTTCTATTTCCTGCCTAATGATCTAACCAAAACTATTTACTGCATTGTCTTCCTCATTAAAAGAATTGCAATCAGACTCAATGAACATTATTGTTTCTTTATTGACAAGCTTTTCTATAAAATTCATCATCAAGATTTCTTCAATTTGCACTCCCTTATTAGTGACTCTATAAACATCAGGTTCAATAGAAGCATATCTCATTAGTCCTGTTGTATTCTGTAATCATGTGTTTCATTTTGGGTTCAACTTATATCCTGATTTGATTTGGAACACCTCTATAAGGTAACCACATGTGTGAAAAATCAGTGGCCATATATCCATTTAATGTTTTGGACTAGTCTCTACTCAAGAACATCCCATAATTCATAGGTATATCCACTACCTGAATGTCAATAAACTAACTCACCCTAGGATCTGAGGCTAACTGCATTTGAATATACATTAATTCTCCTATCACATTAACCTCAGTTTTGTCTAATTGTGTAACAACCTTAGCAGATTTGGTAGGAGTTAGCCCTAAAGTTTTGCATATCCCTAAAGGCATTACATTGGCTGATGTACCAGAATCTACCATGCAATTATGTATGTTATTTCCCAACATCCTAATGGTTAACAATAAAGAAGGGGCTTCCCTCTTATCTGCATACATGACCACATTAGTGTTGGAAGGCTATTTAGTTTTCTTACTCTTTTCTTTAGGCTGGGGATCTTTACTAGGAACATTCATATCAATAGAGACCTTGCTTGTCACAAATGTATCCTAGGACTTTATGAAAGTATTTCTAACCCCTGGACTTTTCAATAATTCACATAAAGGTATACTGACTTTGATTTTCTTTATATCTTCAGATAAGTAACTCATTAACCTCATTGTTTCCACTGTCTCTATTTTCCCTATTTGGATTTTTAGTGTTGTTGTCCCACCATTCACATGATGATTAGCCTTTAGTATATCAAGGTTGTTACTAGCATGTTGGTATGGAGGAGTATTGAAATTGTTGGGAGGAGTGGAAGTAGTGAAAGGACCTCCAGGCCTAGTGTTATTTCTCATATTGTAGGTATGATTTTTGTTAGAATGTTGAAAAGCCTATACCTCCTCTGTTTCATATAACACTTCATTTTTAGTTTCAAAGGGAAACTAAAATGCATTCAATACTAAGGCTGATTCAAGGTATAGGTTCTCACAAAAGTAAGGATCATCTTCTAACAACTGATCTTCTTCCTCTCTAGTTGCAAAGGTAAAAGTCTCTAAGACTAAAGTAGTCTCAAATCCTGAGGGCACTATTTCATTACCTTTGGGAATGAGAAACTTAGAGGTGGGAGCCTATACATCCACATTGAAAATACTTGCTGCCAGATGAAACTAAGGGCAATCTAGTTTAGCATGTGCACTGGTATTATGAATCCTGCACCAATTCTTTAATGCTATGTTAGCCATTTGAATTCTAGTTGTTTGTTTTGTCTCCTAATTGTCCAAATTCTCAAATGGAGAAGCTAGAGTGCCATTATTTGGCCCTGTGTTCCATGTCCTAGGTGGCCTTGGTTGATTCTAATTTCTATTGTTATCACCCCAGGTTTTGTTATCTACAACAGGTCCTCTATTTTGTATTGCTTGTCCCTGACTATGATTTTGACTCTTACTATAATTCTGTCCTTGGTTGTAACCCTAACCCTAGTTATACTTTTGGTTATGATTCTAGTTATGGTTCTGACTGTATCCTTTATTATTTCTACCATAGAAATTTTCATTTCTCAGTTGTGTTAATTTAGTAGTTAATCTTCTTTGATTTCTTCCCTATCCTCTTGTGCCTTTGCCACAAATGTATCCTAAGGGGGTTGGAAGAATGACTGACCATTACTATGATTGTTATTGGTACTATTACCAGTATAAGGGACTATAGTCTAGATTGGGGAAGGATTATACATAGGTGTGTATGTAGGAATTGGGTTCAATAATGGAGTATTGTGAATAGGAACTCCATTCCAAGGTTGTGCTTAACTTTGCATCCCAAGATTTCCTCCATTGAGAAATGGATTATAAGTTGTTTGTCTCATCTCCTGGTTTATTGAGGCAGTCTCTTTATAAGCTTTGGATATTGTATCTATATCAACCTTTCTTTTGACAAACATGATAGTTAGTGGATCAAGGGAAACATAATACATGGCTAATAATACATTAACAATTGTTGTGTAAGGAGCCACTAACCTGGAATAAGCCTTTTGAAACCTATCATTATAGTTATCAATTATCTCTCCTTCACCTCTTTTAATTGTAGCTAATTTATGATATAAGGTGGAAGGATCAACTGGTCCCCTAAACCTAGACAAAAATGCCTCTTCCATAAGTGCCCAAGAAGAAATATAACCATTAGGCAAGTTAACATACTAGTTAGAAGCCTGCTCATTAAAGGTGTAAGGAAACAACCTACACACAACATCTTCATATTCTAACCTGGCTCTAAAGCATGCCTCCTTGAATATTCTAATGTGATCTTCTAGATCCTGATGCAACTGATATTTAGGACATATCCTTTCAGGATTCTTTGGCATCTCATGATAATCATTGAATGTTATAGGAGAATTGACATTGAAATAAGCCATTGCAAGTCCTTGTGCTGGACCTGGACCTCTGGGAGTACCTAGATTTCTAGGTGGACTAGGACATCTAGGATGACTTAAACCAAGATTCAAAGATCTAAATGAAGAACTGTTAGGACTCACTATGTTATGGATCTAGGATTCCAAATCAAAGGACCTTTACTCTATCTTTTATCAGGTACTTGCACAAAGATATCCTCTAAACTAGATCTAGAACTAGTCATCCTACCACTATTATGAGCTAGGTTTACTCAAATCCTAACTTAACTCCAATCAAGCCCTCCTTTTAGTGCCAAAAATTGTTGATGATTGTTTCTACACATTCATAACAAAAGTTAAAATTCACAAAATGAACCTAAACTGTCTTGAAAGATATGAAGAAATCGATTAAGAGTTCTTAATCCCAAGTTTCTGTATGGTCAGGTCTTGACCTTGTGGATAATTCAGCAGGTTAATGTGAAACTGTAATATTCAAGGGGCCTTACTTGATTTAAGGTTATTTGTTACTCACTGGATTTGAATTATGCAAATTGTTGTTAAAACAAACAAATTATTCATTTCTTTGCATAAATTTACTACTATATCATAAAAGTTTGTATGATTTATAATGAAACAAGCTTTTCTTTTCAAATTGATATGAAAATTGTCAAATATTAACACAATTCCTCATGCTTCTTTCAAATGTAAGACAATTTCCTTAAAATCTTTGTGTTTGAGCTAATTATTTCAAATGTTTGGGGAAAGTTAGAGAAATTCAAATTGAATATAATTTTACTATAGGATCTAAATGCTCTATTATTCACGTTGTAATAAATACATCAAACTTGATCAAATCAAGAGACTAAATCTCCAAATGTGAAGCCCTGAGTATTTTCATGAACACACATCCAAGATTGCAAGCTTTTAAAGATGTAGTATTTCAGATACAAGTAAGAGCCAAAAAAACACTCTAAAAATAGATGCAAAATCCCAGATTTACTTGTATTTAAAGTACATAGTCATATATGGTTTACAATGTATGAATGACCTTTTTACTTCATTAGTCAAATCAACAGAAAACTTACAAATGTCTTACAGATACAATAAGGAAGATAGATACTCCACACATTCCTTAATGTAGACATAGGTGACCTCCTCCTCTAAACTAAAATACTTCTCTAATCAAAATGTTCAAACAAATTACACATGGAAGCTCTCTTTCAAAAATCCCTATGTAGTAATATACAAGTAGTAGAGCTTCTTATATAGAATTTGAAGCTTCATACTGCTACAGCTACAAAACTTAATCTACAGTTAGGATCCATCTATTCTTAATCAAGGGTGTACATTTGTCTCTAACTGTTTCTCAAAATATCATAATGGTATCTTTTCTTCCTCAAAGGATGCCATTGAAATCTTTTCAAAATAAGATTCCTCTTTCTTTGACTTCTGCTTTCTTATAGACTTTCCCCGTAGATACCCTTTTCTTGATCCTTTTATTAGTTTTGTTTGCTCCTTTTTTATTTTTCTACTCCTTCAAATATGTTTTCAAATTATTAAATACACCTTCTATAAAGGTCTGATCTCCCCCTAGACTCTTTGTCCATACATATTCCTACATTGTAACCCCTTCTTTCAGTTTCTTTTCTTCTTTTTCTGAACCTTCACTCTTCTTCTTGTATTTCTTCATCTTGGCATTTTCCTCCATCAATGAATCAATCATTTGTTTACTTAGATATGCTTCTGGATTCTCCATACATGGTGTAAAAATGGCTTTGAATTCTGTTAAAACTCTTTGCAGTTCATATGCTGGTATACCCATCCACTCATGATCTAAGAGCCTTTCCACTATCCTTTTATGCATTCTGATCATGTCATCTGCCTTTTCTTCTAAGTCTTGAGTGGTTGTCATGCACCTTCTGAGATTATCCTCTTCAAATTTTCATTCTAACCTTGCCTGTGGCACTTCATTTGCCTTTAAAGGGGTAATTACTCCTTCATTTATTAATTCTTCTACTCTCTCTTCAATTTCCTATAACTGTTCCAATTTAGATTTGCATTCCTCTCTTCTATATACAAGTATATTGCATTTATTCTTTTCCATCATAGCCAATTCCCATCCTTTCAGTGCTTGTTTTATTACATGTTCTCCTTCTTGCATGAAGTCCTTGAACCATTCTTCAAAAGCATTTGCCTTTAGCCTCTTATTTTCCATATCTTTTATTTCATCTTTAGATACAACTGCTATATCACTAGGCAATTCTGGCACTGTTGTATTGGGATCAAATATTCCCTTAATGAATTGTTGTAATTGGACAATGTGTCCTTTCAAATATTCTTGTTTATCTTTACCCTTCCTTAACATTTCTGTTATAGTCTAGTGCATATCCTCCCATTCACTTATGTGTTGTTTCCTAGTTGTATGCCCTAGGTCAAAATTGAGTATTTTATATTCATCTATTATTATTTCTCCTTTGCCTTCTCTTTTTGTGGTATGGCCAAGTTCAACATCCTGGATCCATTTGGACCCCTTTGTATTGCTGACATGGTTCTGGCCATTCTCCTTTCTTTCCTTGGTGTTGTATCGCCCAATAGACTTTTGATGTCAATAGGTACTAATTGTACCTCCACCTCTTCTTTTCTTATCTCTGCACTTAACATGGAAGGAACCTCTTTTGTGCCTTCAACATTTTTTTTTATTGATTACCTCTTCTTGAGGCCTTTCTACTTCTCTCTGCTCTTGTGGTTGCTGTTGTTGTTCCTATTTCTGTTGTGGAGGAGGTTGTTGTTGAGGGGCTGGCTCTTATATCATTGGATCATTCTTTTGTTTAGATTCACCCTCATTTTCTTCCTCTTCAATTTCTATATCCCCTCCACCTTCATCCTCTTCCTCAGGACCTTCCTTCCTTGATGATTCATTTTCTTGGTTTTCCTCTTTATTTATTTGTTCTACATTTGTCATGTCTATATCTTTTGCTTGTTTTTCAGTTTTACCTTCATCAATATTTTATGTATGTTCTTTGCTTTTAGGTTTATTGGTTGTATCCTCTATAGTTCTACCTTCTTTTGGTACCTTTTTAGACATGCTAATTTTCTCTGTATGTGAAGGTGAGCCCCCCATTACATCAGCCCCTTTTATTTCTTTTTCCTGTTCCTTTTTGCATTCTGTATTCTTTTCCTCTTCACTTTGCTCTCCATACATATTTAGAATATTTAATACATCTACACCTGAAGTTCCAGCTCATGTTTCTTCTTTGGCTTGAGCAGGTTTTTCCTTTACTGCTTCCTCAGGGGCATCCTCTTTTTCAAACTCCTCAATTTTATGTGCTTCATCCTACACCTCCTTTATTATTTTAGGAGAAATCAGGGTACCAAATGGATCTACTATTCCTGATTCTTCTTGTACCCTTTCCTTTTCAGATACTGAGCCTTATTCAATTTCCATCTCAGCCTGAGTGTTTTGCTCTTCTTCTTCACTTAAGAATTCTCTCGATTCTTCTTCTTCAATTCCAACTTTTTCTGAATCCATTTCTCTCTCTTCACTTTCACTACTGTCATCCTCAATGTGGATAGTTTCAGTGACTTGTTTGGCTTTATGTACTTTTGACCCTTACAGCATTTCTTTAGCCAATTTTGTCTTTACCTAAGCATATACTTGTCTTTTTTCCTGCTGAGGTGGATGCACTAGGTATATCACTCAACTTAGAACCTACCTGCTGTGCTCCTATGACTTCACTCTTTTTTGAAGTCTCCCCTTTAGATATGCTCACTAGTATTGCTTTTCTGACCTTCTGTCCTGTTATTTCTTTGGAGGCCTGTGCTTCTTCTGTGCTAATACAATGGCTTAATGATTTTGCCTCCACAAATGTACCAAATGACACTACTACTATCACTCCTAATGCATAAGGATCCATCAGAGTAGCATTTTTATCCTTTTCTACTATTTTGGCTTCCACAATATTTTTTTTCTTTTCATAGAAACATTGGAGATCATCACTATGCTCCCTTACTCTCTTTTTCCCTTTCTTTGGATATGTGATCTCCACTCCTTCAACTTTAAGCTCCTCAATTCTGTCTTTCAACCATGTCTTTGAAAACAAGATGACTGGTTTGGACAATGTGTCCAAAGAAGTGTTCCATGGTTTTGACCAATTAGGCTATCCAACAGGAGCAAGCCTGACACTTTCATAACTGTGATGTAGCAATTTACCATCATCCTCAACCTCTGGGGGAACATATATATCTCCCATGGACCTCATTTGATCAACTATTAATCTTTTATGAGCCCTCTTTCTTACCTCTTTATCATTCTTATAGTCTGACCAAAAATCCTCAATGTGTGTTTGATGTTTAAATTTTGAATCAATTGTATTTTGAATTCTATGAAAGGGATCGAACCTTTGGGCCAACTCAAACTCCTCGAATCCATAATACCTCAATTCCTTTTCTGCATAACCAACAACCTCTTCACTGTAGCATGAGTACTTACCAACTGCCCAAGGTAACATAAGATTTCCTCAGTTAAACTTCCTCTTGTACATTTTAAAGGCATTTAAATTCTGCCTTGAGAACTCTAGAACAATCAATTTATTGGAAGGATACCTGGGTAGCATGAAAGGCTTTCCCTCAAATCCCTCAGTTCTAATATAAGTAAAATGCTAAAATTGAATATACTAGGAACTGTGCAGCCCAATTGTATCTTCTGCATCTATAGATAACCTCTTATCAGGCTCTTCCCTTAAAATTCTAACCATGTATGTATAGAACACATCATTTACTAGAGCATACTTCCTCAATGCATTTTCTTCCTATAAATCAGGGTAATGTTCATATACCGGCTTTTGATCTGGACCATTTCCTAAGGTTCCAACCCTGTCTATCCCATGTATGAATGGTTGAACCTCTGCTGCACTTGAATATAATATGTATGAAGACAAATAGAAAGGCATCAACTTTTGCTTCCTTAGCATCGCCTATTTCCATATGGTTGTGCTTATAGCCTTAGCCCAGTGAATTTGTCCTTGCTCTTTTTTTGCTTCCCTTATGAACTGGATGACAGTAAACATCTGTGGCTCACACTTAGTGCCATCTCTCAATCCCACTAATCTACTTAACATTGTAATCATCAAGTATATTTCTTCTTTGCAGATTCTTGTGCACTCTTGCCACAACCTTGGGCTTGTTTTCTGCACTGTACCAACTGTAGAAGATCTTGCTTCTACAGTCCCTTTCATTGTTATTGAAATCTTCATTGTATTGATCTATATCAATATCCACCATTTTCTCATGTATTTCTAGACCGAATGTTCTTACAATACCTTTCATGGATAAGTCTGCAATGAGTCTATCGTAGAACATTATTTTCTTGGTAGCTAGGTCATACAAGTATATGTAATCTAGACACAAATCCCTAGCTTCCATAGCTAATGGAAAACCCACAGCCCTCTACAATCCACTCTCCCATATACACCTCATGTCAGGTGTAACGTCAGCAGCTATGATCTTCTACAAAAAATCATTCGCATCATAGCTCCCGATGTTGGTGTCTGTCCCTACTCCAGTGGTACTGATCAATGAAGGGTACCCTCTATGTAGTGGCAACTCCTCTTTTTCTATTTCTTTGCATGGCTTCCTCTCATTTTTAACTTCACCGCTTGTATCTACCTTTTTCTGCTTTGGGGCCATCCTGTAAAAATGTATTTTTTTTAACTTTTCGCTTTACCTTCTTACCTAGGGTTTTACTATGAATTTTCTATTTTTTACATTTTACCCTAACCCCATTTATCTTTTCCATTTTGACTTTCACATTTGTTTAACCCAACCCATCCAATTAACAATTAAACATAGTAATTTAATGAATGTTTACATTTCACAATGAAATTACTAAAATTTACTTGCATTTTCATTAACTGAATTATAACAGTGTATAAGATAAATACATGTATCCTTTGACATCTCAACCTTACGTCATTGACTTACTTTACCATTTTTACTCTGTTCTAGCTTCTGGAATTCAGTCCCATAGTGAAATTCTCATTTAATTTTCGTAGCAATCCTTCCTTCTACAATTTTTAATTTTGACAATGTAAATTTGAAAGAAAAATAACTTTAAATTTACCCTAACCCGTTGAATTTTACTCTTTTGAGTGTTAGCTCAGCATTAATTATAGAAGTTAATGCACCTACGGCCTCAACATTTTTATTTCAGTGTTTTGTTTTAAACTTCTATCTGTTAGTTTATTTTCTGCATACATCGCGCTTCCTTGTATCTTTCTTTGTATATTATTCTTTGTATGTTCCTCTTGTATCTTTTCAATATACAAACCCTTATGCAATGAGTCATACACCATGTTATCCTTTTCCTCTATATCCATGTTTGTATCTTTGCTTGTATACTGCAATGTATGTGACATAGATACAAGTGCACATACAAATAACCCATACAAACCCCTTTTTTACCTTTTATCTTCCTGACAATGTCCTTCATTTCCTTGTATATCGGAGATGTATATTGTTAACATACAATTGCCCCAAACATACAAAACCTTTCCTTTATTTCACTTCTTTTTTGAATCCGTCTTGCATCTTTTGTTTGTATCCTCTCTTGTATGTCAGCTTGTATATTCATCTTTTTATACAATACAACCCTAAGATACAATCTGCGGGACCCACTTTACTTTCCCATTTGTATCTAAGTGATATGACAATACTTGTATCTACTCTTAGATAGAAGCCTTGATACATGCAAACTCCTTTGTATAATCATCTCGGACTCCTCATCTTTTATAAACCACCTTACACAACTCTTCAGCTCCACACATGTATATAAAGTGAATGCATCTTTCAATATACATTAAAGTATGATGCACCACTTATATCAGATTTTAATTCTCTTTGACTTCCGTGCTATATGTATATCGAAAAGTATAAACCCAAAGCATGCAACATACAAGCCGTGAAACATACCTCGATAAAACCAAATTTCATATTCTCCTCGGGTTTGTGATATGTATATCGTGTTGTATATCACCTTGTATCTTTATTTTCACCAAACATACAACCTGAGATACAAACCATACACTTAACCAATTATCCATTTTATCTCTGAATCATGTCGGGTCTGATTTGTATGTAAAGAATAAAGCATTAGCAATATGTATACAAATATAATGGTTCATAAACCTGACAACTCTATGTGACTAGTATAATGACTCCACATACAAATGACCTTGTATATGCAACAAACAAACCTTCCTATAGTGCATTTTACCAAAACACGCATATCCTGTAGAATATTAGGAATTTTGAAATGGTTCAAAAAGCAACCCCTATTCATTTTTGACAAAGAATTCACACCTATTCTACTCTAGTACTTAATGCTATTTTTTCATTTTTTGAACAAGATTTGTAACCTTAACCTCCCTTTTCCCTTTCACCACCAAGCAGACCCACACACAAGCAAAACTAGAGCCACAGCCACAACAGGGGTCCTCATTTTGCTAAGAAGTAAAATGGGGCATGTTGCGAGCACCACAACAGGTTCATGTACATAGGGCCATTTGGACTTGCATGTTGTTCTTGTAAGGACATTTGATTTCCATGTGGATAGGTCTGGTGATTAGGTGGCATGATAGGGTTTGTAGGTGAAAGGTTTTGTGAGGTAGATTGTTGTGGACAGTGGTTGATGTTGGAAGAAGTAGGGTATGGTGATGTGGAATGAACGTGATAAGTGGGTGGATTAGATTGGTATGAAGTAAGATAAGTTGATGTGGAATTGATTTGATGTGTTGATGAAAGGGATTTTGAACTTGTCTCATCCTCATAAGTAAAGAGATGGCCTCCTCGAAGTATAAACCTGGTCTTAAGATGAGAGGCTCCTTTGATTGTGATCTTTGGTCTTGGATTGTCTTCATGACTTGGATTAGGAGGATAACCACCTTTAATTGTGACCTTGGGTCTTGCATTGTCTTCATGATTTGGATTAGGAAGAGGGGCTCCTCTAATTGTTATCATGGTCTTTGGTTTTATTTCATTGTTTGAATTAGAGGGGTAGCTTCCATGAATTGTTATTATAATCTTAGGTCTTGTCTCATGGTTATAGGGATAACCCCCTTGAATTGTCACCTTGGGTTTGGGATTTGTCTCATGATTAGAGGGATAGCCCCCTTGAATGATTACGACCATCTTGACACGTGTTGACTAGGACTAGGTTGATGATGATGTGGAGATGATTTGGAATGAGTATGGATGTGACTAGGATATGTTTAGAATAAAATTGATTTGGGTATGATTAGGATATGACGTGGAATGACAAAATTGGGTGATGTGGATGAAATGTAGGATGAATTGTTTATGTGTTTGGTGTTTAGATCTTGATTTGGCAATGTTCAAACAAATGATTATGCATATACACACATGAATCACTCACACAAAACACAAGCAATTTTTGACTTTGAAAATGAAATGTGATGATTATTAAGCATGCACTTGAAAACACATCAACAAGCCTAATGTCTAGTTTGAAATAGGGTATGGCCAATTAGGTTTTGGGCTATGTTTACATGAGGTTGACTAGGAATTTGAAAGTGAAATCATGCCACACAGCCAAGAGAAAGGGGTAACCCACCCTTCACCTTAACTTCCCAAAGGTATACAGTTATTTGGGGCTTAGCTAAGAGTGACAAGATTCCAACTCCCAATGAGGGTGTCTTTTGATTTAGCCTCGATTGCGGTCATCCCTTGGAGTGTGTCTCCAAGAAGGCCTCCTAAAAATGGTAAACAAAAGCAAACCAAGTGAGGTGTTTTTGAGCTCCAAGATCACCTTGTGGTGTGAGGAGAGAGCATACACATGCACACTTGATTCACATTCACACTTGTAAATTAACCCTCAGAAAAATGAAATGTGTGGAAGAAAATTCAAGCACTTGTTCATTTTAAATCCCAAATCCAAATGTGATAGAAGACACTGGTTTGTTTTCAGCCCAATTTTTTTGATGTGATAGCAAGCAAGTTGTTTGTTTTAAGCCCAAAGTCCAAATGTGTGATCAAATAAGATTAAGAGATGAGAGCTGAAATGAGTTCACTTGATTAATTTGATGTCCAAGCTACTATGTGTTGTGTGGTTACACAACACGCCCCATTTTAACTTATCAAAACAGGGACCCAACTTTTGGCTTGGCTTGTGTTGTCTGCTTTCTAGCGGTTTGGTAAAAATGAAGGTCAGGATGAGGTTGGTCATCATCATGAGGTTAGTTTGTCGAAGTTCATATTTTGTTTCTATGACCTCATATGTAGAAAGAGCTTGAAATTCCATGCAGGTTTGCCTTTTACATCACTTGAAAATTTGTCCATATGAGGGAGTTATGCACAGTCAAAGTTTTGGTCAAACCTGGTAATCGCAAGTGATCATCATATTTTTATATCCTCAGTCATGTTGTCAAGGTCATCATGATCTTGATCTATCACCCGATAAAAATCATGCAGTCCCAATATCCGGACGTCAATCTTAGGTGATAGTGCCCTTTACCCGTCAAATGACCTTAGGCGCATCGTGAGCATCATGTTTTGAGTGTAACCCGATATTTCAAATTATACGAGCATCATGATATTTTTAACATCACCTGATATTATAATATCATGCTGATCTTATAATATCACCCTGCTTAGAAAATCCACTATCTGCATATTTGCATGCGCATGTCAAAGTCCTATCGGAGGATCATCATCCTGATCTTTCAAGAGAGGGTCATATTTGCTGATATTCGCTAATATGATGATGACATCATCATATCCTCCTGATTTCCTTTTGCATGATCATGATGATCGCCCTATCTTTTAAGGGGGGGTGATGCTCTCAGCAGCATGATCATATTTTAAATATCACCCTAGCGCTAACCTGATGATGACCTCAACTCATCCTCATGCTTCGAAGACGGAATATGATGGTGACGTCATCATGATATTCGATGAGGAGGATCATCATATTTTTATCCTATCATGTTGTCAAGATCATCATGATCTTGTTTGTCAACCCGATATTTCGTAATGTCCTCCTGCCGAAATATGACCTTTTGCAAATATCCTGATGACGTCATCCTGATCTGATAAACGAAGAAGCAAATATTAGGAGGACATCATCATCACATTTCCCTTCGGCAGGATATTTTCCAAAACATGATCCGGTTCGCGAATATGACGATGACGTCATATTCTAAGTTTAACAAAAGCCCCGGATATCCTGATGATCATCATCATCCTGTCTTTCGAAAGGATTACCTTGGCCGCAAAGGGGTCATATTACATTCACCACCTGATCATCTTCCTTAGGTGACCTGATATTACATTTATCCCCTGATCTTAACTAAACATGACGGTGACGTCACCTTTTGCATTTTAATGAAGCCCGGATATGACGATGACGTCACCATCATATTCCTTTCCTCAGCAGCAGGATCATATTTCATATCCTCCTATTTTCCTTTGACATGATGATGATGATGATGTCATTCTTTTCCCCAATATGCAGAAGCGAAATGTGACGGTGACATCATCAGGACATTCGGAAGGGGGAGCATCATATTTCCAAAATATCATGCAGACGAAAGTTTTAAGTCTTGCTATCGGCCAAGTCTAGATTTTTTCTCGCCGATAGAACATGTCTTCCCGATGGAAGGACATCATCATGATTTGTTGGCGTCGGTATAAGTTTAACCGTCGGCCTAATGTAAAATTTGTCATCCCGACCGTGTGTAATCACGCCAATACATACATGATGATATTTGGAGCCTGATATACAAGAAAATGGGTGGGAAAACAGAGCGATAGAAATTTGAAGCCCGATTGCCTATAGCTGCACATTTGGAGGCCTAGTTAATAAAACGTTTAAATTCCTGTTGTTTATCCACATGATGATGAACTTAATGTTTGTCTATTTATTTGCAGGAAGTCATGATGCTGTTAGAGCTGTTGCTGATAATTGCAAAGTTGCACATGGAGGCAACATGAACCAGAAGTGAGGAGGATATTGTCAAATATGTTGTTTGCCAGCTGGAGACCGAATCAAATCAAAGATGCTGGAATATTCTGTGCCAGCTGTACATTTGCCAACTGGCGAAGCATGTGCTTTTCATCTGGACCGTTGATTATTATGAGAGGATCCTGATCCTTGGATCATTGTAACTGTTTTCTGGCATTTGTTCTATATAAGAGCCAGATCTTGAGCTGTAAAAGGAGGAAGATAAATAGATATATCTGGCAATAAGGCTAACAGAAGAGGGGGATATACATTAATAGACATTGGAATATCTAGCATTAAGGTCGATTACTGTAGAGTCAATTAGGAGATCGGATTACTGAGACTAATGAGGATAGAATTGTTGAAATGTCAAGGTTCTTTCTTCAGATCACTGTAAATGTACCTGTTCTTGAGCATACTGAATGGATATGAAGTTTTAGATTACATCCTGATTGCAAATTTTACGTAATCTTCCTGTTGATCTCTGGATATGTACTGGTGAATGCTGTGTTCAACTGGAAGCGCTTTCATTTCATTACATGTTGTCAACTTTTCCTTTGAAGATTTGCACTAGATCATGCGGATTTGTGGAATGTCCTAGTGAAGTATGATTCTAGTTTCCTTCTTTTCATTGCATGTATGGGAGCTTGTATGTGGATCAGTGATCTAAGTCAAGTAGTTTTGGGAATCTCATTCTTTAACCCTTTTCCTTTTTTTAATTTCATAAATTCATCACCATAACTGCAAGTCATGATAAATAATAAGTAGAAATAGAGAAATATGCTGACATCCCGTAGGTAACTGAAAATCATTAGCATATTTGAGTTAAATGCATGTAGTATTGAAAATATCATGCAAGGAATCATAAATAATGGTAGAAATCATGCAAATATCAGCCTGTAGGCACATTATTTGACTAAATTCACAGTGCAGAGGTAGAATTGTTGGAGATTTATGCAGAGCAGACATACAGAGAAGGATATTTGGAGGAATAATGATGAACTTTGCAGAAATACGTAAGGCCCCTGAATGGAAAACAGCAACACACATCAACCACTGAGTAACGTTAGTAGATTAAGACCTAATCAACGGAGACTTGGGATCATGAATTCTCTGAATTCATTGTATCTTTCAAGATGAGTAAAGGTTGTTGTGTAACTTTTATTCTATGTTTGTGAATGACCAACATCATGATCAACATAAATTGGCGCTAGAAGGAGGGCCGGTGATATGTTTGTATATGATCAACATCATGATCAACATAAATTGGCGCTAGAAGGAGGGCAGAACTGGAAAAGACACTACTGCTTTGGTCAGCATTCATTTTATGCAGGCCCGTCGCTTCTAACGCAACATAAATTGGTGCTAGAAGGAGGGCATGGGCTGTTTCTCAGCGAATAAATCCAGTTCAATTGACGTGATATCCCCTGCCTTAGTATAGCTGCTTGCCCTAAGTCTTGCAATTAATCTGTAGGCCCCTCGCTTCTAACGCAACATAAATTGGCGCTAGAAGGAGGACTAGAGCTGTGAATTTCTGGATTTCTGCAAATATTACATAAATATTTCATTATTTGAGTTAAATGTCTGCAAATATCTCTTATCTGAGATGTTTTGGTTGCACCTTTGCAAAGATCTAGCTTGAAACATCAAAGATTAGTTTGATTTTCTGGACTTTCAAGTTTTATTCTGAGATATGATGGATCTCCTTAAAATTTCAAAATCCTAAAAAAAAAAAAATTGAAAAATATAGTCTCATTTTGATGGATGTATATGAAGGCAATTGTCAAATTAACATTCCTTTATTTCAGGAAACTTTGAGTAGGCAGCTTTACCCTCACAGTTTGTCTAACTTTGGTTTATCTACCTGTTGCAGGATACACCAGACTGTGGAACACAGTGAAATAAATTGCTTAACTTTCCTTACAAGGTTGGATTTATACTTGAAAGAACTAATATTCTTCCCGGATGTGTTCAGGGCTGAAATTTGCCAGGAAAATGAGGAAATTCTGGAGCAACAAGCAGATGCAGCACCAGAAGTTATTAATTGCCCAGACACTGAAGTGGATCGTTCTGAAGATTTTGAATTATATTTGTCTAGAAATATACAGTGTAGTCAATTATTAGGTTTATCCACTGATGATGTTCTGATTGAAAGCTGGTGCAGATTATATGATGAAGAGCATTCAGAGAAAGATTGCTACCCTTGCTTGATCATGTTGAAAAAGATTCTCAAAAATATAGTAGCTGAGTCAGTTCCAGAAGGTAATGAAGAGGAAACATCTTTCCTTGATTCATTTTATGGTGAGATTGATAGGAGTTCTCTACTTCCTAATACAAGTAAGGATCAGTTAGTATGCAGGTATGAATCTTGTGAAAATTTTAGAGAAGAAACCACTCATCAGGATAATATTTTTGATTCTGATCCTAATACTTTTGATAAAGAAGATGAAACATCTTTCATGGAGTCATTCTATGGTAAAGAGAAGTGTAAACAGATAGTAGAGCAATTTAAATTCACTGCTGATGATGAAGTTCCTATGGTGGTAACTCAGGAAGTCATAGAGAAGAAAATAAATGCTGATTTATTACCTGACTTCTTTGAATTAAATGATCAAATACAAGAATGTTGCAGGTTAATGGAACCAGATCCTCTAATAGATAGAAGATGTGGATTATTTAATGAACAATTCCTGAAAGATGAAGATGTAGAAAACTTTGGAGTTGTTATGCATAATCAGATGTCACTCCAGAAATATTTTAAGAATGAAACAAGGGAGTGTCCTTATCAAGTGAAAGTTGTTTCTCTTTTACAGTTACATGATTTAGAAATGATAAATTTCTGTATATCAGGTTGTGATAATAAAGATACTTATTTAGATGCTGATGTGCAGGAAATTGAAGAAAATATTGAGAAGTTTCCTAAACTGGAGGATAAACTGAACATCCGGAATGAAGGGATAAGGCTGGATAAAGATGAAGAATTAATACATCAAGAGTCATACATCCTTCAATTTGAAGAGAGACCAGGCACTGAGCCAAGCAGTGAAAATATAATGACAAATGGAGGACCAACTGCCAATCAAGAAGCATGTCCAACAAAATCAGAAATACACCAAGTTGTATTTCTCCTTTCCACAGTAAATGATGTTGAATACTATTTTGATTATGGAAATTCAGGAGATAAGACATGCATATGGATTAATCATGAACATGATGAGCTGCCTTAGTTGCTGATCATCAAGAGTCATTCTGTTGAATACAGTGAATTCAGAATATCAGAATATTTTTCAGAATATAAAGATAAATTTGCTAGGTTGAGAACCATAACTGATACCCTAATGCTCCTGCACAATCAAAAGAAGTATGCAAATATAGGTGTATTTAGGTCATTTGCTGGTTTTTGTTTGCCTAGTAGTGGTTTGTATATAATTTTGTAGGTTAGTTGTTTGTACAGTCTGCTTGTTTTGCCTTCTTGTTCTATTTCTGTTGTTTCCTTTTGTAGGTTAGCTGTTTGTACAGGTTGCTTTTTGCTTTGCATTGTTGAGTCTTTGTTTTGGTTGGGCAAAACTGGTGCACCTTATTACTTAAGAACACTGTATAAATTGTTAGAATTCAAAAGTTGAATATAAGTTTTTACATAGGTTGTAACTCATATCAGTGTAGGTATTCTTGATCAGGTCTGTGGTATCATATTCATCAGTACTACTTTTCTTGAGTCAAGGTGATCCTCACAATGACACACCTAACAGCCTTGGGTTTGTTGAACATATCAGTGTAGGTGTTAAGTGAAAAATCTAAAGGTTGCCCTTGCTACCATTGCAATTCTCAACTTAATTTCAACAAGTGACCATTCCTTGTATCATGAGGCTACAACTGTTATATCTTAAGAATTAAATTCAAAATATAAAATAAATAAAATAATAAAATGGATTTTCTGAAATCCAGATTAAGTCATCTAAGTAACTCTACCGGAGCTATAGACGCTTGCTGGCAGTAGGGCTCTACTTAGGAGAATTGCAACGATAACCTTGCCGGGGCTATGGACGCCTGCTGGCAGCAAGGCTCTATCCGGTTGGCTATGAGGGATGAACCAAACTACGTAGCTTAACACCAGTCACTGACTTATTCAACTCACTTTCAAGATGAGTATATGAATCACATGCACACAATTGATCCCTTATCAATTCATTGTTACATTGATGAACATGATACCAGTTAGAAAGGATTAGGATGCTCATGTTTAATAGGAGTTGGAAATTTATGTTTTAACTTATCCTCACCTTTTGAATTATTTGAATTTTGTTGTTTTCTTTGGTGGCAAGTTGTTGTGTGGTTACACAACACGCCCCATTTTAACTTATCAAAACAGGGACCCAACGTTTGGCTTGGCTTGTGTTGTCTGCTTTCTGGCGGTTTGGTAAAAATGAAGGTCAGGATGAGGTTGGTCATCATCATGAGGTCAGTTTGTTGAAGTTCATATTTTGTTTCTATGACCTCATATGTAGAAAGAGCTTGAAATTCCATGCAGGTTTGCCTTTTACATCACCTGAAAATTCGTCCATATGAGGGAGTTATGCACAGTCAAAGTTTTGGTCAAACCTGGTAATCACAAGTGATCATCATATTTTTATATCCTCAGTCATGTTGTCAAGGTCATCATGATCTTGATCTATCACCCGATAAAAATCATGCAGTCCCAATATCCGGACGTCAATCTTAGGTGATAGTGCCCTTTACCCGTCAAATGACCTTAGGCGCATCGTGAGCATCATGTTTTGAGTGTAACCCGATATTTCAAATTATACGAGCATCATGATATTTTTAACATCCCCTGATATTATAATATCATGTTGATCTTATAATAGCACCCTGCTTAGAAAATCCACTATCTGCATATTTGCATGCGCATGTCAAAGTCCTATCGGAGGATCATCATCCTGATCTTTCAAGAGAGGGTCATATTTGCTGATATTCGCTAATATGATGATGACGTCATCATATCCTCCTGATTTCCTTTTGCATGATCATGATGATCACCCTATCTTTTAAGGGGGGGTGATGCTCTCAGCAGCATGATCATATTTTAAATATCACCCTAGCGCTAACCTGATGATGACCTCAACTCATCCTCATGCTTCGAAGACGGAATATGATGGTGACGTCATCATGATATTCGATGAGGAGGATCATCATATTTTTATCCTGTCATGTTGTCAAGATCATCATGATCTTGTTTGTCAACCCGATATTTCATAATGTCCTCCTGCCGAAATATGACCTTTTGCAAATATCCTGATGACGTCATCCCGATCTGATAAACGAAGAAGCAAATATTAGGAGGACATCATCATCACATTTCCCTTCGGCAGGATATTTTCCAAAACATGATCCGGTTTGCGAATATGACGATGATGTCATATTCTAAGTTTAACAAAAGCCCCGAATATCCTGATGATCATCATCATCCTGTCTTTCGAGAGGATTACCTTGGCCGCAAAGGGGTCATATTACATTCACCACCTGATCATCTTCCTTAGGTGACCCGATATTACATTTATCCCCTGATCTTAACTAAACATGACGGTGACGTCATCTTTTGCATTTTAATGAAGCCCGGATATGACGATGACGTCACCATCATATTCCTTTCCTCAGCAGCAGGATCATATTTCATATCCTCCTATTTTCCTTCGACATGATGATGATGATAATGTCATTCTTTTCCCCAATATGCAGAAGTGAAACGTGACGGTGACGTCATCAGGACATTCGGAAGGGGGAGCATCATATTTCCAAAATATCATGTAGACGAAAGTTTTAAGTCTTGCTATCGGCCAAGTCTGGATGTTTTCTCGCCGATAGAACATGTCTTCCCGATGGAAGGACATCATCATGATTTGTTGGCGTCGGTATAAGTTTAACCATCGGCCTAATGTAAAATTTGTCATCCCGACCGTGTGTAGTCACGCCAATACATACATGATGATATTTGGAGCCCGATATACAAGAAAATGGGCGGGAAAATAGAGTGATAGAAATTTGAAGCCCGATTGCCTGTAGCTGCACATTTGGAGGCCTGGTTAATAAAACGTTTAAATTCCTGTTGTTTATCCACATGATGATGAACTTAATGTTTGTCTGTTTATTTGCAGGAAGTCATGATGTTGTTAGAGCTGTTTCTGATAATTGCAAAGTTGCACATGGAGGCAACATGAACCAGAAGTGAGGAGGATATTGTCAAATATGCTGTTTGCCAGCTGGAGACCGAATCAAATCAAAGATGCTGGAATATTCTGTGCCAGCTGTACATTTGCCAACTGGCGAAGCATGTGCTTTTCATCTGGACCGTTGATTATTATGAGAGGATCCTGATCCTTGGATCATTGTAACTGTTTTCTGGCATTTGTTCTATATAAGAGCCAGATCCTGAGCTGTAAAAGGAGGAAGATAAATAGATATATCTGGCAATAAGGCTAACAGAAGAGGGGGATATACATTAATAGACATTGGAATATCTGGCATTAAGGCTGATTACTGTAGAGTCAATTAGGAGATCGGATTACTGAGACTAATGAGGATAGAATTGTTGAAATGTCAAGGTTCTTTCTTCAGATCATTGTAAATGTACCTGTTCTTGAGCATACTGAATGGATATGAAGTTTCAGATTACATCCTGATTGTAAATTTTACGTAATCTTCCTGTTGATTTCTGGATATGTACTGGTGAATGCTGTGTTCAACTGGAAGCGCTTTCATTTCATTACATGTTGTTGTCAACTTTTCCTTTGAAGATTTGCACTAGATCATGCGGATTTGTGGAATGTCCTGGTGAAGTATGATTCTAGTTTCCTTCTTTTCATTGCATGTATGGGAGCTTGTATGTGGATCAGTGATCTAAGTCAAGTAGTTTTGGGAATCTCATTCTTTAACCCTTTTCCTTTTTTTAATTTCATAAATTCATCACCATAACTGCAAGTCATGATAAATAATAAGCAGAAATAGAGAAATATGCTGACATCCCGTAGGTAACTGAAAATCATTAGCATATTTGAGTTAAATGCATGTAGTATTGAAAATATCATGCAAATATCAGCCTGTAGGCACATTATTTGACTAAATTCACAGTGCAGAGGTAGAATTGTTGGAGATTTATGCAGAGCAGACATACAGAGTAGGATATTTGGAGGAATAATGATGAACTTTGCAGAAATACGTAAGGCCCCTGAATGGAAAACAGCAACACACATCAACCACTGAGTAACGTCAGTAGATTAAGACCTAATCAATGGAGACTTGGGATCATGAATTCTCTGAATTCATCGTATCTTTCAAGATGAGTAAAGGTTGTTGTGTAACTTTTATTCTATGTTTGTGAATGACCAACATCATGATCAACATAAATTGGCGCTAGAAGGAGGGCCGGTGATATGTTTGTATATGATCAACATCATGATCAACACTATGTATGCTAATCCTAATGTTGTTCCAGCCTTGTAAGGTCACCTGCAAGCCACAAAATCAAGAAAGAAGCAAGTAGACTATCTAAGAAGATTGTTATGTGAAAATTGAGAATCTGATAAAATATGATGAAAATGAACTGATACAGAAAATAAATTTCATGAGTAGATTCTTCAAGAAATTCTATGCAATTTAAAAAAAAATTTGTGAAAAAAGGATCAAAATTGCAAAAGTTATGCTCAATTGAAGTTTGTAAAGAATCTAAACTTTGACTACAAAAAATAGCTAGTAAAATGATACTATCACCTTATAATTCCTACTCATTTGTGTAGTTCATCCTTTCCTCTTTCTAGTGAGCCCTTGTTTGCATGATTTCAACGTCGTATGCGAAAGTTATGGCAAAAAGAAAAAGATACCCCCTTTATGGCATGTAGAAGAAGGTAGGATGGAGGATTGCTGGATAAAACAATGAACCCTACGGAAGCACCCCTCGAACTACTAGATAAAAGGACATAGAAGTACCCTTTGGACCACTAGATAAAAGAATGCACCATGTGGGAACACCCTTTGGACCGCTGGATAAAAGGATGCACCCTACAAATACGCTCTTCGGACTGCTTGATAAAAGGATGTGGAAGCACCCTTCGGACCACTGGATAAAATGATGCACCCTATAGAAGAACTCTTCAGACCACTAGATAAAAGGATGGACCCTATGAAAATGCTTTTTTAACTGTTGGATAAAAGAACATGGAAGCACCCTTTGGACCATTGGATAAAATGATGCACCTAGTGGGAGCACCCTTCTAACCGCTGGATAAAAGGATGCACCATGCGAAAATGCTCTTCAGACAGCAGGATAAAAGGAGGCAGAAGCACCCTTTAGACCCTTGGATAAAATTATTCACCCTGCGGAAGCACCCTTTAGACCGCTAGATAAAAGGAGGCACCCTAAAAAAATTCCACATATTTTTTTTAGTCTCTGATTTTTGTGAAATAACAAGCGATTCTAAGGTTTTTGACCCTTCTGAGTGCATTGATGGCATAGGTGATATTCTTCTTTCTTTAGCTCTCATCTTCTTCTACCATCTATCTCCATCAGTTCAATCAATCAAACCATTTCTTCAAATCATCGATCCATCACTTCTTCCAATCAATCTCAAACCAAGCAATAAATCCAAATGTAAGTCCACCCTTTATCGATACTAATCAAGTTAACCATGTTGGATTAGGTTTGGACAACTAAGAGGGGGGGTGAATTAGTTGTCACACATTCTTGATCTTTTTCTTCCTTTTATAACTTAAAATTAGTTAATGAAATAAACATTTCAGTCATCACATAAGCAGAAATGAAATAACACATTTGACACCAAGATTTTTAATGTGGAAACATAGTTAAGGGAAAAACCACGGTGGGGGTTAACCCACAAGAATTTAATACCCTATTAAAAGTATTGATACAAAATGGGAATGCACATGCATTCAGGCTCACTGCCCAGAGCTCACTGCTCAAATGAAGGCTCACTACCTAAGGCAATATTACAAATGAAAGATAGAGATATGAACCGATGATATCATCTACTTATGTAGAAAGTTCAGTTCCTGTTGAGTGCAAAAACTGATCTTACACACTTCATCCTAGCTTTGTTCTTCTCTTATTCACATCTTAGATTTTTGCACTATTCTCATCCACTTTTCTTTGCACACTAACCTATCTAAATGACTGAATTCATCGACTATATATATCCACAACAAGATCTATAATCATTCTACCAGTCGGCTTCAATAGTACTTAGAACACCTAGGAATGCTTAGCCCTGTCATCTAGATCTATGCATAACTTGGAGTGTGGACCAAAACTTACTCTTGCAAATCATTACTCATGTTGGCCATAATTACTGAATGTCACCATTTGTCCAACAAGAAACTTCCATTCATCTGAAAACAAGATCTTCAATAAGGTCTGTCCATTCTTCTTCTATCTACTCTGTCAGATTGGAACCCGATACACAGATGCTAATAACATTTGATTCCTTCATTACCAGATGACAAAATTTTGGATTTAGAGTGTATTTGCTATGCTGTCAACAACCTTAGATTTGCAGCATACCATGCCTTTCCACCGGAGAGATCTGGACCAAAATATGAACTCTACTATATACTCTATTTCAAGCTTCCAGACTTAGATTATTGTTCTAACTTTTGGTATGATCAGATACTGCACTACGGAGGTGTGGGACAATCTTAGTTGCCATCAATGACTACTCCTATCAATGCTATGCAGTGTCTCTTGCTAGAAAACCAATCTTGTCAAATTATCCAATCGCATTCTTGGTCTTGATCCTAATCTTGTCATAAACCAAATCAATCAATCAATCATCATCATCAATGGGATTTATCATTCCTGCATCCTTGTGTTGATCTAGGGATATATCGTTCCCCACCATGACAACACTATCATCATCATCAATCAATCAACAATTAATCATTGGTTTACAGCTTGACAAGGGCAATACCTTGTTTGTTTGTGTATCATTTATCCATGCTTTCTTTCTTGTTTGTGTGTTTTATCTTTTTATCTTGCATTTGTATCTCATCTGTATCATTCTAGCTAATATTCATATCTTGTGTATGTTGGAATAGCTTCTTGCATTATCCTTTGTATCTAAGGTCACATCATACCTTTTGTGTATTAGGACTTTAATGCTCCAAGTTTTCTTCCTCATATGTCTAGACAAGGTTGTATCACGCTAGGGCATGAGACACATCGTCACCTTGGTCCTCATACCCTGGTGCATAATGTCTAGTGCTATATCAAACATCATGATTGCTCACTTTCATTGCATCATAACACCTCATTCATTTCTTCTATTCATTTCTCCCTTGACCAATCCCTTTCATGTCGAGAGCCTACCCGTGTTCTTCTAACCTGCCTATCCTCTCGAGGGGGCATCTTCATCCTATCTTTCCATTACCATCTTTTCTTCTATCCATACCTTAGATTCTTTGAAATGATGTTATTCGACACAAATCTCATCATTTTGAACATCATCTCAAAGAGGGGCAAAATGTAGACACCTAAAAATGTCCAACACCTTGTCATTAACATGTTTTGCCCTAGGTTCCTAGGTCATCACCTAATTAGTTAAATAAATTTTATTTATTTGACTAATTTATTTTATTGCCTTTCAATGCCATCATCCTATCTTCTATAATTAAATAAATTTTAATTATTTATTTAATTATTCATGACCCTTAATCTTCTCTAATTAAATAATTATTTTTAATTATTTAATTAGTCACTTATCTATTTCTCTTATAATTAAATAAATTAAATATTTATTTAATTAATAAAATCATCTTGTTTTCTTTCTAAAAATACAACTCATGCATATCTAATTAATTTATTTAATTAGATTATTTATTGATTTATTCCTCTCATCTTTTTAGGATGTATTTCCTTTAAAGCTAAAAATAAAATTGCTTTATATCTTTTCTATCCGAGCTTATCTTGTTTTATTCCTTCTTTTGTCCTTTAAAGAAAAAATAAAATAAAATCCAATCCTTATCTTATCTTCAACCCCTTGTCTATAAATAAGGCCTCTCATAAGCAATTTGGTATGCAGTGAGTTTGATATCCTTACTCTGCCGAAATCTTCTTCCAATCATCCATCTATTTTCTATCTATCTTCTTCTATCCTTTTTCATTCAACATTATGTTGTGAATGTGAGTGATCAACATTCAATAAATTGAACAAAATAATCATGAATTCATCATTCAAGGTATTTGAAAGGTTTGGGTAAGAAGGTATATGCATTTTATTGTTTCTATCTTATATTTATCCAAATTTAATTAATTACAACTGTATAAGGTTACATGTCTTTATAAAAATTCAAACATACCTATAAAGAGACCACCACCACCACCACAAGATACAAAGGTATGTCCAAATTTAGGCTATAAGATTTAGTCACAACTAATATGATTTTGTTGCATTAGATATTCTTGTAATAAAACTTTTTGACTATAACAAATTAAGAACTATGACTAAGAATTATTTTGTTGTAGCATTTCTTAAACAATAGTTACTTAAAGGTTTTAAATTTAGTGGCATGTTGAATTATCTTTATACAACTTTATAACAATTTAGCTACAGTAAACATAAAACAATAGCATGAATAACCATTACTAGGCATCATATAAGAAATGAATAATCAACTAACATAAACATCTATCTAGATATTATCGTATGATATCAAAACATATAATAATGAGATACAATAAGTGTCACATAATTCATGTAGCAATAAGTAGGCCTTAGGTTTGGGAAAGTGTCCAATTTATTGTCTTTGTTATTTCCTATCAAAAGGACAACAATTAAATCCTTTTAATTTTTTGAAATAAATAATTTATATATTAATAAATTTTAAATTAAATAAAAAGTTACAATAACTAGATATTTTTAACCAGAAAATAGAAAAAACCTCACTTTTGGCAATCTTCACTAGTGTGCAATAATTTGAGCATTTGGTAATGTAATAGGAACTAGGCATTGCCAAATATATACACAACAAGTCTAGAGAAAATATTGTCATAACATTAGATGATTATTGATGAATATTATTTATGGTGGTACCCACCTAGGTTTAGGGTTTTGAGTTTGTTTCATGCAAATGTTATTTTTTTTCTTAAACCCTAAGGTCCTGTGGTCTCCTTTCACTTTATGATCTATTCCCTCGTTGACTATTTGTCCTAGGTTCTTGGTCACTTAAGTCACAACCTGAAGCCTTTGTTTTTGTCAGGTGACCGACCCCTTGTCCTAGTCTTACTTGTTGCTACCCACAAAAAAATTAACCTTAAGTCCTAAGTTTAAAAGGCTTCATAAAGTAAATAGTGCAGCATCGCAGTGCATCAGCAGTGACATCACCCTACCTTTACGCGACCACAACAAGATGACATCTGTCAAGGTGGCTGGGCCTTTTATTCATTCATCGTGGGCTCAAGGGCAAGAAATTGTATGCTGCCAAGTCAGGGAGAGAAATGATCTATAGAAGGGTCAAGATCTAATAGTTATGCAAGCACGTAGGAGGATCCTATCAGAGAGAATATACGTCATGCAGCCATGACAGGGTGACACGTGGCCTGCTCCTAATAAAGAAATCTTAGAGCAAATGAAGAGGGGACGCATGGTGGGCTTAGTGCAAGTGTGTAGAGCCTAAAGGTGGTGGCCCATTTTCAGCTGCAATGCAGTGAGATGGTGCCACGTGTCTGGATCTGATGAAGGAAGGAAACGTTAGTGAAGGAAAGACTACCTGATTGGTGTAATTTTATTGGCAATGGACTTTTCAATGGTACCGATGTGGATTGCCAAGCATTTCAAAGCGTCGATCTTGTGAAAGGATAAACCCAGATCAACGACTCAATTTAAAATCTAGAGCGACTGTCTATCAGCGCCATTCCTGCCTATTTCCACTTTGTAGTTAATGAATCTGCAGCACGGCCATGGACCAAATATCAAATCTTCTCATCTGATTGAGGTCAAAGTTGCTTAACCGACAGATTTTCAAGGATTTCATCAGAAGATCTGACTATTCTAGCTACAAAATTTATTAAAGATCTGATTGTATCATGAAAAATCTATAAGGATGTGATCTTTTCATTTAGGAAGTTTGTTAGAAGGTAGATGGTCGGTAGCTTGTTTTCTCCTTTAAAAAGGAATACATGGCCATTATATGGGGGCTTTTGGATTGGGTCCTTTATTTTGACTCTGAATACAAGGTATTCACATTTTGGAAGGCATTTTATGTTGCAGACTCGATTCTTTGTCTGGGTGTAGAAACATTCTCTTTTTTGTAAGTGATAAATTTATGTATGATAATCTTCTTTCTAGATTAAGTTAAATGAGAAACACTCTATGTGTATGTTGTTTACAACTATCTCCTTTAATGTTATTATTTTTCTTTTGAACAAGGTTATCAAGGATTTCTGAGTTCTTCAATGTGCATGTGCTATATTGTATGTCTGGTTTCTTGCATCTGCTCAAGGAGTAGATTAAATTTCCTTTAGATCAGATGTAGGGAAAAATGGGTAATGTCAAAGGATTTGTAAAGTATGGTCATAGATAATACTCTTTCTTGGACATATTGTTGTTAGGCAGTAATATTTTGTGTTGAGCCCTCTATATATGAATTTCTGTTATCATAAGGAGACATTTTCAGTAATAGGTTTGACTCTATTGCCCTGACAAAGCACTGGTCTAGGGAGTTTTTCTATCCAAAGGGTCTAGGAAAGTCTCACAGCTCCAAACATATAGATCAACTCAAAACCCCAACTTGTTAGTTTATAGGAGTACGGTTAGGACCTTACATGCTCTCAGGATTAATCGGTGTAAAGAGCTCAAGAACATTGCAAACCTTGGTTCATCTTGCAAATTTTGATGTATATGTGAGAGCATTCTACTTGATATTGACAAGCCAAATCTTTATATTATGAGAAAGTCAAAGAAAAATATTTTGTTATAGGGATACCACCTAGGTGTGACAGAACCTGAAGTGAAGGGGAGGCATGTGCAAACAACCTCCAGTCTCAGTTGGCTGAATCATATAGTGAACCTATTGATAAGAAGTGGCAAATCTTTGGGGTTTACTACTTGTTGATTTGGGACCCAACAGAAGTGGCAACTCTATTGGGTATCATTGTCAAATTTTATTGTAGAGTCTCTGAGTACTATTGATGATTGTTTTTAGACATTCATAACAAAAGTTAAAATTCACAAAATGAACCTTAGCTGTCTTGAAAGATATGAAGAATTAACTAAAAATTCTTAATCCCAAGTTTCTGTATGATTAGGTCTTGACCTTGTGGACAATTCAGCAGGTTGATGTGAAACTATAATATTCAAGGGGCCTTATGTGAATTAGGATAATGAGTGACTTACTAGACTCAAACTATGCAAATTGTTGCAAATATCAACAAAATATTCTTTCCTTTGCATAAACTTCCTATTGTATCACAAAGCCTTGTATGATTTACAATAAAACAAACTTTGCCTTTCAAATTAATATGAAAATTGTCAAATATCAATGTAACTCTTCATTCTTAATTCAAATGCAAGACAATTTCCTTCAGACTTTTGTGTTTAAGCTAATTATTTATCAATTATTTGGAGAAAAGTTTAGAAAAGATTCAGGTTAGAAACGATCTTCTAAAATCTAAAAGTTTTGCCACTCACGTACTAGAAGAATACCATAA
The DNA here is from genome assembly GCA_027924645.1 of Cunninghamia lanceolata. Taxonomy (NCBI): domain Eukaryota; kingdom Viridiplantae; phylum Streptophyta; class Pinopsida; order Cupressales; family Cupressaceae; genus Cunninghamia; species Cunninghamia lanceolata. Next base: position 16,043,864 of record BSBN01001567.1, on the reverse strand, counting down.
TTTGAAAAATTCAACACAATTAAATCTACACATACAATGTCCTAAGCATTTTCATGAACATACATGAGAGATTGCAATCTTTTAAAGAATAATACATCAAACAAAAGCTAAATTCAGAACACACTCTATAATAGACGCAAAATCTTGAGTTCACCTTTATTTCAAGTATAAAATCACACAAGATTTACAATGTAGTAGTGACTTCTATTGTATTGATCCAAATTACTAGAAAACTTACAAACATTTCCACAGATACACAGAGCAGACTAGACATTCCACACTCCTAAATGTAGACATAGGGGACTTCCCTTTAGGACTAAAAAATGCTATCTCTAACACTTAGCAAATTACACTTATAGCTAATAATTCAAAATCCCTATGTAATATTATACAAGTAGCAAAGCCTCTTATATAGAATTTGAAGCTTCATATTGCTACGGTTACAAAATCAATCAACGGTTAGCATTCAAACTTTCGAGATCAATGGTGTAAATCAATTCCTAACCATTTCTTAAAATATCTTCATGGTATCATTGTTCACCTCAAAGGATGCCTTTGGAATCTTTTCAAAATAAGATACCTACTGACTTCCTCTTATTTGTTGACTTTGATCTCTGATACTCTTCAATTACCATCTTACTTCACATATTCTCCTTTCAACACTTCCCTATTCCTTTAGGTATTCTGCGAAATTACCTATTACTCCTTTGATAAAAGCATGGTCACTCTCTTGGCTTTTGGCCCATGTATATTCTTGTGCTTTTACTCCATCCTGTAACTTCCTTTCTTTTGTCTCCAACTCTTTAATTTTTTTCTGGTATTTCCTGATTTTAGCACTTATTTCCATCATTGAGTCAATCACTTCCCTGCTAAGATGTGTTGTGGGGTGAAAATATTGCTTTGAACTCTTTCATAGCCTTTTCCACTCCATATGCAAGTACTTATAGGCATTCATACCCAATGAGTTTTTCTATCATCTTCATGTGTACCTTTATCATGCTATCTACAACCTCTTCTAGGTCCCTAGCATTTATGATGCAACTCTTGAGAATTTCTTCTTCATATTTCAATCCTAACTTGGCTTGTGGCAACTGACTAACCATTTGAGTAGTAAGTGCTCCTTCAATTATCAGCTCCTCTATTCTGTCTTCTATTTCATCAAGTTGCCTTATTTCTGATTTACACTCTTCTTTTCTAAATTGACAGCTGTGTAGTATAACATTGCACTTATTCTTCTTGGCCAAAGCTATCTCCTAACTAGTTGTTGTCTTTCTTGTTGCTTCTTCTCCTTTCTGTATTAAGCTCTTGATCCATTTCTTTAAAATGTCAGCTTCAATTTTCTTATTTCCCATCTCTTTTACCTCCTCCTTTGATAGCATTGACATTTCATTAGGTAATTCTGGTATATTGGCACTGGGATCAATCATCCCTTTGATAAACCGCTATAGTTCGATAATGTGTCCCTTCAAATATTCATGTTTATCCTTATCCTTCTTTAATATTTCTGCAGTGGCCTGATGCATGTCTTCCCACTCACGTATATACTGTTCCCTTGTCATATGGCCTAAATCTATATTAAGTATTTTATAATCCTCTACTGTTATTTCTCCTTTGGCCTTGTCTTTTTGTGGTATGACCAAATTCAACGTTCTAGATCCAGTAGGACCTCTTTTGATTACTAACATGGTTCTGGCCTTCCTCCTCTCCTTTTGTGGTGTGGAACCACCTAATAAACTCTTGATATCTATAGGTACCAATTGTACCTCTACTTTTTCTCTTCTTACTTCCGAGCCTAACCAGGCTGGAGCTTCTTTTGTAGTCTTTTCAGCTTTTTCCTCATTAATCACCTCTTCTTAAGGATTTTCCATTTCTGTTTGTTCTTGTTGTTCTTGTTTTTGTGGAGGGGGTTGAGGCTAAGGGCCTTGTTCTAGGATAAGTGGATCATTCTATTGTTTTGACTCACCCTCATTATCATCTTCCTCTATTTCTGTGTCTCCTCCCTCTTCATCTTCTTCTTCTAGATTTTCTTTCTCAGAGGGCTCTTTTTATTCTTCCTTATTTTCCTACTCCATATTCTCCATACCCTCACCCTCTGCTTACTTCTCAGGTTCAATGTTACTTTCAGCAACATTCTCTGTGTCATCCCTACCTTCCTTAGGTTTATCTAATACTTTCATTGGTTCCTCTATTGTTTCAACTTTTTCTTGCATCTTTTCAGGCATGTCAGTTTGTTCTATATGTGAAGGTGAACCTGTAGTCTTACTAGGTTCCCTTGTATCTTTTTCCTCTTCATCCTTGTTTTCTGTATTCTTTTCCTCTTCACTATGCTCATCATACATACTCAAAATATCTAACACCTCAGCACCAGAAGCCTTAATGTTTGCTTCTTTCTCACCCTGGGCATGCATTTTCCTTCACTGCCTTTTCTAGTGTGTCTTCTTTCTTGAACTCTTCTATCTGTTGTGCTACTTCCTGTACATCTTTTATGATTTCAGGTGACACCAGTGTACCAAAAGGGTCCACTACCTCCAACCTGTCTTGTACATTCTTTTTCTTAGAATGTGGGCTTTGTTCAATATCCATATATGTTTGAGTATTGTGCCCTTCTTCTCCACCAAAGTATTCACTTGATTGCTCTTCATCTTTACCAGTTTCTTTTCTTGTCCTAGGATCCACATCCCTGACCTCACTATCACTGCTATCATCTTCAACATTAACAGTCTCCCTTACTTATTCGGCTTCATGCAATCTTGATTCTTACAACTTTTCTTCAACCAATTCTATTTTAACCTTTGTATATGTTTGCCTTTTCTCCTATGAGGTAGCCTCACTAGGTATGCTACCCATCTTAGCACCCACTTGTTGTGCACCTATAACATCATCTTGTTTTGATGTTTCTCCCTTTGATGTTTCCACTGCTATTGCCCTCATGATTTTCTGTCCTTTTGGTCTTTTAGTAGCTTGGGCTTGTTCTGCACTGGTACCATGACCAGATGTTTCTGCTTCTATAAATATACCTAATGATACTGCCACTATCACCCCTAAGGCATACAGATCCATTAGAGTGGCATTCTTGTCCTTTTCAATGATTTTGTCTTCCACAATCTTTCTCTTCTTCTCATAGAAACATTGGAACTCATCCTGATGCTCCCTCACCCTCTTTTTACCCTTCTTTGGAAATGTGGGCTCAATCCCCTTAGCTTTAAGATCTTCAATTTTATCCTTTAACCATGTTTTAGAAAACAAAATGACAGGTTTGGACAATGTGTCCAAAGATGTACTCCATGATTGTGACCAATTAGGCTCTCCAATAGGAGCAAGCCTGGCACTTTCATAACTGTGATGTAATAATTTGTCATCATCCTTAACTTCTAGGGGCACATAAATTTCCCCCATGGATTTCATTTGCTTTACTATCAGTCTTTTGTGAGCTCTCTTCCTCACTTCTCTATCATTTTTGCAATCTGACCAGTAATCTTCAATGTGCACTTGATGTTTGAACTTGGGACCAATGGTTCTTTGGATCTTATGAAAAGGATCGAACCGCCTTGCTAATTCAAATTCCTCAAATCCATAGTACCTCAATTCCTTCTCTGAATATGCAGCCACCTCCTCACTGTAGTAGGAATATCTACTGATTGCCCAAGGGAGATTGAGGTTTCCTCTTCCATACTTCTACTTGTACATCTTGAAAGTATTCAAATTTTGTCTTGAGAACTCTAACACAATCAACTTGTTAGATGGATACCTGGGCAACATAAATAATTTTCCTTCGAAACCCTCAGTTCTAATGTATGTAAAGTTCTAGAATTGTATGTACCAAGAACTGTGCAATCCAATAGTATCCTCTGCATCCTCAAATAACCTTTTATCTTGTTCTCCTCTCAAAACCCTTACCATGTATGTATAAAATACATCATTCACTAAAGCAAACTTTCTTAATGCATTATCCTCTTGTAGGTTTGGATAATGGTCATATACTAGTTTTTGATCTGGGCCATTCCCTAGGGTGTCAACTCTATCAATTCCATATATATATGGTTGAATCATTGATGTGCATGAGTATAATACATATGAAGACAAGTAAAAAGGCAGCAACTTCTATTTTCTCAACATTGCTTGTTTCCATATAGTTGTGCTAATAGCTTTAGCCCAATGAATTTGTCCTTGTTCTTTCTTGGCTTCCCTCATGAATTGGATAACAGTGAACATCCAGGGTTCACATTTAGTGGCATCTCTTAAACCAACTAACCTGCTCAACATTGTTATCATCAGATGTATTTCCTCCTTAAAATCTATTCTATACAGATTCTTATGCACTCTCACTACAGCCTTGGGTTTATTCTTTGCATTATACCAACTGTAGAAGATCCTGCTTCTACAATCCCTTTCATTATTATTGAAGTCTTCTGTATATTGATCAATATCAATGTCCATCATTTCTTCTTGTATTTCTAGACTAAATATTCTCGCAATCCCCTCTGTAAATAAGTCTGCAATGACCCTATCTTCATATATTACCCTCCTGGTAGCTAGATCATATTTATTTATACATTCTAGAACTAGGTCCTTAGCCTCCATGGCTAGCAAAAAACCTGCAGTTTTGTATAATCCTCATTCCCAGATACTTTTCATGTTAGGAGAAGCATCTACTACTATAATTTTCTGTAAAACATCCTCGGCATCATAGTTTCCTAGGCTTGTGTCTATTCCTACTCCACTTGTACTGATCCAGGATGGACACCCTTTGTGCACTGGTAAATCTTCTTTTTCCATTTCTTTGTGTGGTTTTCTCTCTTTTTTCACCTTTTCTTCACCTCCAGCATCTACTTTTTTCTATTTTGGAGCCATCCTGTGAAAATACACACATTTAACTTGTTTTTACTTCATTTACCTAGGGTCTTTTTACCATGAATTTCTACATTTTACATTTACCTTAATCTCTTTTTTTGTCTTTTCCATTTAGATTTTAGGTTATTTAAAATAATTAGCTAATTTCCTAATCAGATATAGTAATTTGTCTTTAACTTACATTTTAAACCGAAATTACTCTAACCAATTCACATTTTATAATTAGCTGCATTGCAATGGCATTTAAGAAACATACCTGTATCCATGATAGCTCAACTCTAACAGTGTTGACCAATTTACCATTTTCAAGCTTTTCCATTCTGAAATTCCATTCCGTAATGAATTTTCTATTCAATTTGTGCAATAGTTCCTTTCTTTTGCAATTTTAATTTTAACAATGCAATCTTGAAAGAAAAACAACTCTTAATTTACCCTAACATGTTAAATTTCATCATTTCATTATTAGTTTGGCATTAAATGTTGCATTCAATGCACATACAGCTTTGTCTTTCTATTTCAATCTTTTAATTTTGAACATTCTATCCGTTAGTCTACCATTTACATACATCTCATTTTTTGTATGTCCTTTTTTATGTCATCAATATACAAGCCTAAACATGCAATGGGTTACAAACAATGTTACTTTTTTCTTTATGTTCAACTTTGTACCTTTCATTTGTATGTCGCAATGTATATAAGATAGATGCAAACAATCATACAAATGCAACCCATACAAACCCTTTTACCTTTTAATTCCCAACGGTGTCTTTTTATTTCTTTGTATATCGGGATTGTATGTCATTAATATACAATCGCACCCACATACAAAGAATTAACCTTATTTTATTTCTTTTGAAATCTGCATTGAATCTTACCTTTCATTTCTTTGTATCTCTGCTTGTATATCCATTTTTATATCTATTTGTATATTAAACATACAACCATAAGATAACCACCACAGGCCCACTTCAATTACCCACTTGTATCTTTTAGATGCATAATTATATCTACACTTAGATACAATTTCATATACATGCAAACTTTTATACAACCATTTCAGACCTTGTCACTTTTATTAACCATATTGTATATTCTTTTCAGATCCATACATGTATATTAAGCAAATGCGTACTGACTCAAAAAATGCTAAGATGCAATACATCGCTTACATCATATTTAACTCTCTTTTGGAATTCACATTATATGTATGTTAAAGATGCAAAACCGAAACATACAAACATACAACCCACGAGACATTCCCTTTTTCTCACCTTAATGAACTATATTTTATATCTTCCTCGAGTCCGTGAATGTATATCGCCTTTTATGTTATTTGCGATTAGATTAAACATACATACAAACCAACATACAATGCAAACTTGACATTTTCTTCATTTCACTTCTGAAAACCTATCAGGTCCTACTTGTATACAAAGGATACAAACATTAAGCATATGCATACAAACTACCATGATGCCAAAACCCGATTATACTCGACATGACCTATACAACGACTTCACCTACAAACAACTTTGTATATGCAACATCCAAACCTTTTTATAATGCATTTTACCAAAACACATATATCTTGTAGAATATTGGGAATTTTTTACTGGTTCAAAAAGTAACCCTTACTCATTTTAAACAAAGAATTCACCTCTATTCTCTCCTAGTACTTAATGTTAAATCTTTTCAATTTTCAACATGATTTGTAACACTTACCACTTTTCCCTTTACCACTAAGCAAGACCACACACACAAGCAAAAAGCAACAGCCATAGCAGGGGTCCTCATTTTGCTAAGAGGTAAAATGGGGCATGTTGTGAGCATCACAACAACTAGCAACCAAATAAAATAATTAAATTAAAATCATTAAAGAAAACTAAATGAAATGAATTCATAACTTCCAACTTCCTTTTCTGCAAACAATTATTTCACTTGAGACTTAATGTATTCAATAAGGTGCATGAATCCTTCAGTAGAATTTAGGTGTGTGCATGTGATTAATAATACTCATCTTGAAAATGAGTTGAATAAACTAGTGACTAGTGTTAAAATACATAGTTGATGTCATTCCCTCATATTCAACCGGATAGAGCCTTGCTACCAGCAGGCATTCATAGTCCTGACAAGGTTATCGTTACAATTCTCCTAAGTAGAGCCCCACTGCCAGCAAGCATCTATAGCCCCAGTAGAATTACTTAGATGACTTAATCTAGATTTTTAGTAAAATCTATTTTATTTATTTATATTTTTTAACTTTGTGTAACATAAAAAATTTTATAATATATTATCATTGTAAATTCATGATGCAAAGTATGAGCACTTGCTGAAATTAAGCTGAGAATTGTAATAGTAGCAAGGGTGACCTCTGATTTTTCACTTAACACCTACACTGGCATGTTCAAGAAACCTAAGGATTTTAGGTGTGTCATCATGAGAAACATTCCTTGAATACTCAACTCACAGCTATTGAATACAAAATTTCACAAGTCAAACAATTTTCTACATTCATGAAAGTCACAACAAGTTATGCATAAGTTTCAAATGATTAACCTGAATGCTTTGAATTTTTTGTTGTTTTTAGTGGTTGTTAATCTGCTCCTACATACCTCAAATCAAAACAAACATCCCTGCCAAGGAAACACAACAACCAAACCAACCAAACAACAAAGCAAACAAAAACAAAAGCAAACAAAACCAACAAAAACAAAACAAACCCACACCCTATACATTGTTTACAATATGATACATAATAGGACAGACCCTATTTTCTCAAGCTTGGAAGTAAAGTTTCAAATGCTGACCATTAATAGGTAATGACAGATCTTCTCCAGTCAAAATCTTGAGCCTAAAAGTGTTGTCTCCTATTATCTCTGCGACCTGTAGTGGACCTAACCACAATTTGTCAAATTTTTCATGATTTCCCTTCTTTTTATGTGCTTTATCCCAGCACAACACTAGATCTGATATTCTAAATTTTTTAATCTTTGCTCTTTTATCAAACCACCTCTTGACCACAGCTTGGTGTTTAGCAAATTTATCTATGACTTGATCTCTCTTTTCATCCAATTGCAACATTTGGACTAACCTAGCCTCTCTATGATCATCAAATCCCAAATACTCATTAGCAAACTTCTAGATAGGTATTCTCAAATTGACTAGAAGTATGGGATCAGTCCCATAAACAAGGTGATAAGGTGCATTGCCTAAGGCTGACTTAACCTTAGTCCTATCTACCCACAACTCATATTTTAGCAATGTGTTTGATTCTTTTGGATTCTTTTCAATTAATTTCTTAATGATATCTAATAAAATCTTATTAGTAGACTCAGCTAAACCATTCCCCCGAGGATAATAATTTGAAGAAAATTGTAAAACTATTCCATACTCAAATGCCCACTTGGAGTATTTCAGAGAAGAAAATGTAAGGCCATTATCACATACCAAAGAATATGGAGCCCCAAACCTTGTAATGATGTTTTCTTCAAGAAATTTGATAACCACCTCAGTAGTAGAGAACTTAGAGCACATAGCTTCTATCCACCTTATACAATAGTTTGTCATTGTCAGTATAAACTTGTGTCCAATAGATGATGGAGGATTTATGACTCCAATGAAATCCAAACCCCACTGTGCAAATGACCTAGATTCAATAACTGGTTGTAATGGATTAGCCTAACTTCTTCCCTTGTCTATTGTAGTTTGACAGGTATGACAACTTTGAATATGGCCTTCTGTATCCTTAAGTATTATCCAATAGTATCCACCTCTTAAAATCTTATGTGTAGTAGCTAAATGAGAACCATGAGTGGTTCCATACTTATCATGTAGCTCTAATAACACTTTATTTGCTTCAATTATGTTTAAACACCTTAAATATATACCTTCATGGTTCTTTTTGAACAAAAGATCCCCTTGTACCATGTACCTTTGTGCTTTAATCTTCAAGGCTCTCCTCGGAGAGGACTTCATCTTACTTGGATATTTACCTGATATCAATCATTGTACCAACTTGATGCATCACTAGAGTTTAGTACATATTGTTGCTTTACCAAATTTGGATATGTGTTTGCTATGGTCTGTACTAATGCTTGTCCTCTAACTAGCTTCATTGGAATGATCTCCATATCAAATTCTTGCAATATTGTAATCCATTTAGCCCTTTTCTATCTAGGCTCATTTTACATCAACAACATTTTCACTGTTGCATCTGATACTATGGCTTTAACTTGACTTCATAAGATGTAGTGTCTAAACTTTTTCACTCCCCTTACTAATGCAAATGCTTGCCTTTCTATGTCCAAATATTTCAATTATGCATCTTTTAAAGGGGCACTCATGAAAGCTATGGGTTTGTCTTCATTATCTTCTCCCTTTTGTGTCAAGGTAGCTGCAACTGAATGTGTAGATGTAAAAAAGTATATGTAAAATGACAGTATAATTAGGACTTGCTAACATAGGAGCATCAGAAATGGCTTCCTTAATATCTTCAAATGCAGCCTTGACCACTAGTATCCATTCTATCTTTGTATCTTTCTTGAGTATTGCATTTAGTGGCTACACGATCTTTGCAAATCCTATAATAAACTTCCTGAAAAAGTTAATCTTACCAAAGAAAGAATTTAATTCTTTCTTACTGTTAGGTAATTGCAATTTTCTTATTCCTTCTACTCTATCAAGATCAATGGATATCCCATTTTCTTAAATGACATGCCTTAACAATTTTCCCTCTGTTACACCAAATGAGCATTTCTTTGGATTGAGAGAAATTCTGTACCTTTCACACCTTCTGAGCACTCTCCTCAAATCTTCTACATGAGTTAACACATCTTTAGAATACACAGTTAAATCATCCATATAAATAATAATGCACTTACCTGACAATCAACGAAATGCAATATCCATGGCTCTTTGAAAAGTGGCACCTGCATTTATTAAACCAAAAGGCATTCTCCTATATGCATAATTGCCCCATTTGCAAGTAAATGCAGTTTTCAACCTATCTTCTTTGTCAACCAAAACCTGATTATATCCTAAAAATCCATCTAAAAGGACATCATCTTGGCACCATTTACTGCTTGCAGTACTTCATCTATTGGAGGTAATGGATAATTATCTTTTTTAGATGCTTTGTTTAGGTTTCTAAAGTCCACACATAATCTAATGTCTCCACTTTTCTTTCTCATGGGTACTAAGTTAGCTACCCAGGTTGAATGTCTGACTAGGAAAATCATTTTAGCAGACAACAATTTTTTTACTTCTTCAAGGATTAAAGGCTCCAAAATAGCATTTGCAGGCCTCTGTTTTTGCCTAAACGGTTTGACTCCTAGTCTTAAAGGTATCACATGAGTTATGATGCATGTATCATAAGTCTTCCAATCTTCATATGTCCATGCTATTATGTGTTTATACTCTTTCAAAACATCCACAATTTATTTCCTTAACTACTCAGAGAAAGCCTTTCCAATCAACACATTATGTGGACTTTGCTCTATTCCTAGGTTAAAGGGATCACATTTACCCCCTTCATTTTTGGGCAAATCTTTCTATCTAACCACACCATCAAAGTCAAAAATCTTTTCCAACTCATTTACTCCTTTGGGTAAGAAATTACTCTTCAAACTTATTATGTCTTCTTCATCCCAAGACACATCAGGCCTCTCTTGGTCATTAATGATTTGAGCTTCAAATACTTCATTACAAGTAAGAAAGTCCACAATTTGTTGATCCCCTTCAAATATCTGAAAATGAGTAATGTTATCTGGTATACTCGGGACATTCACTAATTCAACAACAAATCTTTTTTAACCTAACAATGTTAATGGCTCTGAAGTAATAGCAACAATTGCTAATGCATCTGGTCTCTGATTTAGTTCTGTAGGGATATGCTCTATGTTAAAGGGATCAAATGATTCAATTAAATCCCATACCCTATGCCTATAGTCGACAATTTTATTATAATTGCACGCATACAGTTTCCTAATATGTCTAACCACTAACTCAGAATTTGAAAAAACTTTGATCATTCTTACCTTTTTCTTGATAGCCATAACAAGTCCATAGATCAAGGCTTGATACTCTACCACATTATTAGTGCAAGCAAATTGTAACCTATATGCTACTAAAAATGACTTACCACTTGGATCAATAAGTTCAACCCTGGCTCCGGCCCTTTGTTTGGACTTAGATCTATCACACTTTAGTGTCCAAATTCCATTTTTATTCTTTTGACTTTTTACTTTAGCATGCCCTACTTCATTTGTTACTTGGGTTGTAATATTCTATTTAACTCTAGGTTCTTTATTCTGAATTACCTACACATTAGCATTTTCACCTTGTAAATCAGAATAATCAACATCTTTTGCTTTTGCTTCTTCCTTCAAATCTTGAATTGGCTCATTTATGTTATCATGAAAATACAACTCATGTATATTAGGATTAACCTTTCCTTCTTGCAATTCCATTCTCTTCATGCACTTTCTGTATTGATACTTTATGATGTCTCTGCACATTCCACAATTCTCTTCAGAATGAGGCTTATTATGGGCTCTGCACAAACCTTTATACAACTTGCACTGAACTAGAAATTTTTGTTCAATGCACCTTTCTATTTCCTTCCTTATGGTTTGACCAAAACTATTTACTGCATTGTCTTCTTCATCAGAAGAATTGTAATCAGACTCAATGAATATGTTTCCTTACTAACAGGCTTTACCTTAAAATTCAACATCAATATTTCCTCAGATTCCCTCTTATCTGCATACATGACCACATTAGTGTTGGAAGGTTGTTCAGTTTTCTTACTTTTGTCCTTGGATTGCATATCTCTACCCAGAACATCTATATCAATAGAAGTTTCTTTTGCCACAGATGTATCTAAAGACTTCATGAAGGCCATTCTAACCCTTGGACTTTTCAATAACTCATATAGAGGTACACTAACCTTGATTTTCTTAATTTCTTCAGACAAATAGTTCATTAACTTTGTTATTTCCATAGATTCTATTTTCCCTGCTTAAACTTTTGATGTTGTTGCCCCACCAGTCCCATGATGATTAGCTTTTAATATTGCAGGGTTATTACTAGCATGCTGATTTGGAGGGGTATTGAAATTTTTAGGCAGAGTGGAGGTAGTGAAAGGACCTCTAGGCTTGGTATTGCTCCTCAGATTATAAGTGTGATTCCTATTAGACTAATGAAAATCCTACACTTCCTCTATTTCACATAAGAATTCATTTTTAGTTTCAAAGGGAAATTGAAAAGAATCTAATACTAGGGCTGACTCAGGATACAAACTCACAAAAAAAAGGCTCATCATCTAATATCTAATTTTCCTCTTCTCTAGTTGCAAAGGTGAAACTTTCTAAAACCAAAGCAGACTCAAATCCTGAGGGTACTATTTCATTCCCTTTTGGAATAAAAAATTCAAATGTGGGAGCTTGTAAATCAACATTGAAAATGCTATCTGCGAGATGAAATTGAGGGCAATCTAATTTAGCATGTGCAGTTGTATTGTGAATCCTACACCAATTCTTTAATGCTACATTAGCCATTTGGATTCTAGTTGACTGTTTTAATTCCTGATTATCTAGACTCTCAAATGGAGAAGCTAGAGTGTCATTATTTGGTCCTATGTTCCATGTCCTAAGTGGCTTAGGTTGATTATAATTTCTGTTGTTATTTCCCCAGGTTTTTTTATCTCCAACATGTCCCCTATTTTGTACTCCCTGTCCCTGATTGTGATTTTATCCCTGGTTATAATTCTAATTTTGATTTGAGCTTTGACCTTGACTGTAATTCTAGTTTTGGTTTTGATTATGTCCATGAGTATTTCTACCATAGAAAATTTCATTTCTTAACTGTGTCATCTCAGTGGTCAATCTTCTCAAATGTGCAGTAATTTCCTTAATTTCTTCCCTATCCTCTTGTGCTTTTGCCACAAATGTATCCTGAGGAGGCTGGAAGAAGGACTGACCATTAGTCTGATGGTTATTGGTACTATTACTAGTATAAGGAACTATAGTCTGGATGGGGGAAGGATTATACATAGGTGTATATGTTGGAATTGGATTTAACAATGGAGTGTGATGCATAGGGACTCCATTCCAAGGTTGTGCTTGATTTTGTATCCCAGGGTTTCCTCCATTCAAGAAAGGATTATAGGTTGTTTGTCTCATCTCCTTATTTACAATAGCTACCTCTTTATAAGCTTTAGATATAGTATCTATATTGTCCTTTCTCCTAACAAACATGGCAGTCAATGGATCTAGGGTGACATAATACATTATATTTAACTCTCTTTTGGAATCTGTATCCTATGTATGTTAAATATGCAAAACTAAAACATACAAACATACAACCCGTGGGACATACCCTTTTTCTCACCTTAATGAACCGTATTTTATATCTTCCTTGAGTTTGTGAATGTATATCGCCTTGTATGTTATTTGTGATTAGATTAAACATACATACAAACCAACATACATTGCAAACTTGACATTTTCTTCATTCCACTTCTAAAAACCTATCGGGTCTGACTTGTATATAAAGGATACGGACATTGTCTTCATTCCACTTCTGAAAACCTACTGGGTCTGACTTGTATACAAAGGATACAAACATTAAGCATATGCATATGAAATACCACAATACCAAAACCTGATTATACTTGACATGACCCATACAATGACTTTCCCTACAAATGACTTTGTATATGCAACATACAAACCTTTTTTATAATGCATTTTACCAAAACACATATATCTCGTAGAATATTGGGAATTGTTTACTAGTTCAAAAAGCAAGCCTTACTCATTTTAAACAAAGAATTCACCTCTATTCTCTCATGGTACTTAATGCTAAATCTTTTCAATTTTCAACATGATTTGTAACACTTACCTCTTTTCCCTTTACCACCAAGCAAGACCACACACACAAGCAAAAAGCAACAGCCACAGCAGGGGTCCTCATTTTGCTAAGAGGTAAAATGGGGCGTGTTGTGAGCATCACAACAAGTACCAGTGCTAGCGTATGTAGAGTTTATATATGAACAATAATTTATCATTCCCGTTGGAGGGTGGTGACTCTACTTACTACTGTCATGGAAAGATCAAATAAAGACTATGTGGTGCTCTACTGGTGTGGTGAATCCAGAAAATAAAGGTACTTTCTTGAAGATTTGTTCCCTGTGGAGGCGGCGACTCTGTTGATTGAACTTGTTTGAAGCAGCAACATATTTCCAAGTACTCCATCTTTTCATTCAAAATTATTCAAATAGAGCAACAATCCTGGTCTTGCTCTTAGAAAAAGCCATTTTTTAATTGAAAGATATAAATCCCTAAATTTTAATGCAATAAGTGGTTACCCAAATGTTGTCTCCCATAAAATTAAAAAGTGTTTGCCAAACTATAGTGGATCAAATTCTGAGTCTACAAACAAACATCTACAAATATTTTGTGATTTGATTGAAGATTATGAGGTAGAGGGTGAAGATGTTGTAATGAAGCTCTTTGTTCAGTATTTAAAGGATGATGCTAGGGTCTGGTTTTTAGACTTACCTGAGTGTTCAATTTCTTCATGGTTCGATTTAGAAGGTGCATTCCTAGAATAGTTTGGTGAAAGAACTAATGTGGTTTCATTGATCATACAATTCATGAATATTCAAAAGGAGGATCATGAACTAGTTCTAGCATTCAATTTAAGGTTTACTAAGTTGCTCAAGCACATTCCAGAATACATGGAACCTAATGATGCATTGTGCTTGACAATTTTTCTAGCTACATTTGATGAAGAAATGACTTATCTGTTGAGAGATAAGGAACTGGCCACACTTCACCAAGCTTATCAATTTGCTATGGATATTGAAAATAATCAAAAATATGGAATGCCAGTAGGGTTCATGATTGTAAGTTTTAAAAAAGATATATTTAAGAACACTAAGTGCAGTCATGATTTGATACATGAAGAAGCTGCTATAAAAATGTGGGCACATCCTGCAATAATGGGGACAAAGATTATAGTCAGCCTCTGGAAGAAAGATATGCAGACACAGAATTCCTTTCAGATGATGAAATAAATGATGTATATGAGGATGCATCCTATAGCAATAGGCATATGTTAGTTGATCATGAATATCTTTATGAGGCGGATATGCAGATCTTCACTCTGAATATAGAGGATATTGGCTCAAGGAGTGGCAGGGAATGTGAACATTCAGATCCATACCTTTCCAATGATGAAATGCATTTGAATGTTGAATATGAATGCTTCCTTGAGGATGATGAGCTCCTCTACAATGCAGAAGTTGAAATGTTTGATTGTTAGTGCATTGGTGAAGAGGGAAAATAGGATCATTATTCAGATTTGAATAAACTAGTTGCAGATGTTCATGTCTATGGGGATAATATTGATTGTAAAGGTAACTGTGGAGCTACTAATGGCATGCTTTGTTCTGAATTCTCTGTGCCTTCTCTTGAAGCATTCCAGCTAGACTTAGGTGATGAAATTGTTGAGCATAATAATGAAGGAGATATGGATGTTTCTAAAAGTTTATATGACTATGAAATGTTGCTTGTGCCTGAATATTGCTTGTTCAGCGTAGAGGGGCTCTCATTGTTTGAGAAGAGGCAAAATTCAGACATGGATTCAGTTCTTTCATACGAGTCTGTCACCTTTCCAAACAAAACTAGTGACTCACATAATGAAGATAGTCTACAACTGTGGATACTTAAAGTAGATTTATTTTGTTGTAGGTTTGTCGAGAAGGGTAAAGATGAAAAAGACAAAAGCACAATTGACTGTGAAACTGAATGCTTCTATGAATGTTGCAGACAACTTAGAGTTTTCAGGCTTCGCTTGAAGAAATTAGAAGAAAGCAGCGTATTTGACAAAGGGAAGTAATGGTTCTTCCGTTTTGGTGGCCTTGGGCCACCAAGTAAAATTCAAAAATGTGATTTGTGTTGTAGGTTGGTGTAGGTTACTCTGTGCCTAATGGATAGGGCACCCATTTTGCATCCCAGAGATCTGAGGTCCTTTCCATGCTTGCAGGAGGCATGCATCCCCAACTAGAGCCAATGGTGGTGCCCACTTAGTTTTAGGATTTCAATTTTGTTTCATGCAAATGTTATCCTTTTTTCATAACCCTAAGGTCTTATGGTCTCCTTTCACTTTATGATCTATTCCCTCGTTGACCACTTGTCCTAGGTTCCTGGTCACTTAAGTCACAACCTGAAGCCTTTGTTTTTGTTAGGTGACTAGCCCCTTGTCCTAGTCTTACCCATTGCTACCCGCAAAAAATTAAACCTTAAATCCTAATTTTAAAAGGCTTCATAAAGTGAATAGTGCAACATCGCAACATGTCAACATGGATGTCACCCTACACTTGCACGACCATGACAAGATGACATCTATCCAGGTTGTGGGGCCTTTTATTCATTCATCATGGGCTCAGGGGCAAGAAATCGTATGCTTCCAGGTGTTAGGGTGAGAAATGATCTGCAGAAGGGCTGAGATCTAAAGGTTGTGCAAGTGTACAGGAGGATCCTGTCAGAGAGAATATTCATCATGTGAGCATGATAGGGTGACACGTGGCCCACTCCTAATAAAGAAATCTTAGAGAAAACAAAGAGGGGACACATGGTGGGCTTAGCGCAAGCGCACAGAGCCTAAAGGTGGTGGCCCATTTCCTACTGCGATGCCGCGAGATGGAGCCACGTGTCTGGATCCGATGAAGGAAGAAAAATTTAGCAAAGAAAAGACTACCTGATTGGTGCAATTTTATTGGTGATGGACTTTTCAATAGTGTCGATGTGGAATGCCAAGCATTTCAAATCGTTGATCTTGTGAAAGGACAAGCCTAGATCAATGACTGAATTTAAAATCTGGAGTGACTATCTGTCAATGTCATTCCTGCCTATTTCCACTCTAAAGTCAATGAATTTGCAGCATGACCATGGACCAAATATCAAATCTTCTCATCCGATTGAGGTAAAAGATGCTTAATCGATGGATTTTCAGGGATTTCATCAGAAGATCTGATTGTTCCAGCTACAAAATTTATTAAAGATTTGATTATATCATGAAAAATCTGTAAGGATGTGATCTTTTCATTTAGGAAGTCTGTTAGAAGGTAGATAGCCGGTAGCTTGTTTTCTCCTTTAAAAGGAATCCATGGCCATTCTACAGGTGTTTTTGAATTGGGTCCTTTCTCTTGACTTTGAATACAAGGTATTCACATTTTGGAAGGCATTTTCTATTGTAGACTCGATTCTTTGTCGGGGTGCAGAAACATTCTCTATTTGTAAGTGATAAATTTATGTATGATAATCTTCTTTCTAGATTAAGTTAAATGAGAAACACTCTATGTGTGTGTTATTTACGACTATCTCCTTTGATGTTATTATTTTTCTTTTGAACAAGGTTATCAAGGATTTCTGAGTTCTTCAATGTGCATGTGCTATATTGTATGTCCGGTTTCTTACATCTACTCAAGGAGTAGATTAAATTTGCTTTAGATCAGATGTAGGGAAAAATGGGTAATGTCAAAGGATTCGTAAAGTATGGTCATAGATAATACTCTTTCTTGGACATATTGTTGTTAGGCAGTAATATTCTATGTTGAGTCCTCTCGATATGAACTTTTGTTATCATAAGGAGACATTTGCAGTAATAGGTTTGACTCTATTGCCCTAATAAAGTACTAGTATATTTATCTGTCCAAAAGGTTTAGGAAAGTCTCATAGCTCCAAACATATAGATCAACTCCAAGCCCTAAATTGTTAGTTTATAAGAGTAGGGTTAGGACCTTGCATGCTCTCAAGTTTAATCAGTGTAAAGAGCCCAAGAACATTGCCAGTTCCTTGGTTCATCTTGCAAATCTTGGTGTATATGTGAGAGCATTCTCCTGATATTCAAAAGCCAAATCTTTTTATTCTAAGAAAGTCAAAGAAAAATATTTTGTTATAGGGATACCCCCTAGGTACGACAGAACCTAAAGTGAAGGGGAGGCACGTGCAAACAACCTCCACTCTCTATTTGTTGAATCATATAGTGAACCTATTGATAAGAAGTGGAAAATATTTAGGGTTTACTGCTTGTTGATTTGGGACCCAACAGAAGTGGCGACTCTACTGGGTATCATTGTCAAATTTTATTTTAGAGTCTCTAAGTACCAGTGCTAGCCTATGTAGAGTTTGCATATGAACAATAATTTATATCATTCCTATTGGAGGGTGGTGACTCTGCTTACTATTGTCATGGCAAGATCAAATAAAGACTGTGTGGTGCTCTGCTGGTGTGGTGAATCCAAAAAATAAAGGTGCTTTCTTGAAGATTTGTTCCCTATGGAGGTGGCAACTCTATTGATTGAACTTGTTTGAAGCAACAACATATTTCTAGTTACTCCATCTTTTCATTCAAAATGATTCAAATAGAGCAGAAATCTTGGTCTTTCTCTTAGAAAAGGCCATTTTTTATTCAAAGATATAAAGCCCTGAATTTTAATGGAGTAAGTGGTTACCCAAATGTTGTCCCTCATAAAATGAAAAAGTGTTTGCCAAAGTATAGTGGATCACATTCTATGTCTACAAACAAACATCTACAAAAATGTTGTGATTTGATTAAATATTATGAGGTAGAGGCTGAAGATGTTGTAATGAAGCTCTTTGTTCATTCTTTAAAGGATGATGCTAGGGCCTAGTTTTTAGACTTACCTAAGTGTTCAGTTTCTTCATGGTGAACAATTTAGAAGGTACATTCCTAGAATAGTTTGGTGAAAGAACTAATGTGGCTTCATTGATCATACAATTAATGAATATTCAAAAGCAAGATGATGAATTGGTTCCAGCCTTCAATTTAAGGTTTACTAAGTTGCTCAAGCACATTCCAGAATACATGAGACCTAATGATGCATTATGCTTGACAATTTATCTGGCTGCATTTGATGAAGAAATGACTTATCTGTTGAGAGATAAGGAACTAGCCACACTTCACCAAGCTTATAAATTTTCTATGGATATTGAAAATAATAAAAAATATGGAATGCCAGTAGGGTTCATGATTGCAAGTTTTGAAAAACATATATTTCAGAACACTAAGTGCAGTCATGATTTGATGCATGAAAAAGTTGCTGTAAAAAATGTGGGCACATCCTGCAATGATGGGGACAAAAATTATAGTTAGCCTCTAGAAGAAAGATATGTAGATGCAAAATGCCTTTCAGATGATGAAATAAATGATGTATATGAGGATGTATCCTACAACAATAGGCATATCTTAGCTGATCATGAATATCTTTATGAGGTGGATAGGCAGATCTTCACTCTGAATATAGAGGATATTGGCTCAAGGAGTGGCAAGGAATGTGAACAATCAGATCCATACATTTCCAATGATGAAATACATCTGACTATTGAATATGAATGCTTCCTTGAGGATGATGACCTCTTCTACAATGTAGAAGTTGAAATGTTTGATTGTTAGTGCATTGGTGAAGAGGGAAAACATGATCATTGTTTAGATGTGAATAAACCAGTTGCAGATGTTCATGTCTATGGGGATAATATTGATTGTAAAGGTAACTGTGGAGCTTCTAATGGCGGGCTTTGTTCTAAATTATTTGTGTCTTCTCTCGAAGCATTCCAGGTGGACTTAGGTGATGAAATTGCTGAGCACAATAATGAAGGAGATATGGATGTTTTTGAAAGTTTATATGACTATGAAATGTTGCTTGTGCCTGAATATTTGTTGTTCAGCACATAGGGGCTCTCATTGTTTGAGAAGAGGCAAAATTCAGACATGGATTCAGTTCTTTCATAGGAGTCTATCACCTTTCCAAACAAAATTGATGACTCATATAATGAAGATAGTCTCCAGCTATGGATACCTAAAGCAGATTTATTTTTTTGTAGGTTTGTAGAGAAGGGTAAAGATGAAAAAGATAGAAGCACAGTTGACTATGAAACTAAATGCTTCTATGAATGTTGTAGACAAATTAGAGTTTTCAAGCTTCACTTGAAGAAATTAGAAGAAAGTGGGGTATTTGACAAAGGGAAGTACTGGTTCTTCCTTTTTGGTGGCCCTGGGCCACCAAGTAAAATTCAAAAATGTGATTTGTGTTGTAGGTTGGTGCAGGGGACTCTGTGCCCAATGGATAAGGCACCTAATCTACATCCCAAAGATCTAAGGTCCTTGCCATGCCTGCAGGAGGCATTTGTCCCCAACCAGAGCCAATGGTGGTGCCCACTTAGGTTTAGGATTTCAATTTTGTTTCATGCAAATGTTATCCTTTTTTCATAACCCTAAGGTCATGCGGTCTCCTTTCACTTTATGATCTATTCCCTCATTGACCACTTGTCCTAGGTTCCTAGTCACTTAAGTCACAACCTGAAGCCTTTGTTTTCATCAGCTAACTGGCCCCTTGTCCTAGTCTTAGATGTTGCTACCCGCAAAAAATTATACCTTAAGTCCTAAGTTTAAAGGCCTTAATAAAGTGAATAGCGCAGCATCGCAACACGTTAGCAGGGACGTCACCCTACCCTTGCACAGCTGCAAGAAGATGACATCTGTCCAGGTTGTGGGGCCTTTTATTCATTCATCATGGGATTAGGGGCAAGAAATCATATGCTTCTAGGTGTTAGGGTGAGAAATGATCTGTAGAAGGGCCAAGATCTAATGGTTGCACAAGTGTGTAGGAGGATCCTGTCAGAGAGAATATTTGTCACAAAAAATTCTATGTCTGCAAACAAACATCTGCAAAATTGTTGTGATTTGATTAAAGATTATGAGGTAGAGGCTAAAGATTTTATAATGAAGCTCTTTGTTTAGTCTTTAAAGGATGATGCTAGGGCCAGGTTTTGAGACTTACTTGAGTGTTCATTTTCTTCATGGTGAATGATTTAGAAGGTGCATTCCTAGAATAGTTTGGTGAAAGAACTAATGTGGCTTCATTGATCATACAATTCATGAATATTCAAAAGGAGGATGATGAACTAGTTCCAGCCTTCAATTTAAGGTTTACTAAGTTGCTCAAGCACATTCTAGAATACATGAGACCTAATGATGCATTGTGCTTGATAATTTTTCTGGCTGCATTTGATGAAGAAATGACTTATCTGTTGAGAGATAAGGAACCAGCCACACTTCACCTAGCTTATAAATTTGCTATGGATATTGAAAATAATAAAAAATATGGAATTTCAGTAGGGTTCATGATTGCAAGTTTTAAAAAAGATATATTTCAGAACACTAAGTGCGGTCATGATTTGATGCATGAAGAAGTTGCTGTAAAAAATGTGGGCACATCCTACAATGATGGGGACAAAGATTATAGTAAGCCTCTGGAAGAAAGATATGTAGATGCAAAATTCCTTTTAGATGATGAATTAAAAGATCTATATGAGGATGTGTCCTGTAGTGATAGGCATATCTTAGCTGATCATGAATATCTTTATGAGCCAAATATGCAAATCTTCACTTTGAATTTAGAGGATAGTGGCTCAAGGAGTGGTAGGGAGTGTGAACATTTAGATCCATGCCTTTTAGATGATGAAATACATCTGAATGTTGAATATGAATACTTCCTTGAGGATGATGACCTCCTCTACAATGCATAAGTTGAAATGTTTGATTGTTAGTGCATTGGTGAAGAGGGAAAACATGATTGTTAATCAGATGTGAATAAACCATTTGTAGATGTCTATGTCTATGGGGATAATATTGATTGTAAAGGTAATTGTGGAGCTTCTAATTGTGGGCTTTGTTCTAAATTCTTTGTGCCTTCTCTCGAAGCATTCCAGGTGGACTTAGGTGATAAAATTGTTGAGCATAGTAATGAAGGAGATATGGATGTTTCTGAAAGTTTATATGACTATGAAATGTTGCTTGTGCATGAATATTGCTTGTTCAGTGTAGGAGGGCTCTCATTGTTTGAGAAGAGACAAAATTCAGATGTGGATTTAGTTGTTTCATATGAGTCTATCAAATTTCCAAACAAAACTGACAACTCATATAATGAATATAGTCTACAACTATGGATACCTGAAGTAGACTTATTTTGATGTAGGTTTGTCGAGAAAGGTAAAGATGAAAAAGATAGAAGCAAAGTTGACTGCAAGACTAAATGCTTCTATGAATGCTACAGATAGCTTAGAGTTTTTAGGCTTCACTTGAAGAAATAAAAAGAAAGTAGGGTATTTGACAAGGGGAAGTACTTGTTCTTCCTTTTTGGTGGCCCTGGACCACCAAGTAAAATTCAAAAATGTGATTTGTGTTGTAGGTTGGTGTAGGTGACTCTATGCCCAATGGATAAGGTACCCAATCTACATCCCAAAGATCTGAGGTCCTCACCATGCCTGCAGGAGGCATGTATCCCCAACCAAAGCCAATGGTGGTGCCCAGCTAGGTTTAGGGTTTCAAGTTTGTTTCATGCAAATGTTATCCTTTTTTTTGTAAACCCTATGGTCTTGTAGTCTCCTTTCACTTTATGATCTATTCCCTTGTTGACCACTTGTCCTAGGTTCTTGATCACTTAAGTCACAACCTGAAGCCTTTATTTTCATTAGGTGACCGTCGCCTTGTCCTAGTCTTACCTGATGTTGCCTATAAAAAATAAAACCTTAAGTCCTAAGTTTAAAAGGCTTCATAAAGTGAATAGCGCAGCGTCACAACATGTCAACAGGGATGTCACCCTACCCTTGCGCGACCATGACAAGATGAAATCTATCTAGGTGGTGGGGCCTTTTATTCATTCATCATGGGCTCAAGGTAAAGAAATCATATGATGCCAAGTGTCAAGACGAGAAATGATTTACAGAAGGGCCAAGATCTAACGGTTGCGCAAGTGTTTAGGAGGATCCTGTCATAGAGAATATTTATCATGCAGTCATGACAAGATGACACGTGGCTTTCTCCTAATAAAGAAATCTCAGAGAAAATGAAGAGGGGACATGTGGTTGGCTTAGCACAAGTGTACAAAGCCTCAAGGTGGTGGCCCATTTCCTACTGCGATGCCACGAGATGGCACCACGTGTCCAGATCCAATGAAGAAAGGAAAAGTCAATAAAGAAAAGACTACCTGATTGGTGCAATTTTATGGTGATGGAGTTTTCAACGGTGCCGATGTGGATTGCCAAGCATTTCAAATCATCGATCTTGTGAAAGGACAAGCCTGGATCAATGGCTAAATTTAAAATCTAGAGTGGCTATCTGTCAGCACCATTCCCACCTATTTCCACTCTATAGTCAATGAATTTGCAGTAGGACCATGGACCAAATATCAAATCTTCTCATTTAATCAAGGTAAAAGTTGCTTAACTAGTAGATTTTTAGGGATTTCATCAAAAGATCTGACTGTTCCAACTACAAAATTTATTAAAGATCTAATTGTATCATGAAAAATATGTAAGGATGTGATCTTTTCATTTAGGAAGTTTGTCAGAAGGTAGATGGTTGGTAGCTTGTTTGCTCCTTTAAAAAGGAATCTGTCATGCCCACATTTCCCATGTGGTCATGACATGCAACACACGTGTCATGTGGTCATGAAACGAAATATCAAAAACTTTTCCACATTTCCCTAGAAATCCCCTCGCACGCATCAGTGTGATCGATGACAATATGCATAAGGCGTAAATATGTCAATCTAACTCAGGGAAGAGCGTTTACATACACCATCCCCTATGTGATGATAGCCGACTAGGGGGTTATGCGACGAGAGAAGTGTCACTATTAGGGTTAGCATCGATTTTATCTGAACCCTAAGTTTCGTAGGTGAGTGATATGATTATGATAGGAGTTGAAATCCAACCCTAATTCTAGAGCACAAAAATAGATTAAAATACACTTTCATTAAAATAATAATCACAAGGCAAAATAGAATGTTAACTAATGCCATGGAAAATTCAATTATAGCAACTACCCTAAGTCTCAAAAAAATTTAGTAGCATAACATGTTATTAACGTTTGAAATAAATATTTTAAAAAGATTTCCTTCTCAAACATTTAGGAGAAAAAAATTAAATAAAAAGATTAAATTAAATCTACCTAATGGACATTATAAAAATTACCCACCAAAAATCAAAATCAAGATTAAATGAAACTACTAAATAATTAACCCCAAAATAATAAGCCCACTAATAAATATAATTCCAACAATTATATTTATTCAAAAAACCTCAAAAGTAAAATTCACAAAGAAGGAATTAAGATGATCTCCCCAAACCATAAAAATGTAAATAACAATATTAATTTCATAAAAAGGGTCTCCAAATTTAAATAAATTACAATCTACTAGAAAAAGAATAATTCAAAGGTCTAAAATTAAAAGGCAAAGAGATAAAGAAATCCCACAAAAATTCCTAACTACCACACCCCAAATTTAAAATAGACATTTAAATTAAAACCCCACATAAAAATATTTAATCCCTAGGTAACAATGAACATCTATCAAAATTAAATAAAGCCACCCACATGAAAATGACCCCAAGAATGTAAATAAACATATAAATCCCAATAGATAAATTTCAAAATGGAGAGTGAGAGGGAGAGTTGAAGTTCACGTTCAAAAGAAAATGAAATAAAATTAACTTATTCTAATTTCCCACTCAACTCCTCAACCCTAAAACCTCTCTATTATTTTATTGCTTTCTCATCTTACCCTAACCCTATTCTTTTCTTTCTCCTCTTCTCTATTTTTCTCACATTTTCTTTTCCTCCATTTTTGTTTCTCTTTGTTTGTTTTGTTGCAGGTTAGGGTTTTCTCTATGGACTTGGGCAGCCATGAAAATACCGCCACAGAGTTTCTCCTACCACAATATGGTATATACTCATTATGTAATAAACATAGGGATTTTCTTTGTATATATATATATATTCTTTGTTGCAGATATGAGAATACATATATCTTTTTTTTTAAACATAGAGAAGCAATATATATATGCAGATATAAAGTAAAAATCACAGACTGAACAGAGATCAATGGCAAGTCGAAATAATGGAGGGGCGACATTTGTGACAATGCCGCCACCATATGCAGAAAATTGCAAGTTTTCTTTTTGTGTTTAAAGGAGATAATGGGTGTGGGGAGGGGGCCAAACCCCCAACCACACCCTTGGGTGTGGGTGGGGTTTCGACCCCCTCGCCACATCCCCCATGGACAATGCAAAAAGGGACTATGGTGGGCGGCGGCTATGGCCGCCATCAACCACAGACCATTTTCTTTTTAAAACAAAACTCTAATCCCTAACGTGTCTAGGGTTCGACCTCTCAAGAATATTTAAATCTCATTCTTTTTTTTTATATTCTCTGTATAAAATGTAGTTTGGAAAAAAAAATGCTATTCAATTTTATTAAAGGCATTTCACTTTATATATATATATATAATATAGTAAGATATACAAAAATAGTGAGATCTAAAATGTCTATTTTTCTTACATTAAAATGTATCAATAATAATCTAAAATAAATCAGATTAGGAAGGCTTATAAGGAACATAATATATATATATATATATATTGTAGAAATAAAATAGGACAGAATAATATTTTCTTCTTCTTTTGTTTTTGACATCAAAGAATAGAATAGAACAACCATACTAATTTTTCTTTTAAACACAACATTATGAGGAGAATAAATTTTACTATGAACCATAAAAAAATATAGTTTAACTAATTTCTTCCCTTTCTTGCATCCAACTAAAATTCAAAATAGTAGCATTTGCCTTTTTTTTCTTGTAATATAACTAGCAACTCAAATAAATCTTTATTATAACAAGCTTTCACATACCATCATGATAACACAAAACTGCAAACATAATATACATTTGACAACAACAACAAGATGCAATACTCATTAAAACTATTTCAACAATACATAATGGAGAGTACTTTTACAACCAATACAATAAGGTCACAAAGACCATGACTCACAAAATAGCCAACAAGATAATAAAAAATAATGCCACAATGACCATCTCTTCAAAGCTCCAAGACCACCAAAAATGACCTGCAATAATTTAACACAAGGAGGGGAAAGCCAAGCCACAAGAACTACTCTCCTCCCTACCATAGACCCACAAGTGGGTCACCCCTGATCTGGGAGGTAGATCATCACACGAGTTCAATCATTCCACAACAAAAATCAAAATGTAAGCCAACAACACAAAATCACCCATAGCTTTTACACAAAAAAAAAACTCATAGAAATGAGTTTGGAGGGGTAGGGGAGTAGACCGCTCGACTCAAGAGGTCACTCCAAAAACTCATAATCTCAACACCACAAAGCCTCAAGCCAAAAAATGATATCTCCATGAAATGCAAACTCACCATGGCACTCATGCCAACCAAAATACTCCCATACTCAAAATAATGCCCTCAAGGCCATAAGAATACCAACACCAGGAGGGTGACCTCGAGGAGGTTTACTCCTCCCCCACCCCACATAAAGAAGGACACACCCAAATGGGTAGTCTCATCCCAATACACCCAAAACCCACACAAAGAAAATACACCCAAAACACAACCAAGCACATAAGAAAAAATATAAAAAGCATATGGAATGGCTAAATGCCATGAGGCTTACCTTAAGTGCCCAATAATGGATGCAAGTTGAAGAAGAGCCCGCAAGCTTTCTCCAAGCTTCCAATCCTCCAAAATCCTCCAAATCCTTCCCAAAAACCTCCAAAGATAGAAAAATTTCAAAAAGAAAAAACCCCCAACTCCTCTCCAAGAGGAGTTAAAATAGGCCTCCAATCTAGGCCTTGAGGAATGAGAAGGTGACACATGCCACCTTCTCCTTCCTCATCCCATGCCACTTGCAAGGGAGAAGGAATGTGAGGGTGACATGTGTCACCCTCCTATCCATTCAATCCCTCACCCTCTCCACTTGTTCTCTCACACATGTGTGAGAGCAAAAGTGGAGAGGTGGCATCTCTCCCCATGGTTGCATGAGGATAAGGGATGACACATGTCATCACCTTATTCTCCAGGAGAGCCACTTCACTCCAAGATACTCTCACACATGTGTGAGAGTCTTGGAGGAAGGTTCCACACACTTGGAGGTCTTGAAGACTCCCCAAGTCTTCAAGGTGGAGGAATCCCCAAGCCTTGGGAAGGGAGATGGGCCTTCTTTCAAGGCATGACTCATCTCCCACCCTTAGCCATTTTGAATTTTCGTCACTCTTATTTAACCCAAGTTTAGAGTGACTAGATGGGAGTTACCCTAGGGTTTAGTAAGACCAAATGGACCCTAGACCCTAGGGGTACCACCTAGGGTTAGTTTGGACTTCTAATAAACACATAGGAAGGTATAAATTCACATTAAATGGCTCAAAAATAAAAAGAACACCAAATGGTGTGAATGAAAACACATATTTACAACACATCAATTAAATTAAAGAAAAGGGGTGAACTAGGCCAATTAATTAAATACAAGCATTCACAAAAATATCATTCAATCACACATGATCCTTATCCCTCTTGGGAATGGATCGGCTTAACAAGGAAACACATAAGTGTGAGATCGACCTTCAATTTTCCATGGCATACCCAATGAGCTGTGATGTCCATTATTGTAGACAAACTCAACAAGATATAGATACTTCTCCCATCTAGACTAGTGGTCCATAACATACATACAGAGTATATCCTCTAAAACCTGATTCACCCTCTCTATCTGACCATCTGTCTCAGGGTGATAAGCGGAGCTAAAGTTGAGTTGACTACCCAATGCCTGCTGCAAAGCCCTCTAAAAGGCTAATGTGAACACTGAGTCTCTATCAGAAATGATGTGGTGAGGTACCCCATGTAATCTAACAATGTCATCCAAGAATACTCTCGCCACTGCTAGTGCATTGTACGTTGTGTGTGTAGGTGATGAATGTGCCACCTTGGTCAACTTGTCAACTGTCACCATGATGGCATCATGGCAACAAGAAGACATAGGAAGACCAACAATGAAATCCATGAAAATGGTGTCCCATTTCCACTCTGGTATCTCATGAGGGTATAAAAGACATGCTGGATGCTGATGCTTGGCCTTGACCCTCTAGTACTCAAGGCATCGAGCAACAAACTTTGCAATATCCCATCTCATATCCACCCAATGGTACAGTTGTCTCAACTCGACATAAATCTTCTTCACCCCTGGGTGTGCTGTATAAGGTGCTATGTGAGCCTTTGATAACACTATTGTACGTAGGTTACCTGCACAGGGTACATAGATGCGCTGTCGATGTCAAAGTAACCCATCAACCTCAAGGGAGTATCCTATAAACTTTCCCACAAGGGCCCTCTGTGACTAGATCTCCTACTGCACCTCAAGAAACCACTCATCCTTAGGTAGATGCTGAATAATGCATCCCCTCAAGTCCACACTCAGAGTCAAGGTCAGGATCTCGTGGCACCTTCGACTCAATGCGTCGGCAACCACGTTCTCCTTCCCTTTGATGTAGTGGATGTATATGCCTAAAAATGACATGACTCTGCCCAAATAAATATTCTTAATATTTATTTAAGTCAAATTCCTCTATCGATAAATAAATAAACCAATTTATTTATTTGATTCACATCCTTCCAACAATTAAATAAAATCAATTTATTTAATTAAAATTCTTAAAATTATTCTAATTCCTCCAACAAATTAAATAATACCAATTATTTAATTAGTTCCCCCAAATTCATTCTAAATTAAATAATATCAATTATTTTATTATTTCTTCCAATAATATCTTCTCTAAATTGAAATAAATCAAATATTTATTTAAGTTGTCTATTTCTTTTAAATTGAGTTATCTCTAAATATAATTCAATCCTTGTGCACATGCAATTGAATATTCTAAATGTTTAATTGAGTTAAAATATCTTCTCAACCTCATGCAATTTCTATCTTCTAGTTTTATTCTCTTAACTGATTAATTTATTCTTTTAATTGATTAATCTCTTCAATTAACTTATTCTTCTATTTTATTAATTCATCTCATGCAAAATAGAGAAAGACATTTGCCTTCTTCTTATTCGTGCACGTTCATCAACTATCCTCTACCATTGATCTTCTCATTCTCTCTATACCATTGATCTTCTCTTTCCTAACTCTATAAATTGAACCCTCTTCTTCCATTTCATTCATGCAAGCCTCCAGTATTGTTACTCTGCAGGAATTATAGTGTGTCTTTGGCACCCATGTCACTCCTCTTGCTTGCGATCAACTTGTTACCATATCACTACCATTTTTGTGAAGCTCATCTTCATTACAAAGCATTATCATAGCCATTCTCCATTGACAATCTTGGAAAAGAAAGGAAGTGTACTCTCTATCTTTACAATAAGTTTAACTAGATGTGCTAGCATGTAGTGTCGTAGTTTGATTTAGGTAGTGATTTTTAGGGTTTCCTTGTGGTTTTTGCTAATGCTTAACACTTTTTTTGCAGGAAAACTCTTTGATCTATTTTGCAGGATAAGTACTGGTTTAGTCACATATAGTTGCACTTGTTAACTCACACTTCAATTTCTAACAGGAAAGTAAATGGATGCTCATGCAAATCTCACGTAGTCTTAAACTAGGAAGGTGGTAAATGAATCATTGCTATTTTGCATATCCTTGAATAATTGCTATATTGCTATCTTTCAGAGTGCTAGAGAAGGTCTTTTAGAGACTAGAACAATTCAAGGTCAGGTTGAACCCAAAGAAATGTGTTTGGAATCACCTCGAGAAAGCTCTTAGGCTTCATTGTATCAGAAAATGGAATTGAAGTGGATCCTGCTAAAGTCAAGGCCATCATGGAAATGCCACCGCCAAAGAATCTCACTCAACTACGGTCTCTACAGGGCAAGCTACAAGCAATCCGTAGGTTCATATCATAACTAGAAGATAAGTGTCAACCTTTCAGTCATCTCTCCATAAGAACATTCCATTTAGGTGGGATGAGAAATAGCGAAGAGGCATTTGGCAAACTGAAGGAAGATCTTATGAACCCACCTATCTTGATGCCTCCTATCCAAGGAAAGCCACTGCTAGTTTACATATCTATTAGACCAACAGCTCTTGGGGCACTCCTAGCACAACAAGATTATGAAGGTAAAGAAAGAGTTGTCTACTACATTAGTCGTACATTAGTGGGCTATGAACTGCAATACTCTCAAATAGAAAGATCATGTCTTTCTATAGTTTTTGCTTCCCCAAAACTACGACACTACATGCTAGCACATCCAGTAAAACATATTGCAAAGATAGATCCACTAAAATACCTATTAAGCAAAGCAACTCTCATAGGTCACCTAGCCAAGTGGATAATGCTCCTAAGTGAATATGACATTGAATACATAGACAGAAAGGCTATCAAGGGACAAATCATTACTGATCAGTTAGCAGAAGTGCCACTAGAGGATACACACCAATGACATTTGAGTTCCTAGATGAATCCTTATTTAATATCACAACACACTCATGGAAGATCTACTTTGATGGATCCTATACAAACCATGGATCAGGGGCAGGAATTTTATTGGTCACTCCCCACGGTGACACCATACGTAAGTCTTATCGTCTGTTATTTCCATGCGCAAACAATATAGAAGAGTATGAGGCCTTGGTCATTGGTCTCAAAATGGTAACTGAATGGAAAATCAAAGAGCTACATGTCTATGGTGACTCTCAACTGGTGATCAACCAAGTCAATGACGACTATCAAACCAAAGATGAGAAGCTTATCCCATACAAGTGCCTAGTCAATGACTTTAAGGACTACTTTGTGATCATCTCCTTTGAACAGATACCTCACATTGAAAATAAAGAAGTAGATGCCATGGCAACCATTGCCTTGCTCCTCGAGATCCCAGAGAATGAGTCATGGTACAAGTTCTTGGTGGAGTTAATTTAGCAACCAGCTTATGATCATCTTGAAACCCACTCCATATGCCTATTAGTTGGATCTGATTCACCTTGGTATGATAAGATTTACACTTACCTTAGGGACAACACCCTCCCACTTGACTTGTCTCCAAACCAATGTCAAACCTTCATCCGTCAAACCTCTCGTTATACTATTATTGCTGACACCCTATACCAATTTGGTCTAGATGGTACTTTACTCTATTGTTTAGAATGAGAAGAATCTCAAACCACCTTACAAGACATGCACGAAGGGATTTGTGGAACACACTCTAGCGGTCCTTCCTTAGCTAAGAAACTCATGCATTTGGGATACTATTGGCTGAACATGGAAATAGATTCATATTAGTTTGTGAAGAAGTGCAAGCAGTGCCAGATACATGGAAACCTGATACATGCACCAACTTAGGAGCTAAGAACTTTAATGACACCTTGGCCCTTTTGTCAATGGGGACTCGACCTTGTGGGAAAAATCCACTCGCCCTCATCCAATAGCCACAAGTTTATAATAACTGCCACTGAATACTTTACCAAGTGGATTGAAGCCATTCCCCTCACCACCATCACAAGCAAACAAATTTCATCATTCATCCTCAATTACCTCATCTATAGATACGGAATTGCCTCATCCATTATCACGGATAATAGAAGACCTTTCAAAAACTAGTATGTGCAAGAGCTTTGTGACAGATTCAAAATTCAACACTGTTTCTCCACACCCTATTACCCCCAAGGCAATGGCCAAGCATAAGCATCCAACAAAACAATCTTGAAACTCCTTAAGAAGACAGTCAACGATGCTGGCCATGATTGGCGCATCCAACTCAATCCCGTTTTGTAGGCCTACCGAACCAGTATACACACTCCCATAGGTGCTACCCCCTACACCCTTGTCTATGGATTAGAAGGCTTCTTGCCCATCGAGGTGGAGTTACCATCTCTAAGGGTGTCATTAAAAGGTCTCATAACTGATGAAGAGTATAGAGTTTCCAGATTAAAAGAGCTAGAGTTGCTAGAGGAAAAGAGACATAAGGCCTTTAATCATCTCAACGCATATCAACAAATGATGTCACGAAGCTACAACCATAGAGTTCATCCAAGAGTCTTTAAGGTTGGAGATCTAGTACTTAAGGAAAATCCCTACAATCAATAGGATTGGGAAAAGAAAGGCAAGTTTGAACCCAATTGGCTTGGGCCTTATGTGATCATTGTTGCCTATGGATCGGGGGCATATTAGTTGGCAACATCAAAAGGTGAGATGTTTGATGACCCAATCGATACTATCCATCTTCGATGGTTCTATACCTAAGAGAACCCCAATGTAAGGGGGGCAAAAAAATACAAAAAAATTAAAAAAACCAGAAAAATACCCAAAAAAAAAAAACAACAACCAAAAAATTGTCCTTTAGTGAAAACTTGGCAAACAGGGGCCTTGGATAGGTACCATGATGAAAACCTAGCAAATAGGCGTCATGTGTACTTCTAGCTTCCATGCAAGTAAAAGTAAGTGGTGAAAGCCTGGTAAATAGATGCTACTTGTGATAAACCGCCTTCTCCATCTTTGGGGAACCAATCACCTTGTGTCCATTCTAAAAGGAAGCTAGGTGTGCAAAAATCACTTCCTACACTAAACTATTCAGGAGAGGGCTATGCAAATTCAAATTTATCCTAACTATTACAACAATGTTAAACCATTAACATGATATATTGCAGCAAAACACACGAACCAGAATGTAGACAAAAGAAGAGAGACAAAGATTTATGGTGGGGAAAACCCTTATCGGGTGAAAAACCCCACACTTAGAAACCTGTGCAATGTATTAACAAATCTGAAAGAATGTTTACAATACACTTGTAATGCAAGCTTCAATAGTC
Organism: Cunninghamia lanceolata; assembly: GCA_027924645.1. Lineage (NCBI taxonomy): Eukaryota > Viridiplantae > Streptophyta > Pinopsida > Cupressales > Cupressaceae > Cunninghamia > Cunninghamia lanceolata. The sequence goes on along the minus strand of BSBN01001567.1, from coordinate 16,011,260 downwards.
TTCGACACTCATGTCTGGGGTCAATCCGACAACATAATAGTACCTGTGAACCTATGATACAAACTCCATCTCCAAGCACCTGTATATAAAGAGAAGTAGTATGAATGGAGGTAGCTTCTAGAGCAAGTCACACAAGGAACTCGTCCAAATCCATGTGGCCCAATTTTGAAGGCCATAAAACATGTGTATGACACTTGTAAGTGATTCTCTTTCATCCCTTACAACCTCCTAACTTGGGCACCCCAAATTTACCCAATTAAGGTATGATAGATGCTCTTACAATGTCATAAAATCTATTGTATATGACAACTCTTACAGTTGTAAGAGAATCTGTCATAACTATCTATTAATAGCAGATTCTCTTACAACCTTGTCATAGTCAAACTTGGGTGGCTACTTCCCCATGCAAGATGCTTTTAGACACTTGTCTTCACCTGTCATATAATCTTCTATTTCTGGCCCTTACATGTCATAGATTCTATCATAGGAATCTATCATAACTCTTACACGTCATAAACCTCTTACAACACTCAAAAGATGTTAACACATGGAAAAACTCTTCTACCACAAGGTGGAATGCCTATCTCCTCATATGAGGATAAAATACATGTGGTCACCTTCCATGTAGGATGACACATCACCATGCCAACTCCCACAAAGTGACAAAATAAGATTTGCATCCAAAATACAATAATAGGCCCAAAATAAATACAATTAAATAATAAATGCTAGAAACTTGCAAAGGTTGAGACAGCTTAATTCCCAACATTCTCCCAGTTGTCAAACACCTTTCAAGAGCTAATAGAAATAACAGGGTTTAACTGCTATAGGCCGAGAGGCCGATAGACTCTGAACACCATTTGAACTTTTCTATGTTCACTGCTTTCATCAATGCATCTACAACATTCTTCAAAGTATCTACCTTCTCCAAAATTACCTTTCCATCCTCAACCATGTCTCTCATGAAGTGAAACTGAACATCAATGTGCTTGGTTCTAGCATGGAAAGTTGGATTCTTTACAAGGCAAATTGCACTCTGACTATCACAACCGATCGTGATCTGACCTACATCAACACCAATATCGGGACACAATCTCTTAATCCAAATGGCTTCCTTACAAGCATGAGTTGCTGCCATGTACTCAGCTTCTATCATGGACAAAGCAACAATAGGTTGTCACTTACTCATCCAACTAATAGCACCACCAAATAGTGTAAACACATAAGCACTGGTGGATCTCCTACTGTCAATGTCACCTACCCAATCTGAATCCAAAAATCCATGAATATCAATAGAATGCAGAAGTCCTGAAACATTGCCATGATAGAAAATGGAATACTTAGAAGTACCCCTCAAATATCTGAACACTCTCTTAATTGCATCCCAAGGAACCCATCTAGGATTAGCCATAAATTAACTAAGGACTCCCACTGCTTAGGCAATGTCTGGTCTTGTGTAGACCATAGCATACATCAAACTACCAACAACACTAGCATAAGGTACTCTGCTCATGTCCTCCACCTCACTAGGAGATTTTGGACAATCCTCAACAGACAACTTTGTCCCCATAGAAATGGGAATACACAATGGTCTACAATCTGCCATGCTAAATTTGTCCAACATGGTCTTCACATACTTACTCTGGCTTAACCAAAGATTTTTGTTGGTTCTATCTCTTCTAATTTCCATTCCTATAATGTACCTGGCTGCCCCTAAATATTTCATTTCAAACTGTGCTAACAACTGAGATTTAAAATCAGAAATCATATTCTTACCCTTCCCAATGAGCAACATATCATCAACATACAGTGCAACAATGAGAATACGATCATCATCAAATTTATAATACACACAGTGATCCAATTTTGATCTCACAAATCCAATTGATAACACAAAGGCATCAAACTTCAAGTACCATCTCCTAGGGGATTGCTTCAAACCATACAAAGACTTCTTAAGTTTGCAAACCAAATTTTCTTTACCTTTCACCATGTAATACTCTGGCTGTGACATGTAGATTTCTTCCTCCAAGTCACCATGAAGGAAAGTTGTCTTCACATCCATCTGTTCTACCTCCAAGTCATAAGCTACTGCGAGTTACAATAGGAATTGAATGGATATTAGCTTTGAAATGGGAGAGAAGATCTCATCATAATCTATACCCTCCACTTGTGAATACCCCTTCGCAACCAATCTGGCCTTATACTTCTCAACACTGCCATCTGTACCAATTTTCTTCTTGAACACCCATTTGCATCCAATGGGTTTCTGTCTAGGAGGCAAAGGCACCAAGTCCTAAGTTTGATTCTTTTCCAAAGAATCCATTTCTTCCTCCATGGCCTCCTTCTAGGAACTTGCATCCTTCATATCCAAAGCCTTTGATATAGTTCTAGGTTCATCACTGTTAGTAAGCAAAGCATAAGCACAACTAGAATCAAGCAATGTAAAACCAAACCTTTTAGGTTGGTTTCTTATCCGTGTAGACCTCCTCAAGAGTTCAGGTTGAGGTTCAGCTTCTTCCTCTAAGCTTTTAGAGCTGCAAGAGCTCTCCTCATCATCAGGTCCAACATTGTCTTTCTGTTCAGTCTTCTCAGGGGTGAGAGGAAACTGAACAACATCCTCTTTCTTTTCTTTTTTTTTTAGCTGCAAAATAGTGGAAGAAGGTGTAAGCTCTCTGAAGATGACACTTCTACTATACAACATTTTTTTAGCCACAGGATCCCAAAGCTTGTATCCTTTCACACCAACACCATAGCCGATGAAGATATACTTAACAGCTTTGTTCTCCAACTTTGACCGCTTCTCCCTAGGCACACGTGCATATGCCTCACAACCAAAAACACAAAGATGCCTTACTGAAGGCTTTCTACTAGACCACACCTCCATAGGTGTCTTTCCAACAAGAGTTGATGTAGGAGATTTGTTTACTAGATAGCAAGCAGTGGCAATAGCTTCAGCCCAAAACTTTTGTTCTAGACTAGCTCCACTAAGCATACTCCTAGCCTTCTCCATAAGTGTCCTAATCATCCTCTTTGTAACTCTATTTTGCTATAGGGTGTATGGAGTTGTCTTGTTCCTTTCAATCCCAAGTTCCTTGCAATACTTATCAAATTTTGTAGAACAGAACTCACCACCATTGTCAGTTCTCAAACATTTAATCTTTTTACCAGTCTAATTTTCAGCAAAGGCTTTAAACTCCTTAAACTTGCTATAGACTTCAGATTTTCTTCTGAGAAAATAAATCCATGTCCTTCTACTGTAATCATCTATAAAATATATAAAGTATACATATTTTGATAATGAAGGAACATTAACAGGACCAAACACATTAGAATGAATAAGGTTCAACACACCAGAAGACTTATGAGAACTTGAGTAAAATTGAACATGGTTTTGTTTTCCATAAATGCAATGTTTGCAAAAGTCAAACTCAAGATTACAATCATCTAACCCCTCAACAAAGCTCTTATTTTTCAGGGTACGCAGACCCTTCTCACCAATGTGGCCAAATCTCTTATGCCATAACATTATCTTTTCTACAGGAAGTTTAACTTCCAATGCACAATTACAACCATCAAGACTAGAAACAACATATTTCTTCATTACTTGTTCAGATGGTGGGGATGAAGTGACTTCTGCCCTCTTCCTTGAGTTAGAAGAACTATTTCATTGTACAATGCATGCTTCCACCTAAAATAGAGTACCTCTCTAAGTACCCTTAGCAAGCACCATAGATCCTCTAGTCATCTTGTATCCTTCTTTCGAAAAGACAACCTGCATACCTGCATCATTCAAACTACTTACAGAAAGCAAGTTCCATGCTAAGCCTGGGATGTACATAACCCCAATGATTCCCTTCACTTGACCATCAGGCAATTGGATAGAGACTCTTCCACGACCAATGATCTTCAAATGAGAGTCGTCACCTAGATACACCTTTCCACCATCGAACTCCTCATACTTAGTGAACCAGTCTTGATGTGAGGTCATGTGGAATGATGCACCAAAGTCGATTAGCCACACATCATTAGATGCATGAGTTGCCAGGGCTGTGATGAAAGCATCATTGTCATCTTATGACTTGTCAGAATATGAATCAGGAGCTTTCCTCTTTTTCTTCTTCTCCTCTTTGCATTCCTTTTGGAAATGCCCTGTCTTACCATAGTTCCAACAAAGAGCCTTGGATTTTCCAGGAGATTTGGATCTCCCACGGGATTTAGATCTACTCTTCTCAGCTTTCTTGTCCTTCTTCTTCCCTTTCTCCTTGGGTCTTCCACGAACTACAAGGGCCTCTTTGGCTGCCTCAGAAGACTTTCTCCACATCTCTTCAGACAATAGCAAAGAAACCACTTCTTCCATTTTGAATGTGGATGTGGTGCTTCCGATTTCCATGACAAGATGATCCCATGAGTCTAGTAGAGAACAAAGCAAGGTCATACACTGATCCTCCTCCTCCATCTTTACACCAATAGATGTTAATTGTGCAACCAACATATTGAAGGCATTCATATGTTCAGTAATGGATCCTTCATTCTCCATTCGAAGAGAATACAACTTCTTTCTCAAAAAAATTTTAATAACTATGGATTTGGCTTGATATACATCCCCCAACTTCTTCCAAACGAGTTTTGTAGTAGTCTCCTCATGGATATTTAACAACACAAAATCAGCAAGACTAAGTCTTATGAGACCCTTAGCCTTCTGATCCTTTAGATCCTAGTTATCTTGTGACATTGTAGCTAGTTTAGTTCCACTCACACTATCCCAAAGGTCTCGGTCAACTAGTATGTCTTCCATCTTGAGCTTCCACAGCTTGAAATTACTGCCATTGAACTTCTCTACTTCAAATCTTTCGGAAGTGCCTACCATCTCCTTGTTGCAATAAGACACAGAATGCTCTGCACGGACTCCCACTCAACCTAAGATTAACTCAAAAAATCCCTACCCAACAACTAGGACCAAAGGTGATCAAGCTCTGATACCAACTGAAAGGAAGCTAGGTGTGCAGAAATCACTTCCTACACTAATCTATTGAGAAGAGGGCTATGCAAATTCAAATTTATCTTAACTATGACAGCAATGTTAAACCATTAACATGAGAAATTGCAGCAAAACACAAGAGCTAGAATGTAGACAAAAGAAGGGAGACAAAGATTTACGGTGGGCAAAACCCTTATCAGGTGAAAAACCCCACACTCAGAAACCTGCACAATGTATTAACAAATTTGAAAGGATGTTTACAATACACTTGCAATGCAAGCTTTAATGGTCTTCGACACTTGTGTCTAGAGTCAATCTAATAGCATAACAGTACCTATGAACCTTTGATACAAACTCCATCTCCAAGCACCTATATATAAAGAGAAGTAGTACAAATAGAGGTAGCTTCTAGAGCAAGTCACACAAGGAACTCATCCAAATCCATGTGGCCCAATTTCAAAGGCCATAAAACATGCGTATGACACTTGTAAGTGATTCTCTTTCATCCCTTACAACTCCCCAACTTGGGCATCCCAAATTTACCCAATTAAGGTATGACAAATGCTCTTACAATGTCATAAAATCCATCATATATGATAACTCTTACAGTTGTAAGAGAATCTATCATAACTATCTATTAATAACAGATTCTCTTACAACCTTGTCATAATCAAACTTGGGTGCCTACTTCCCCATGCAAGATGATTTCAGACACTTGTCTTTACCTGTCATATAATCTTCCATTTATGGCCCTTACATGTCATAGATTCTGTCATAACTCTTACGCATCATAAACCTCTTACAACACCCGAAAGATGCCGACACATGGAAAAACTCTTCTACCACAAGGTGGAATGCCTATCTCCTCATATGAGGACAAAAAATATATGTGGTCACCTTCCATGTAGGATGACACATCACCGTGCCAACTCCCACAAAGTGACGAAATAGGATTTGCATCCTGTTAGGTCTCAAAAATGCAGGTTGCAAATCCTAAGAGGATGCCAGGCTCTATGTTTGAATTTGCAACATTTTTGAACTAACTTGACGAAATCAACCTTCAAGGTTTGATGATTTCCTACACTTTAGGTCCTACTACACCTAGGTGGGTGAACCTTGAAATATTAAAGCAGTCTGAGTGTGGATGAGTGGACTAACTATATCTATCTACAATGGCATAGGATGTAGAATAGATGAAACAGCTGACTAATTAATTCTATGTGTAATGTTTAATAAGTGATTTGCAGAAATTGTATAAGCAATATCAAGGTAAAAGGTTTTAATTAATGAGTTGAATGAGACTAGTGCCTTGTTGGGTAACAGAGTCAATTTGAAGGACTAAGACCAGGAGTTTCTTAATGGTAATAATTCTAGTTATTTGGCACAGTTTTGGTTTATAGCTTGTATAAACGTGCAAGTAAATGACTGACAGACTCTTCTTGATAATCCAACCAAATAAAATCAGATATCTTATAATTCACCAGAAGGTATTTTAATCCTTACTTGAAGGAACCAAATGAAATGAATGGACAAGATTAACAGATAATATTTTACTGGAGATAGAATGGCAATCCTAATTATATGGCTCTACTTAGTAATCCCAACTTACTACTTCCAGGCTACTGTGGATAAATCAGAAGGGTTTAATTCCTCAGATGGACACCAACCAAATTAATCACACAGATACAGCAAATGTGTATTGACAGACTAAATATATACTTGATATCTTAATCTGAATAATAGGGAAATGCAGAAATGGAGATAGCCACACAATTGAATAATTTCAACAAATAACTGATACCAAAGTAGAAATACTGAATCAGAGAACTTCAAACTTCTTCTTCAAATAAAATATGCAACATAGTCATTTTGGAATATTGTATATTATGTATATGTGAATATCTTCTACTGCTGATGATTTTTCAGCATCGATTGTTTAAACTTATATAGATATTTTCATGAAGAGATACAACTCTTCAATAAGTCTCTTGGGAATTTAACCAACATAAACAATAATTACATAAGCTTAATTAGGCTCTATTTAGCCATAAATAGACTTTTGCCAGATGATCTAAATACTCCTACTCACGGTGAGAATCAGTAAGATCAACTGCGCTCCTGGTGATTATATCAAGGGTGACCATTTCCTCCAATTGTTTGCAAACTTCTTTAGACGCAGAGGCTTTATCTTTCAGAGCTCCTGTGGCTTTGTGCAATATAACTTGACAATCAACAGTCCACTCTTCTTTGCTCTTTACCTCTCCATTATCTTTAAATATCCTTCGCCTTCCTTAGCATCAGCTTTGAGTTTGTCATAATAATTCTGGTGCTGTTTGAGCAATGCTCTTGCATCAGAGATATCTGTACCATCAGTGGCACTTCTGTTTTGTAACTCAATCACCTTTTCTTGTATCCTCTTATCAAGCCTTTCATGTTCTTTGACTGCTTTATGATTTTCTGAGTAGTTATCCCAAAACTGGTTTAACCACCATACCATGTTTGCATACCTGCTCCGCAGTATTGTAACAAATGCATCTATTTGAATTTGTTTGGCCTGATCAGGGGATATTACTTGACTACCTTGTGAGCTCTCACCTTGAGTTATTCTTTTTGTAGTTTGGCCAAAGGTGCTCTTAACAGCATCCTTCAAGTAATCATTCTCTTTTGTTAATCTCTCACAATTCAGTTTATAAGCATCTCTTTCCTTGATCAACATCTGAGCTTGTGCTTTATTTAACTTTGCAACATTGATACTAATGTCTGCAGTAATTATAGGGTCAGTTTCACCTGCTCTGAAAGTCATAACATGGCCAAAAGTTTTTTCAGTGTCTATGATGGCCGTCTTCTTATGGGGAGGATACAATGCCCATATCATCAAAGAATTTTCATCATTATTGTATCTAGTTCCCATATATACTTCATTAACTCCTTCTGGAGTTAGCTTATACTTGTCATTAGCATTATTCAAAAAGCTATCAAAAACCAAAGCAGAATTTAAATCCAAACCAGGAAAAATCATAACCCCTGCATCCTTGAGCAGCTGTCTGCCTTTGCTTGGTGTCATGTCCTGCATTTCTTTATCCACTGTTTCCTTCAACATATCTAATAACTATTTTTCATTGTCAGCAGAAACATCATCTACTGACTCTCTAATTTCTTTTCCTTTGTATTTATACAGGAATGACCTAAATTCCTTTGACTGAATGAATGTATCATCTGAAATGAAAGAATCATAAGCCTTTTGCCATGGATCTTCATCAGCAGACCCCTCCTCATCATGTAGCACAACTGGAGGCTGATATTGTTGCATCTTCCTTTTGGACATTTCTATTGTTTTCTCTTGTGGCTGCTCCTATTCTACCAGTTCTTCATCTTCAGAGGATACCACTTCAACCTCTGCTAACTACTTTTTCTTTTCATTTAACTCCCTGTTATATTTCTCTACCACCAATTCGACTTCAGCTTCTTCCAAATTTCTAATAACATCATCATGTGGATAATGGATGTGCATGTATCCACTGAGATTTTGTTTTCTTCTTGCAGAATCAATGAAACCTTCAGGGTCGAACCCTTTCCTCACTTCAACAGTCATCATATTATAATGCATTAATTTGTCCAAAATGAGATTGTATCCTTCTTTCGAAACCACAGTAAAATCTCCAAAGCATAAAGTACTAGGCATGAATGATTGTTTATCATGTGAACTTAGATGCATGACATTTGAACAATGCATTTGCCTAATTATTTCCAAATATGCAAGTCTGTCAAGGACAGTTTTAGGCAATATGAATGGAGCATCCTCAAAACCATAAACTCTGATCATAGTAGCATCCTCAAAACAATACCAATCTCCCCAATTATGAGTGATAGTAGGGGGGCCACCAAAATCTTTTGGTCTGAGGAATCTCTTTATTTCATTTGAAATTGAGTATTCACAGGGGTGATTGAAATATCTATACAGTACTTTTACACAATGCTCTTCAAATTGAGCATAGCTAGAGTTGGCATACCTGCTATCCCAGATCCTAGTCCACAGTTGTACAGGTATCTTTTCCCCTTTCTTATCTGCAGCAACAACTCAAAACTCACTTGGCCACAACCCTACTTCCTGGCCATAGTATAACACCATATGCATAAGCACTGAGTAATGCTCAAAAGAGCACGCTGGAGCATTGTTTTTTATTGTAGATAGACCAGAGTCTATTCTATTAGCAATGTAAGAAGCATAATCAAATTGTTTGGCATTATGACACTGGATATCAGAGGCTATGACCATCAGAGGAATAGTCATGAATTCAGGGACCTCTGAGCCAAGGACTTGGCCTACAGAATAGTAAGTATGTTGAATGTATGGTTCAAAAATGGCTACATGAAAGGGAGGGCCATCATTCTCAGTCAAGGGTATCACTTCTCCTTCAATCCTGGGCCTATGAATGGGTAACCTCCATCCATTGTAGGTTTTATCCATTCTCCAATATTCTTTATCCAAATCTTCATAAATAATAGGGACAGTGCACAAATCATCTAAATCATACACCTCACAAATAGCATTTTTTGACAGGTGTACAATTGGTTCTCCTTGAGGGTTGCAGATAGCTTTCAGGCCTGAATTGTAATGCCTGGCTAGCAGTTGAAGGAGTTCTACATTCAAGAATATGTTAGGTACAACTAGTTTACCTAAATTCATGTGCCATGGGTTTGACATAGGAGCATTTCTAAACTGTTTATTATAGTGAAATCTGAAAAGCTCATACCCCCGAATTGGGGTCCAAATATCTCCCAGGCGTTTATGTTTATCTTCCAGCTTTTCTACTTCTGCTCTGAGTTGGGCAGACCTCCTGGCCTTGGGAGTTGACCCAGGCAATTGATCAATTAGGTCCTGATTTAGTTTTCTATCCTTCACTTTCTCTTCAGGGGTTTGATCAGTTTTTTGCTTTTTTGGCTTACTGGTTTCCCCTTGGGACTTTCTTCCTTTTCCCTTTCCCGGAGTTTCCATTTTAAAAATTTGGCAGGAAATTCAAATACAGGCAATATAGTGGTTTGTGTATGTGTACCTGTCATTCGATGGCTGGAATTGGAAGCCTTTGCTTTTGCCCTGAGAATCCCTCTGTATTCTTCTCTTGGACGGGTTTTTGCAATTATAATGATCGTATGAATTTCGTAGCCGTTTGTATTAATTATCTGATCAATTCAATGTTCATCACTGTGAAGTGTCACATCGCCATAACTCTTCTTATCGGCGTGATTTTTGAAATGTCTGGGCGACCTCAACGTTTTTTATGGCGCGAACAGTCAATCACCGTGACCCCTAAATTGTTTTCCCGATGCTATGTAATGTCATATTTTAAGTGGGCAAGACCATCGGCATGACTTCCTTCATCGCCAAGGGTTTTAGATCTCTCTGCGATACAGCGAGTCCCACCGATATGATTTGCTTATCGGGAAGATTGAGACTATCGGGATAATAAAATTATGTTCTCCCGATCTTTATTGTCTCGCCGATAATCATCTTCATGTATGAACTTTATCTTTATTGGAATGACATTCACTATCGTGATAGCTTTCTCAAGATATCCCGATCCAAATCATCTCCCCGATGATTCTTTTCATATCCTTCATCGGGCAAAGTTTAGTAAAGTGTCACCGACACCTTTTGATCGCTGTGACTTGTGAATCGGCAAGACCTGGTTCTTTTGTTCCGATATGTCAAGTTATCCCGATAGAGGTGTTTCGCTGTGAGTCTCGCCGATGGCTTTCTTATCGCCAAGACTCTTAATCATCGGAGGCTTACTTGTTTTCTATCTCGATAGTTTATTTCTCACCGATGACTATTTTCTTTGTTACCCCCACAGGATGTTCGGTGAAACTCTTGCCGAAGTGCTTTATCAGTATGATATATACCGTCGGGGTATCTTTTAAAAAATCATCCGATAGATATCTGTCATACTGATCGGTATGACCACTTACCTTTCTTGCTGATGTAAGGTCATCGGTATCACTTACTCCATCGATGACTTCCATAATTCCTCTTCCGATCCCTATTTTCACGCCGATGGTTGTTTTCAAACGATTCCTTGTGTATCGGTGTAAGCAACACAACCTCTTGCCAATGGATTGATTTTGATGAAATTTGGCACTGCTCATCCATAGATATCTTGTGAGATACAAAAATCTTTTATTGTGGTCTTTTTGGGATATTCTTCAGGGTTTATTCAAATATGATGGAGTAAGGAGATAGTAAAAATTTCAAATTTTTACTGTGCTAACACATCCAAAATA